>JBBBDQ010000441.1:5582500-6042500 GCA_037127315.1 Ascarosepion bandense
AAATACATAAATTACTTTCCAAACACCCTGTGGAGTGAAGATAAAAACAAATAGCATAACCTCGTTTCTGGTTACGGATATAAATTCTAAATTAGACTCCAATAAGGCAAGTAGAGATGATGGCATTCCAGCAGTCATCCTAAAGAAATTTGTTCACAAGCTGGTTCCAGTCATCTCCAAACTCTACAACTATTGCCTCTATGCTTCCTGCTTTCCAGCTTGTTAGAAGTCTTCATCTGTAGTTCTGGTTTTTAAGAATTCTGGGGAATTCTGACACCTCTAAGTATTGCTCTATTAGTCTGTTACTGCTGTTCAGCAAAGTATTCAAGGCTATACTTTGTGTATCACTAAATATGTATACCAAGCTCTTTATAATAATAGTGAAGTTTCAGCTGTGGCTCGAGATATTTCAAAGGTATTTGACAGGGTTTGGTATAGTGGCCTTCTACGTCAAGCTCCAGGGCTACAGTACTACAATACAACTGTTTGATTTAATCCAATCATTTCTATCAAATCGTGAAATGAAGGTCGTTTTGAATGGACATACTTCCAGATTCTTTCACATGAATGTGGGTGTCCACTCGGGCTCTATTCTAGGTCCTATGCTATCCTAATCTTCAACAATGATTTTCCTGATGTCATCAGTTCCCAAGTAGGCATTTATGCAGATCACTTCACCATTTACTTCCTTCTCAATAGTAAACCTGGTTGATGCTCTTAAAAAGGGCCTTCAATCAGTGGTTAACTAGGGCAGGAAATGGCTTGTAAATTTTAATGCATACAAAACAAAACTACTCTCCTTTAACCACTATAAACAAACTTTACTACCCAATAGTTTCCAGGAGAGCAACACGCTGCACCTCCTTGACTCAATTTTTAAACAACTTGAGATGAAATGACTGCATTTAAAGTAAGGAAAGTTGAGTCATTGCATCATGCCAGAAAGATTTTTCTTGTCAGAATCCATCTTGCACATTTATGAATCTACCATTCATCTATACATTAAATACTGTTGCTATATCTGGTCGGGTGTTCCTGCCATTCATCTTGAGGTTTTTGACAAAATCCAAAGAAGCATCTACAATGCAATCAGTCCTGCCTTGGCATCTTGGCTTCAGTCACTTTCTCACTGACATGATGTTGTTTCCCTCTGTCTTTTCTACAAATATTTACATGGCAACTTCTCTGACGAGCTTTTTTTCTGATGTGCTGTCTTCACACATGCTCCTGATTGATAAATTAATCCTTAGAAAATAGATATTTAACATTTTTCCACCAATAGGTCACATTCTCACAAACAAACAAAAAAACATGTTATGTGTGCTCTTTGAAAAGTATATAAGCAAAGCTTCTAGACCAGACTAGCCAGAGAAGGAGTGGCAACATATGACAACAGCTTAAAAGTAATTCTCTCATTCAGTCACCTGTCTTCCTCACCAAGCTACATGACACTTACACTCTTCCTCAACAAACTACATGACACTTACACTCTTCCTCACAATGCTAGGTGACACACTCTTCCTCACCAAGCTATGTGACTGTGACACTTATACATTCCTCCTCACTTTCGCCCTTGCCTCTTTTTCTTACACATACACACGAAAAAAATCATTTCTTTTCATTGTAACAAGCAGCTACAAACAAGGACTGTAAAAACTTTCATATTCAAGAATGCTACAAAAATTCAGTTGTATAAACACAAAAATAAAAATATTTTACACTACCAGCCATAATTATTAGGCCACCCCAGGTTTTTAAAAGAAATGATGTATTTCATCCAATTTTTAGTATTTGTTCCCAAGTAGATAATTCTAAATGAAAATAGAATTATTCTTTTGTTATTATTACTTTGCAAAATTTTACAAGGCAAGGAAGCAAAGATGAACTCGTGCTAATCACCCTAAATTTTCTTCATTCTTTCATTGATGAAACTGCAGTATAGGTAATTATTAAATATTTATAAATTCATTTGATGCACATGTTATTGTGCAGTATTAACAAAGAACCATTCTACTTTCATTTGCAATTGGCAATAAACACTAAAAAGTAGCGGAAAATAGATCATTTTTTTTAAACACGGGTGGCCTAATAATTATGGCCAATAGTATATATTTTTATATTTAAACACCATTCTCACCTTTTTCTTTGTTGTGGGTTGACTCAATATGCAACCACCTTAATATATCATGTATAAGGTTTGACTGGGATCTATGCAGTTATTTGTAACACAAATGTGTACTTCTGATTGATACACAAGAGAAGCTTAGTTGAAGGTTTCTTAAATGCAATGTTCATGAATTTTGTCAAACTTTGCTTTGTTATTATTTCATAAAGGCTTAAAGCCAAAAAGCTTTACAACAAAAGGAAATTCTTTGAAGTTAGTAGAATGCACTGATTTTTGATAAAAAAGTGAAAAAATAAAGAATGCCTGACACGGACATAGAAAATGTAGGTTGTCTCTTTTGTCTGCTTTTTACAAAGAAATCAAGTTTCATTGTTTTCAAAAATTGATTCTTTTCCACTGTATATTTTTCATCAATCCTTCTGTTTGTTGTCATTTACATTACAATTCTGTTTTTGTTTTATTTTGGAGAAAAGTTACATCAGTGTGATATGCAATATGATGTCTGCAGCTCAAATGGAGCAATATATATATATATATATATATATATATATATATTATGAAATGTGTGTGTGTATATATATATATATATATATATATATATATATGAAATGTGTGTGTATATATATATATATATATATATGCAGTTTGTTATATATACTATATTATTTATATATTATATATGTGTGGTACTTTTTTTAAAGCACTCAATATCATATAGATAGGTGTGAGTTTGTGACCCTTGGTTTCACACTCTTGACGATCACAAGAGCATGAAACCCAAGGTCAGAAACTCACATATATATATATATATATATATATATATATATATATATATATATAGGGAGAGAGAGAGAGGATATAACAATTTGCTACTTTAAAATCTACACAAATCTAATCATAGCAGAAGTTAAGAAAGAAAATAACCAAAATGTATGGATGCAAAACTACAAATATGACTTACTGTTTTATTTTATTTCAATAACTTGGAAAAAGTGGCATAAACTAACTGCTACTGATCACCTAGTAAATATTCACTTAGATTAATCTAGTTTGGCACAATAATTTATTTTTTACAACTTTTCAACCTGTTGCTGGTTATTTAAAGCCAAAAAATATTTGCACATTATAAGAATTTTAGAGAGAAATAGTAATGATTCACTGCTGCAAGTGCCACTAATTAACCCATAGCTTGAGGAGAAAAGGTGGATTCATATCCTTTCCCAATGGTATTTTCATGTAAGTGAATATAATGAACCCAACTAGAATTGGAACTCTCTGATTTTCCAGTTTCAAACTGTTATCCATAACACCACCCACACATCCATGCTTACAGCATCTGGTATTCCCAAGTGGTCATCCATCTAGCTACAGACTAGACCCAATGTTGCTTAACTTTAGTGATCATATGAGAAAAAGTCTTTCAATGTGATACAGCCATAAGCCAGTAGCTGGTGTAGAGTAGTTTATTATCCATCATTTTAAATAAGGTACCTTGGTATTGCTTTGATTTTTATTTAAAACTTTAATATAAATAGGACTTGTGTAAATTTTAGACTATAATTAATCAACTAGGCTTTCAGAAAGTTTTTCCTTTTCCATGTTCAAAATGATCACTTAATTTATTTTCTTGTAAAATCTGTAACATCCAAACATATAAATATCTGTAATAGCTTTCCATATTAAAAGGCTTATCACATTAAATACATCAGTTCACGTTCAATCACCGAAGTTAAGCAACATTGAGTCTGGTCAGTAATTAGATGGGTGACTGCTTGTGAATACCAGGTGCTGTAAGCGTATAGTGACGGATGTGCGTTGTGGTACAGTGGATATCGGCTCGTAAAGAGAAATCAGTGACCTAAGTTTGAATTCCAGTTGAATACCCTGCATTCACTTAAGCACTGGTACCCTTGGGAAAGGTATTAATCCATCTCTTCCCTCCAGTTATGGGTTAAATAACAATGGTAGGACTTGGGGACCCTGCTCTTAAAAACAAATCCCAATGAATCTTGATACTCGAAAAGAAAAAAGTATTACTAGACACAAAAACTTATATAAACAACAATAAATTGTTGAAAGAAAAAGGTATTACCAGCAATAAATAAATAAAGTTTAGTTGGCAATAAATGACCCGCCAAGGTTGATTTGCCATAAAAACAAAACAACCAACCAACCAACCAACCATATTAAAAACAACCACTACATTTGTATGGTTGTAAAATCTGCAGTATCCAAGAATGTAAAAATCTGTAATCACTTTTCTATATTCAAAACAGCCAGTTCATTTGTGTGCTTGTAAAATCTGAAAATAACACAGAAGGTAAATATCTATAATCATTTTCTGTGTTCATATCAAACCCTTCATTCCCTTCATATTCCATTGGTGAGACATAATTTCCACTCAATCAGCTTCTTCACAGGAACTGTTGCTTTGAAGAACGGTCTCCCAAAAAACTGCTTCCTCAATCACTAAAATACTAGCCTGTTCAAGTCTAAATTTAACCATTATCTTTCCTACATATCCTCATAATTTGCACTACTTACCTCCTCCTCTTGTTACATTCATACAACAATCTTATTGACTCCTGAAAGGGTGCTTCCCCAATCACTACAATCTTAACCTGTTAAAGTCTTGGGTTAATCATTATCTTTCCCATATAATACTATATACTATGCCTCTTACTCTGTATCAAGTGAAAAGATTACTTTGTCTTCTTGTAAAATCTTCTGTATCCAAGAATATAAATATTTGTAATTACTTTCAATGTTTGAAATAAACTCTTCATTTATGTTCTTGTAAAATCTGCATTATCCAAGAATGTAGAGATCTACAATCAGTTTCCATGTCCAAATAGCTAATTCATTTGTGTTCTTATAAAATCTTCAGTATTCAAGAATGTAAATATCTGCAATTATTTTCTATGTCCAAAACAACCAATTTATTTCTATTCTTCAAAGATTTGTAGTATCCAAGTATGTAAATATTTACTTTTTCTATTTTCAAAACAACAATTCCAGTTATGTTTTTCTAAAATCTGCAATATCAAAGAATGTAAATATCTGCAATAATTTTCCATGTCCAAAACAACCTATTCATTTGTGTTCTTGTAAAATCTGCAGTATCCAAGAATATAAACAACTGCAATTATTTTCTATGTTCAGAACTTTCTTTTCATTTGTGTTCTTGTAAAATCTACAGTTTCCAGATAAATAAATATTTACAATCATAATCTTAACCATAATAAACATTGATATCAATAACCCTTAGTGAATATATTTAATGTGCACATGATTGCAATGTTCAAAGCTAAAGTTGCCATGTCTTTAAATAATCTTTAATCTTTTCTTTGTGTCAGTTTTCAAACTTCAATACACAAAGTCATACCAAAAAATTAATGGCAAAGTAATTTATTACTTTGAACCTGTACAACTTCAAAATGGCCGATATTTAACAGTGACTACTCAGTCTCAGTCTACCCAACTTTGAAGATGTATGTTATGTTCAATCTGTTTGATTTCAAAACTATATGTCATGTTCAGTTGACTC
This sequence comes from Ascarosepion bandense, assembly GCA_037127315.1. Classification (NCBI taxonomy): domain Eukaryota; kingdom Metazoa; phylum Mollusca; class Cephalopoda; order Sepiida; family Sepiidae; genus Ascarosepion; species Ascarosepion bandense. Next base: position 5,588,173 of record JBBBDQ010000441.1, read on the forward strand.
AACAACCTGATCTCAGCTCAAGTTCATCAAAGTTTCACCTCAAATACATAAACAGATCTTTCTAGCCATTAATTTGAACAAACTTTCTGACTTGTTAAAAATCTGATTTTACTTGGAGACTGATAATTTCCTAGTAACCATGCTCACAACCGCCTCATCAGTTTATTTTGACAGATTGACCAAGTCAGGTAAATACTCACTGAGTTATATACAAAGTACACTAGATAATTGGGAAACAAATTATAACATAAAGAAATATAAAGATCTTCAGTAGAAATGTTCAGGTGGTGTAATGGTTAATGGCTCCATACAAGAAATCAGCAAGCCAAGTTCAAATACCAGCCAAGTTCGTTATATTAATTTTTGCACAAATACCCTTAGAAAAAAGTATATATCCATCTCTTCTTTCTGAAGCTATATGCTAAATAGTAGAAAAACTTGGCTCTGTAACAGATTTGTGACCAGTGTAAGAAAAGAACAATTTTGAATTTAATAGCATATACAGTGCAACTATCCTTGATTGGAAGTCATGAGTTATCTCCCTCTAACTCTGCAAGTTACTTGTTCACCACTGCTGTAACCTGGTATTGAACTCACAACTCTAAGAGTCAAGTCAGGAACTAACCAACATCTATATCCACTGGGTCATGTGTCCTTAACTTGCAAGGTTAGAGGGAGATAACTCATGACTTCCAATCGAGGCTTTAAGCAAGGAATGAAGATGATATACTCCAGTAATTGTAATAAAGGGTTCAATTCAAAATTCCGAGCACCTCAAGAAGGCCAGAGCATACAACAGCCGAAATGATGTACACATGGCAACCAACAAAGATGAGGACAATAGTCCGAATAATGTAAATACATTAGGTAGGTTATATGCTGTTTTCCTCCATTCCTCTTGTCTTCAGTATGTCCTGTGGGTGTCCAATTTTCCAAGCTCTCTTTCCTCATTATGTGCTCTCTTTTTCTGATGTTAAATGTAAGTGTCATTTTGTTTCCATTATCTCTAAAACTTAATCATTGCTCACATGTTCAGTCTAATTATGATGAATGGATTTTCCCTTAAGGGGGTCTCATGTCTTGAGTGTCTATTGAGCCTTAAAATCAACCCAGACCCCAAGTGGAGCTTGTACATATAATCCATCACTAAAGATACTGGTGTTGTGGATTCGTTACTTGGCTGGTGTAGAATTTTGCCATGAAGTCTATTTGCGCTGAGCAATGCTCAGATGCAGGCGGAGTTTTTGTTTTGACTGGCGAGGTCATAATGGTCGATGCCCAACATGGTACAGAGTGCATCGAAAGCTGCAGGTATCAGTGGGGACAGCTTTATAAGTGACATCAGGTAAAGATCAGTTGAGTTTGAGAGTTAACTCTAGCAGTTGTAGATAGCATTCAAATCGTCAACTCTGCATATGCCAATCACCAACTAAACACTGACCTCGCCACACATGTCACAGAAGAAAAGAGAATAATAATATAAAAATCACATTGTTTATATGTCCACATCATTATTTTTTATCAGCAAAGCTAAGAAGATCTTCAATTTTGGGTCTGGCCTATTCGTCATCAAAGTGATATACAACATTGATAAAAAGGTTGGTTCCTTGTAGCGCTCCAGTAAATACCAGACTCTTCAAGCTATCCTCTACTTTTACAAGAGCAGGCTGAAATTGGAGTACCACTGCCATATATCAGCAGGAGCCGCATAGTCTTCTCTTTCCATTTTCAATAGAATCCAAAGCATTTCCACATCCTTTTCCATCCTACAACCCCTTTCTCACAGATGAAAGGTTGCAAGCTTCTCCCTGCTCTACAACCATTTCCATAGAAAGTGCTCAGACGAACAACATACTTTAAATCCACCAGTTCTAACTTTCACAGCTAAGATCCATCATACCAGGCATATTGTAGCAAACCATTCTCATTCCATTTGTATTCCAATGGTGAGATGTAAGTTCCACTCAAGCAGCTTCTTCCTATGAACTACTGTTCTCTGGAACTGATTCCAAAGAGGGTGTTTTCTCAATCACCACAATCTTAACCTGTTCAAGAATAGGATTAATCGTTATCTACTCTACATATCCACCTAAGCTGTATCACTTACTCTGTAATTCTCTACCTTGAGTAGCTCTCAGCCTTGTACTAGGTGAACATCATTTTAAAAAAAATGGTATTTTAATCATCCTTCTATAGAACCACATTTCTGTTGCCTAAAGCCTTTTCTTTATCTGGGATGAGAGTGTCTAGTATTCATTGCCGTATAAGAGAACCAATATTGCATAACAGCTAAGTCATTATGAATTCCATGAGCTTGTTCAGTCTTTCACAAAATATGACCCACAGGCTTCAGGCAACCAGCAAGACTACCTAGTGCAGCCTGTGAGAGGATTTCAAAATAGTCAATTTTTTGTGTTCATAAATTTGACAACTGATCACAAACAAAAAATTTAGTTTTCTGGAAGCATAAATTTATTCATCAAACATTTCACTGTCTTTGTATCTAATTAATCATTTTACCTCTAGGAAAGCAGAAAAGTTGTTTCACTGTGTTGTGCTAGACAATTTTTCTCAACAGTATCTCTTTTACATATTTATAAGTCTATCATTCATCCTTGCTTTGAATATTGCTGCCACATCTGGTTTGGCATTCCTGCTATATATTTAGAAATTCTTGATAAAATACAAAGAAGATTCTGACCTGGCATTTTGGCTTAAGTTACCTTCCCACCGCCATAACATTGCTTCTCTGTGTCTTCTATATGAACACTTTCATTTTAATTTTAAAAAGATGTTTGCAAATGTAACTGTGTTTAGCCATAAGGAATCGAATATGAGAGACAAAAAGACATATGGTTCCCTTGATCGTTCGTTTAAAAAAGAATTATTTTGTTGTCCAGTGGTGACCATTATAAATAGGGAAAGAAGAGGTCTAAATTGTTTTTCTACCAACCCCTTTTCTTTGATTCTTTTACCAAATGCTGGCATTGTCAGCAGACCTCAGTAGGGTGTATGAGTCTTGGTGATCTTGGTTGGAACCATTGATAAACAATTCAGGCTACCTTCTGTGTGTAGCTCTCTCTATGTGTTGGTTGACAAGCCAGTCTGCATACTTCTGAGACACAGAAATTTAGCATCTGTGAATTTGGTGCAAAATGTCTTCAGTAAATTGAAGAAAATTACTGACCAAGTCCATAACCTAAAGATGAAAAACTCATTTAATGCAGTAAATATTTATTTTTCAACATAATCTTTTTCTTTGTCAATGCTTTTATGTTAATCACACAGACTAATACACTATACACTGAAAATTTCAGATCCATATTCAACTAATAGGTATACTGGAATGGTATGGCAGAATATATTTTCTACCAGACATTTCAGTCATCACAATAGTCTATATCAGAGATGTCAAACATGCAGCCCTTTGCAAGCACACCTGCAACAGGCACAAAGAATACTCAGTTGGTCATTTAATGGATAAAATTGTAGTTTTTTTTATAATTTGATTACAGAATTTTATATTTTTGTTTAATTTAATAAAATGCATAATTTTTTTAAAAATAATTTTGATATTATCGACAAACATTAAGCTATTACAGTTCTAAGCTATAAATTTCAAAATAATTTTAATATTATCGACAAACTTTAAGCTATTACAGTACTAAGCTATAATTTTGAAAATAATTATATTATTGACAAACTTTAAGTTATTACATTATTAAGCAATTATTTTAAAAATTGTAGCAAATATCCAATATTTTTGATGGCAGATAAAATAGTGCAGGAACAAATTCTCTGAAGTCGTTGTGCCACTTGCCATCACACCATGAAAACAATATAGCAGCTCATTCACAATTGGAAATAGAAAACTTTCTTTCAAAATTTCAAAAGTTTTTGTTTTTAAAGGTGAAATTGTGGTTATACCGACTGAGCAAAAGCGATGGACCGGATGTTTGCACTCTCATGACAAAAAAGCAAATGACCAAAAGTTGTCAGTGCACAGCTGGATTCGCACAGATGTTCCAGTTGAAAACTAAAAATTAATTAAATATTAAATTTCCAGTTCATGAGCCTATGCGAATTTTATTTATTGGCCAATGGGAAGTCCAGAATCAAATACGTATATGAATTCCCAAATGATCTGCTGCGATCCAAAAAGTCGAAATAAAAAGCCGATACATAAAGCATCGCCAGACAGACAGACTTACACAGACTGACTCGAGAGAGAGGAGTGCAATCAGTATCCCCCTTGACATACGTCAAGCGGCTTACAATCCTAGCCTCCCTTCCCTCTCATCTTATCTTTCACTGTCTCAAAACTACTTACTGACCTAAGGAGCGAATACATCAAAGATATTCCTTACTTACAGCGCTCATACATTCTTAAGCATTAATTCTCTTTTAAGCATTTTATTTCCATGAGCATTTTAACGTCCGTTGGACCCATATATAAAGAAATACTTTAATTGTAAAAACCTTAATTGATATGTGTATATATAAAATGTTATTTTTCAACTCAATTTGCTTTTCTTGATTTATAATCATTTTATGACTTATAGTGGGCTATCTACAACGAGGCCAAATTCCATTAATCTGCAACAACATACTACTACTCTCCTAAAGAATGTCTCTCCACAACAAACTGGAAAAGAATGGATAACCCACTATAAAATATCTGTCAAAATATGTTTTAGAAATGTTATCATAATTGCTTTATTTCCTTTTACTGCTACCTGGAGTGTAAATGTACCGGTAATTCTTCAGATTATGAGTCACCTATTTTGAAAATTAGTTGTTTTTTTTTAACTATTTCAACCCTAAAACGACTTGTGCTCCTCCAGCTAAAAGAAAAAAAATTGAATAAAGACAGGCAAGTGTTTCAAGAAAAGTGGGAATTACGTTATTATGACATCTCATTTTAACAAATATATTATACAAAAATATTTTGAAATACGAAAGAGTAAATTCATTCAATAAAATGACAATTAGCTTCCACCACATCACTTCGGAATCTCTTGCAACTCTTCTGAATGGTCTCCTTGTTTAAGGTAATGAATGCTGCCATAATCCTTGTGTTCAGTTCATTTTTGATGATGCAGGGAGTTTTATGGATCTTTTGCTCAACTGCACCCCACACATAATGATTAAGGGGGATTTAGGTGGTTAGATGTAAAGGGTGATGTTGTCGCAGGAATTGTCTGACAGCCATGACTGAGTTCTCTTACTTGTGTAGCATGGTGCAGAGTTCTGTTACCAAACATGAGGTTTTTAGCAGCCGCCCTCTTGACTCAGGGCAGCACTACCTCCTCAAGGCACTTGATGTAGGCTTCTGTAATGTGTTTGAAACCCTGTGGGAAGATGAATGGAGGCATGCCATCCCCATTACTAGTGATAACTCCAAGCATCTTTATAATCACCATTAGACTCATCTAACTCTTTCCAAATCCTCTGCACTGTCCTCAGATTGACACCCAAACACACTGAAATGTTTGTATTGAAGCTTACGTTGCAAATGCCAAGCAATACAGCAAGCCACTTCCAAATTTCATTCAGAGTGACTTGCATCATGGTGCTCTTTTTCTCACAGATGGTGCCCAACTATCATCATCATTTATCCATCACACCCAATGGTGCATAGGGCAGCAATCATCATCATCATCATTTATCCATCACACCCAGATGGTGCATAGGGCAGCAATCATCATCATCATCATTTATCCATCACACCCAGATGGTGCATAGGGCAGCAATCATCATCATCATCATTTATCCATCACACCCAGATGGTGCATAGGGCAGCAATCATCATCATCATTTATCCATCACACCCAGATGGTGCATAGGGCAGCAATCATCATCATCATTTATCCATCACACCCAGATGGTGCATAGGGCAGCTATCATCATCATCATCATCATTTATCCATCACACCCAGATGGTGCATAGGGCAGCAACTTTTTGTTGCTGTTTCTGTAACAAACTGTTTTTTATGGGGCAAGGTTGTTAGCCCTGCACCCAACCTCCAAACCTGGAGGACCGGTGGACCATTCTTGGTTTTTACGTTTACAGCACCTGCTATTCCCAAATGGTCACCCATTTAAGTACTGACCAGGCTCAATGTTGCTTAACTTCAGTGATCAGACGGGAACCAGTGTATTCAACACGATATAGCCGTATGCGGTATTCCCAACTATAAAATGGCGACAATTTTCTCATCACACAGTGTGTATGTGTGTGTGAGAGAGAGTAATAATGGTACAACATTAGAATTTGGATAAATGAATAAGTATTGAACTTTTTTTTTAATTAATTCTTTTCACAATTCTTTAATTATGTTATTTTAAATCTTTTGTTTTAATATTAATTTTTTTTTTAAATATTTTTATTTTTTAATTTAAGTTTTTAAAATTTTCCTTTATTCCAAGAAATGAATATTAACCTTTTTTTCTATGGTTTTATTTTATAACATTTAAATTTATACCCTTTAAAAATTTTGCAAAGTGTGATGTGAGATTTTCATTTGCTCCTAGGTGTGCCTTTGCTTAAAAAGTTTGAAAAACACTGGTCTAGCTGGAGGTATGTAACATAAGTGACCTTGCCAGTTGGTACCAATTCATCAGAATGACTGTCGTATATTCCTCATCTCCATTTTTACTCAATTTTTGTAGTAAGATCCCCTTACAGACAACTGCCAAATAAGACCTTAATTTACTTCTCTTTGTTGTATCTGCTGTTTGCATCCATTACACTCTCTGAACAAACTGTGGTTTTCTTCAAGTTCTGTAAATATGTAGTGTTTTTTCTCAGTTATGCTTGCTGTTGACTGTATTTTTCTATGTACAACTAGCAAGCCCAGTGTTGCTCGGGTGTAATGAAAAATTTAAAACTAATCCATGGTCCTGGAGCTCAGACTCTTTGGACATTGGCACGAAAGACTAAAAAGCAATAGTTGTTTCCAGTTGAAGTGAAACCATAGACTGAAAGAAAAATGAATGGATGTAAGTCAAATTTTGATATCCTGGTATCAATATCAAATAAAAAAAATACAGACATACAGGCAGATAAACAGACACACACACACACACAAACATCTTGCCTTTTATATATATATATATATATATATATATATATATTATCGATTTTCTGCACTATTGTAAGAATATCTGAATATCTGAATATCGTTTCTTATGTCTTTGTCTATGAGTGTATCAAATTTGATTAAAATTGGATCACTCCTTCTATAACCCGATTTTTTCGATTATCAATTTTCGTTATTTATCGGGGGGGGGGGGGTACCTCGAAACAAAACCTTGCTAAGAACACTCACAAACGCGTATAGTACACCTGTGTAAATTTTCAAGAAAATCAGTTCAGCAATTTTGGAGTCTATAGGTAATGGACACACACATACACAGACACACACACACACAAAGTTCCATTTATAAATAAGTTTAGATGTGTTACCATATCATGAAAATGAAAAGGCATTTACTGAGATGGTAAGGTAAATTTATCATCACCAACTATTTGAATTGAATAATATATTTAATAGTATAAATATGATAATATTTATTACATTAGATATTATAACTTTCCCACTACTATTAAAAAGTTCATAATTTAAAACTCAGTTTTCTTGATATAGCTTATATTTCTTAGCTTACTTGTCAGTCAGCCAGTTAAGGGTCAATTGTGATACACGCTTTGGGCAATCATGTCTCAAAAGAGACATGACTGACTGGGCAGAAGATTCTCCCGCAGTAGGTTGCCATTGCTTTCTGCGGTAGACTGGCTGCCAGCCAAGGCTATAGAACCCAATCTGTCCTGTTATTTAACCCATAACTGGAGGGAAGAGATGGATTGATACCTTTCCCGAGGGTATTTGTTCGTAAGTGAATGCAAGGAATTCAACTGAAATAAACTCAGCACCCCGATTTGTTGTTGCGAGTCAATATCCTCTGCACTACAATGCACATCCTAGTTTACTTATAAAATCCATTATTCTGGTTCTTGATTATTTCCTATTTTGGGTTTCTTTTTTTTTTATTTTTATGGCACAAATGTCCTTGTTTTTCTATTCCTATAGATTAAAAAATAGTAATTATGTTTATCATAAAACAAAAGTAAAATACGAATGAAGAGCACTGTATATGGAGAAAGCAGTTTTTGCTTTTTCAATTTAAAAATTGCCAATAATGAGATTTCCTATTAATAAAAATTTTGTTCGGAAAATAAATCATTTCACAAGCATTGCAAGTGTGCTTGGGGAGGTATTTAAAACTCGACACGTTTTTGATTCTTGACTCTTGAGCAGCAAAGAAAGTGAGAAGGGAAAATAAAATACAATGATTTTTGTCTTTTCATTTTATCTCCCTTTAATCTTTATATAGTTTTCCTCTTTCTGAATTGTTATTGAATCTCACACTCTCACAATCAAACTCCTTCATTCACACACATACTCTCTCTCCCCCTCTCTCTCTCTCTCTCTCTCTCTCTATATATATATATATATATATATATATATATATATATAAAACCCAAGGAAACGTTTCGTACGCTCAAGTACATACATAGTTATCGCCCTTATATATTATGCCTTTATATTTTTCCGTCTGGAAATTTCAAACTTTTCGAATGTTACTCTTAACTTTTTTCTTCATTTTTTGCTTCTATTTACCACCTTTTTTTTTGTTGTTGTTGTTGTTTGCCACTAAAATCTCCTTTCTTTTTTTCATGTCATTCTTTACATTTTTTCTTTTGCTTTTTTTTTTGTTCCATTCTTTTTAGTTTTTTTTTTCATCCTCTTCCTTTCCTTATTTATCATTATTTTTGCTTTACTTCTTCATTTCATTTTCCTTTCATTTTAATTTTATCGTTCTTTATTTTTCTTTAATCATTATTTGTTTTAGTCTTTCTTCTCTTTCTGGCTTTCCTCGTCTTTCATTCAATTTTTTATTCATGTATAAATTCTCTTCATTCCATTTCACTTTCATTTTTCCATATCAAATCACACTTTTTCTAATTATCTCTTTTTTTTTAACATTTATTTCATTCTTCTTGGTATTTACAAAGCTTAGTATTGTACAATGCCTAATGTGACTAAATGAGAGTAGAAAGGTGATATTGTGCTGGAATGGCTCCTTTTAATAAATTTAAAAATCTTATTATTGTACAATGCCTAATCCAGAGGTATCTTTCACAGCATTGCTATAACCAGTATTTAACGTGTCCTCTAATTGGTCAATAGATAAGCCAATGCCAGCCATACCTTGCTTCAACTTTAGCAAACAATCTAAATATTTTTCCACTTTTGACAACTGACCCTAGAGCAGTAAAAATGCACCAAGCTGCTTTCTGACAACATAAAAAAATCAAATGAACATGTATGTACCATTTGAATAAATATCTCTAATTATTATATATATTTCAAGTTATTTTAATTTCATGTTTCTTTTGTTGTAGCCTGTTATAGGAAGTGAACCCACATTGTGTATAACTGTTATGGAGTCCACAACAGTTCCAATCCTTCAAGTGATAGAGCCACCTACCTGCCAGAAAGATCATTTACGTCCTGATTTTTGTCAACGTTCTTAAATGCTTACTAGTTTACAGAACAATTTGAACAATAATGTACAGAAAAATATCCAACTTTTTTTTTTATTAATTTCACTTCAAGCAAGATAATAATACCACTAGAATAGAGGGAGTGAAAGAGAATGAGAAGATTTTAATGAGGAGATAATAGATGAATAGGGTACAGGGTGACACAAGATAAAAATTGATGTTACATTTAAATTTTTTAAGATTTTAGGTGTCAGGAAAACAAGACGGGAGAAGTACAAGAAAAGAAACTGATAGAATAGAAGACATAGTTGTATCTGGCTAGTTTAAAGACATAGTTGTATCTGGCTAGTTTAAAGACATAGTTGTATCTGGCTAGTTTAAAGACATAGTTGTATCTGGCTAGTTTAAAGACATAGTTGTATCTGGCTAGTTTAAAGACATAGTTGTATCTGGCTAGTTTAAAGACATAGTTGTATCTGGCTAGTTTAAAGACATAGTTGTATCTGGCTAGTTTAAAGACATAGTTGTATCTGGCTAGTTTAAAGACATAGTTGTATCTGGCTAGTTTAAAGACATAGTTGTATCTGGCTAGTTTAAAGACATAGTTGTATCTGGCTAGTTTAAAGACATAGTTGTATCTGGCTAGTTTAAAGACATAGTTGTATCTGGCTAGTTTAAAGACATAGTTGTATCTGGCTAGTTTAAAGACATAGTTGTATCTGGCTAGTTTAAAGACATAGTTGTATCTGGCTAGTTTAAAGACATAGTTGTATCTGGCTAGTTTAAAGACATAGTTGTATCTGGCTAGTTTAAGAGTAAAACAGTGAGACCTAGTTGCTCATTTTCTAAAGAGGCCAAGTTTTTTGGTTTTATTTTTATATTTTTTTGCAAAATTCTAGCCCTACTACCAAAATATTGCAGCAGAAATCAGGATCCATCAGACCAGGGAAAGTTTTACCAATCTTCTCTTGACCAATTTTTATGATTCTTGATCCTTATTTGCGTTGTGGTACAGTGGATATCGGCTCGGAACGAGAAACCGGGGAGCCAAGTTCGAATTCCAGTTAAATCCATTGTATTCACTTACGCGCAAATACCCTTGGGAAAGGTATTAGTCCGTCTCTTCCTTCCAGTTCTGGGTTAAATAGCAGAACAGATTGGGTTCTATAGCCTTGGTCGGCAACCAGTCTACTGCAGAAAGCAATGGCAACCTACTGCAGGATAATCTTCTGCCCAGTCAGTCATGTCTCTTTCGAGACATGATCGCCCAAGCGTGTATCATGTATGGCACTTAACTGACTGACTGATCCTTATAGCCTTAGTTATTTATTTTTACCTAACAGAAGTGAAACTCAGCGTTGTCTTCACTTTTCACTGGAAACATTTAGAAAGAGTCAATGAATGTCAATGAAGTCAGTTTTTCAGCAGAGAAGAATTCAACGTTACGTATGTATTTTTAAATACTATGTTTTTAAGTTACTGCTCTGCTACCTTATGTAACAAGGCAAAAAATAAAAATGGATTCCTTCCTTCTATGTGCCCTGTCCCTTCAGGACATAGGCGATCATGGTTCTCCATGTCTCCCTATCCCTTGTGACTCTTAGTATGTTTGCTCCTGTTACACCTCACAACCCCCGTTCCATCATCCACCTGATCAGACCCTGCAAATATGTTATCCGCTGCCTTCCTCTGTCTGTTTTTCCTTCTATCTGGCCAGTCAGTATCAGGTTATCCAAGCTCTCCTTCCTTATTGCATGTCCCAGAGCCTCTGCTGCCATCTCATCAACATTCACCTCTGGATTCTGACATCATATATAAACATAATAAAACAGTATGTATAATGTCATAAATAAATATACATCTGAGGGTGTGTATATGTATAGTATTATTTTTCAAGTGTTAATAAAACAGTGCTCAATGCATGAACAGAGCTCTATTATATATACATTAATAAATATACATATTATCCTACATCTATGGCATGACTTGGAGTTTCATGCATTATGCAGTTATCAGGTACATATTTCAAACTGACAGTTTAATAGATTTGGATTTAAGTTCACTCGATGTTCATGGGAATGAAGTATCATAAAGTTAAGTTACTGCTTTTTTAATTACAAGATTAAAAATTTAAATCTTCTAAGGTTATGTGTAGATAAAAATTTAAATTTTAAATTAAAATAAAAAGTATTAAAAATAATAAAATGCAGGGAGAAGAAATCAAAGGGGCGTAAATCATGAAACATAAAAATTTAAATATTCAAATATTACCTGTAGATAAAGAATTAAAATTTTGAATAAAAATGAAAATAGGAATTAAGAATTAAAAATAAAAGTAAAATTAAGATTAAAAATTAAACATTGTAGGGAGCAAAAATAAAAGGGGTTTAATTCATAATTGTTAAAAGTAATATTGGCAGGAAAGAAAGGAAGAGGCAAATGTAAAGAGGAATCCAGGTCTAAGAATTTAAGTAAGTATTTTTTTCTATGACAGTATGTGGTCATATCATCACTTATTTATTAAGCAAATTAAGATTATTGATACAGTTTAAGATGACAGTTTAAGATGACAAGTTTTTCTAATATTATATATATATATATATATATATATATATATGTATATATATTGAACTGTATTATGTGTACACACTGAGATATAACATTCTCACTCACTTCCAATGTTTATAGCAATGCCTGAAAGGAAAGTGTGGAGAGTGTGGTCATCTTACCACACTACAGATGGCTTGTGAAGCAGGTTTTGGCTAAAATCAACATTCTCCAGGTTCAATAATAGTCATATTGCCCAGATCATTCCCTTGCAACATTTTCCTCTTCAAAAATCATATCTCACTTGAACGAACAAGCTTTCAAGATGCCAAGACATTCCAATAAAATGTGGGAAGGAAGCTGCTTGCTAACCCTAAAAAGGAGTTTCAATGGAAATGATGCTGGATAAAGTGTATGGCTTTAGAAGGGGGTTACTTGGAGATTAAATGCTGAATTGATATGTGCTGTTGTTGACTTTTTATAACACCAGTTCTGACACTTTCTGATCAAACCTTGTATTTACTTCTTTGCTTTTTTTCTTATTTGAATATTTTTTTCCAGTGCAAATTTTCAGAAGAATCTGCTTTATATTTTTTAAGAAAAAGAAAATATATTCCCAACTCTCCCTTCTCCTTCTATATTACTGTTTTCTTTCCACTCCTACCTTGTAATCTCTTAACATTTTACCCAGCATTCTCGTCTATTCCTCTATTTCAGGTAGACCTACTGATTTTACTACTCAATAGTAAAGCTGTAGACAGAGAGATAAGAAGTTCAAGGAACAGATTCAGGATTCATGTCACCAGAATGATATCAAGAACCATTTTTCTATACTGTAGTAAGTGCTATTTTTCTCTCTCTCCCTCTCCCTCTCTTTCTCATATGAAAAATAATTTCTATTAGTTCTGTAAATTTTACAGCAAATATACTGATTGCTACTGTCATGACACAGGGACTATATATATATATATATATATATATATATATATAGTCATCCACAGACAGATCTGTTTTGCTGTATCACAGCTCATCAGTACAGTTAGACATCCAATTGCTTTTTAACCCAGGATTGAAACCCAACCGAATTGGCGTCAGTCGGTGAATCTACCTCTGAGTTATGGGCGCTCGGTAGAAGGAGGCAGATTTTTTTAGCGTGTATATTATCATTATACATGCTCAATAGCTGAGAGTGTCCTAATTCATTACTGAATTATATATATATATATTAGTCATCTACATACAAGCCTCATCAGTGTGGCTAGACACATCCACTTGCTTCTGGCCGGGATCAAAACTCAATACTAATTTATTGTCAGTCAGATTCACTACCCCCTAAGCCATAGGCGCATGGAATCAGAGAAGGGAAATTTTATACTGCAGCTGTAGGAACAGTGGTGTGTCTAGGTCAAGATATCCTGACTGCTATTTAAGCCATACCTGGGAGCTGAAAGAACATGAATTTATGCCTTTCTCAAGAGTATCTGTGTAAAGTGAATACAAAGAACTCACCTAGAATTTGAACTCAGATTCCCTATTTTACTTTCAGAGCCTCTAACTGTTGCACTATACACAGGTGAATGTGTCACAGTAGAGTGTGTTACAGCAAAATTCTGCAAAGAGAAAATAAGAAAGAGAGACTCCCTTTAAACCAACAGTAAATATAAATCCTAACCTTCATCCAAACTTGAAAAGTAACAACACTGGTGTTAGAAGCTGACTCTCCAAGTCATCAAGCAAGCCTAATTCAGAAATTATCTGTGGCAGCAACAAAACTTCACATGTACACCTTAAATAATAAATATAAAAATATTGTAGGAATACAAATGATGATTATCATTTTAGTGGAGATAAGTCACGTAGGTCTTGTAACCGCTCAACTTGCAGTCCTCAATTTGTGACAATACAAGACCCACTTAGTGACATCATTCCATACAGAAACAGTGTCATTCAACTTCAGTTTGTTTACAATAACCAAAGCAAGAGGTTGCTTTCTTTAGCCTGGGGGGCCCTGTGGCCTGGGCAGAGACTAAATCTGTTTCCCCCAGCAGCTTACAAGTTCATGGTGCCATTTCCTTTTGGGAATATATCTTTCCCTGATATAGAAAGAAACTCCAGCTCACAGTCCTCAATTTGGGAAAACCCAAGACTCACTGTTTCCTGTTCATGGAATATCTTCTCCCCTGAGACATAATAGATGAATCCAGCCCATTTGAATCTAGAGTTTTAAACCTAGCTTCTCCAGACACAAGAAATATCTCCATATTATATATTAAACCCTTCTTTTTTGTTTCTCCTTCTGAGTTTTGCAAGTAGATGTTAAATTAATTTTCTGACCAATGAAAGCGATGTGCAAGATTAAAGGGACTTAGTGATCCAGTGCGAAAAATCTGAATGACTGTTAAGGCTATGATCAGATCAGTGCCAGTCAGTCAAATGGGGGCAGCGAGACGAAACAACTAAAATGTAATGGGAGAAACTTCAACCACAATCTGGACATAGGTCGTGTTGCACATTGTCCTCTTTCTCCTTCTTTCTCATGTGCTGATTCATTCTACTTCTTCTTCATCCAAAGACACTCCTACCGAACAAATGCTAATATATACATATATACATACGCATAAACTTTTTCCAACAAATTACTACTATGAACATTTCTTGATAACCTTAACTTTCTCATTGAACATTAATACCACAATTCATGTTATCCCTTTCATTAATAAATTTCTAAATCCACACTAATTCACACATTCCAATCTACAACCAACCTTCTGCTGATCCTGATGATAATTCTGGATAAAACTTGTAAGCTGTAGGGAGTTTGGTTAATACAAGGCAAAATTTAATATACAGTTACCACAGCACCTTACTTCTTCAAGTATTCAGATAAACTACACACCTTAATTCCACCAGTCCTAACCTTCACAGATAGGGTCTGACATGCTACACATATTGTAACAAATCACTCACATTTCCTTCATATTCTTCTAGTGAGATGTAGGTTCCACTTAAGCAACTTTTTTTCCAACAAGCTGCTGCCTCATAGGAACAACTCACAAGAAGTTGCTTCCCAATCACCACAATTTTAATCTGTTTGAGTCTAGAGTTAAGCTTTATCTCGCACACGTATCCACAGAATCTGCATCACTTACTCTGTAGCACTCTATTTTGAGTGGCTCTCATGCCTTGTACAGGGTCGGCATCACTGTAAAAAAAAAAAGTGTTGATGCTATAAATCAATTCTATCTGATATTCCCTGCTTGTGCAATATTTTATAATGAATCAGAAATTCTATTCCAGTCAGCGATACTTATATATTCAGCCTTGAAAGAAAAAATATTGAAATAAAACCACTGCAATGAAGTGTTTTCCCCAGATTTCTTATATAGTTTTATTAAAAAGGAAACTAAAATTTCACCATCTCTAAGATTAGATGCATATTCAGAATTTCTAGGCCATGAAATGATATTTCAACCAACCAATCAGAAACCATCCCAACCACCCTAATCTCATAAGCAAATCAGAAACAGGATTATTTTCCCAACCAAGATATGAGGTCACTTATGATGAACCAATCAAAAGCAAACCCAAAATTTGAAGCAGATCTCTAGATATGTATATTTAATAGGAGTAGATAACTTTGCCTATCATCTGGTCCACAGTTCTCCCCAAACTTTTGAACAGGGGTAGAGCTTTATCTCTTGTTTCCTGTTCAGGATTGGATTTCCTGTTCTTTTTAATGTCTTTTTCATTCTCTTTCACTCTCAGTAGCCCCTTGTGTCTGAGTGGCATTATCACCTTGCTTGGGGTAAACTGATTAATATAATAAAAAATAAAAATAAACAGATAGAAATTCAACCTAAATCAGAAACAATGCATTAGTTTTATCAGTGATCCAGGTGATATTGTGGTTAGCAACTCCTGAAGTGAAACTGGTGAGCTGAGTTCAAATATCAGCCAAGTTTGCTATGTTCAATTTCACACAACAAGTGAATCTATGAATCTATCTCAGGGTAGACTTGATTCTCTTGCCTTAAAGTGACAACTAGCTTAGGTGAAGGAAAATTCTGAATTCAAAACAAGCCTGAAGAGGAACAAGCTCCATAATGCTATCTTGCCCTAGGCACACCACTTTCTACTATGGCTGCAGTACATGTGGTGTCTTTGTTATACTATGACTTTAATGGTTTAGATGATACATAACATGACAATGTAATCAACATAATAAATTCTGAGCAAAAACAAAATGAAATATTTTGTTTCCTGACAAAACAAACAAAATTATTTCTTCATTTAGAAAAAAATAGATATTTATTTGATATAGATGTTTAATGTATGTTTTCAGTGTAAATATTTTATCAATGTATTTATTTATTTTCATTTAATGCTTTAATATTGTACATTTTATATAATAATGTCATTTGAAAATTTTTTATCAGTTGTCAGAATGTTATTGTTTATTCAATAATATCATTTTTACGAAAGAGAACGATTGATATTGTTGCTTAAAAGAAATAGTGTTGTCAAATGGCTAAAATCCTACGGAAGAGGTAATGGCTGATCTATAATAATGCTTTTCCTTGTCTAATCAATGCACAACGTATTACTAAGGGAGATAACTCACCAAATTATGATGAAAGTTTTATCCCTTGCATTTTTTTTTTATTTTTGTTAACTTGAAAAAAATTATTTTCGATTTTCTTTTGCAAAGTTATAGTATAATGGTTGATTTCAATTTTAATAGAATGGATTATGGTTGTGTGTGTTTGTGTGTGTGCCAATAATGTGCATATAACTCTGCGTGCGTGTATGTATGCATGCTCAAAATTTCTACAAGAAAAAATATATATTTTTATATAAAAAAAAAAATATATTTTTACTACCAAATGCGCATCTTTCTACCGACAAATCCAGTGGTACCTTCACTATTCCGGCATAAATTTTCGATACCTAAGTTTAAAATGAAATTTTTAAAATTAAAAAAAAACATTCTTGAAGATTTCATTTTAGATTTAATTAAAAGCTTAATGATTAAATTTATTATTTCCATTAAGTCAAAAATTCTGGTGTATTTCAGATAGAAATTATGTAGATTGAAATGTCACATTTAATTTTGATTTCTTAAATTTTTCTTAAAAGCGGCCATTTTCTTAATTTTAAGAAATTTCATGTTGAACATTACTAGTGAGTCTGTGGTAATGTATATAAAATGGACCAAACCCGAATATATGATAAATCCGGATATAAGATAACTTGTATCCAGTCCCAACAACTCTCTTATATCCGGGTTACACATGAAATGTGCTTCCTAACTATTCCATTTTAGTGTAGCAGAAATGGAAAATATTATCATTTTTTTTGTTCTGAAGGCAATGTTTGGTGGACTCATGTGAGGCCGGGTAAAAAAAGGAGATAAAACATAGAATTCAAAACAAACAAGAATAAATGCATTAACAAAACATGTTACAGAAAGATAAAGAAACAAAGTTGAAGTTATGAACAGTTCAACATAATCTTCAGTCTGTGTCTCTGAAGTACTTACATACCTTGTCTCTATCAGAGTGAAAGGAAGCATGTCTAGCTGCTCTGAAGGTCAACGAATAAAGAGAAAGAGATTTTCAAATATCACACGACATGTATTTATCATCAGGAGATTCTTCCCTAGTCTATTGAACAGGAGTATAGGTCTATCCTTTGTTTACTGTTTTAGATTGGGTTTCCAGTTCCTTCTAAAATCTTTTCATTCTCTTTCACTTTCAGTAGCCCCTTATGTCTTAGTGCCATTATCCAACACTAGTAAAGCTTTCTTAGTAGTTATATTATACAAATTTTAGTTTTATTATTTTCTTAATGTTACCTTTGTTTCAATGTATAATTGTCTAGGCGTTTTTTTAATGCACATTCTTTTGAAAGAAGTGTATTTTTATGTAGGCCAGACAGTTTCTGTGAAATTTGTAACATTCAACTGGAATTTGAACTCAACATCCTGATTTGTCATTCTGTGTCGATATCCACTGCACCACAACACACATCCCCCAAGCATTACCATTTTAAAATTCCTGGTAGATTGAATTATGTCATGGTCCTCTTTTTCTCACAGAGAGTGCTCAACTGACCCTACTATATTGGACAGTTGACAAAATCAAAAACAAACATACAAAATTAAAAAATATAAAAGGATGACAATTTACCCATCGCATCCTGTACTTAAAGGAGAAAATTCTCAACATCAAGTAGAAGAAGCACTAGAAGTTGTTCATTTCATTTCATGTTGGACAACCAGCAACAGCAGCAGCAGCAGCACAACATTCTTCAAGCCACTACACAGGATCTTCTAACTCACATGTAACTGAATATATACTTTCATTATGTTCAATTACTTGTTCCTTTCTTCCCTTTAAGTCATCAATACACGTACACTTAATGTTACAGACTTTCCTTTTCAAAGAACACGTATACATACTCTTGCTTCAAGCAACATTGCCTCACATGTGATCATTTTTTGACCCGTCTTACAAAGCTTTTCCATGAACATTATTCACTTTTTATATACACAAAACATTTTCTTATTTCAAGTATATACAATTTTATCCTTGTTGAATTCAAACAAAAAAACTAATTCTCTTTTTTCTATACAACTCACTTTTTATTTGTTCTAAACTCCTGACACTTCTGTATTTTGGCAATATAGAAGTAGATGGAGTATAACTGAGGAATCTTGTATGATTCCCTGACAAATTTAATAAATAAATACTTGTTAATATCTTTGTTGTAAATTCTCAAGAACAAAAAATGTATAAATTCACTTTCATCATATGTTTAGATTTTATTACAATTCTAATCATTGTTTTTTAAAACAATAAAGTAAGAGTGAAGATAGTTAAAATAATAGTGGTGTCAAGGGAAAAACCATACTTTTGACACTCTATTTTGTTGCAGGTACATATTTACTATAGTGTAGTAATAGTATAGTAATATATAGTTCAATAATAGTATACTAATAGTCTGTGAAAAAAAATTCCCCATAATTGTTCTATGCAAAATCATAATAAAATGTTGTGATGTAAATACCTGTCTAAGCATAGCTAAAGCATTTTTTAATCATTTCACCCCAAGCAAGGTGGTACCGCAACTGATGTGCAGGGGGCTACTTAAGAGAGTTAAGGTTTTAGGCAAGAGGAAAGTGAAGAGGAAGACAAACCAGCTACAGAGGGTGACAAAGGGCAAGAGAAGGATGGGAACACAGGAGGGAAAACAGTTGTGAAGGTAGAGAGAAAGGAAAAGAACAAGATACACAGGGTGATGTTGAAAGGACTGGAGTCAAATGGATAAGAGGTGGGAATTGACATTGCATTTAAATTCCTGGAGATTGTCGCAGTCAAGAAAGCAAATATATGGAAGGGATTTCCACAGGTAGGAAGTGCAAGAAAAGAAGCTGATGAAGTAGAATTGTCGCCTGCATTTGGTAGATTTAACTGTAAAAGGGTGGGACCTTGTTGCCAGTCTGGTTGCACAAGTAAATTTTTGTGGAGGGGAGACCAGTGACCCAAGTTTGTCAGAGCAGAAGCCATGAGAATATTTGTAGTAGAGACAGAGAGAAGCCACATCCCGCCGATGAGAAAGTGGCTGGAGTCAAGCTGCCAGGTCAGGACCAATCATATTACAGATTCTCTTTTGGAGCCTGTCAAGAACACTGAGACAAAAAGCAGAGGCGCCTAACCAGATATGACAACAGTATTCCATGCACGATCGAATGGTTGATTTCTATATGTGCAAGACGGATTCTGGTGGAAAAAACTTCCTGGTCCATACACAGTGACCCAACCTTCCTAGCAGTGGATTTAGTTTTTGATTCAATGTAATGATTCTATGAGGTTGGAAGACAGGGTAAGGCCAAGGAGGCACAATGTATTGCTTTCAGGGAGACTCGCTTGGTCCATGCTTATGGCTGGCAGAAGAGATTGTCTGTGGTGGTTGACAGATAGGAGTTTTATTTTAGAAGCATTCAAATGTATGAGCCACTTCTTACCCCAGTTCAACACTGAGTGGAAGTCCTTCTCAAGATCAGCTGTGAGGTTATGTCTATCCACCTCACCAGATTTCTTATTAATGCAGGAGTAAATGGTGATGTCATCTGCATAGATGCCTACTTGGGATTTGATCATGTCTTGGAGATCATTTATGAAGATTAGAAAGAGTGTTAGAGCTAGGATAGAGCCCTGGAGGACACCAGCATTAATGTGGTAGTATGTGAAAGCATGCCCATTCAAGACAACATTCATTATGCAATTAGATAAGAAAAATTGGATCAGATAAAGCAAGCATCCAGTGATCAGTGATATCATAGGCCTGTAGCTTGCACAGAAGACCAATATGCCAAACCCTATCAAAAGCCTTGGAGATATTCGGGGCAATAGTATGAGCCTCACTGGACTTATCAAAGGCCTGGTATATGTATTCCATGTTGGTCGTTAGCATAGAGACTATATAAGTTTCCAAGCAGTATCAGGAGTAGCAGAATACATTAGATTAATGACAACTACTGGGCTGAGAAAATATGAAGGAAACGCCATTTCATAACAGTGATAACAGCTGATTTGAGAAGCAGTTTTTCCTGAAAAATTGTTTTAAAGAAAGATTTTATAAATTTTTCTTATTTGTTCTTTATATAATTGTAGCGATATGTAACTACCAAATTAGCATGACTACCTAATTAGCATAGCTAAAACTGAGATTATATAAGTGCCCAAGCAGTTAGGAGAAGAGCAGAATATGATATATGAGATTAACAGTTACCACTGAGAAGAATATGAAGGAAATCACATTTCATAACATAAAGATTAAAATCTGGCTTCAAATCCAAATTCATACAAAAATATTTTACTTGATGTCACAAAGATCATGCTTATTTTTATTATGTATATTTTTAATCATGTTGTACATTAAATTTTTGGAAAGCGGATGATTTCTCCATTACCAGTGAATATGTAAGAATGCAAAGAGTGATTATCTCCCTTTGACTGACACAGTCATGGTGACCACATGGCGGCCATTGAGCAGCATCAGTTCATAGAGAATCTATGCGAGTTGCTGTTTATTCCACTCTAAGGCAAGCTACTTGCTATGAAGATGGACATCCCAAGCCAACAGCAGTAGGCCATACAGAGAAAACACATGATCTCACCTGAAATATAAAGGACAACACAGACTTGCTTATTTGCTCGTCGGAAATGTCACAAGTAAGAAATCTACCATTCATCTGTGCATTGAATACTGTTGCCATATCTGGTCTGGTGCTCCTGCTGATCATCTCAACGTTCTTGACAAAATCTAAAGAAGGATCTGCAATGTAATCGATCTTGACTTGGCATCTCAACTTCAGTCACTTTCTCACTGATATGACATGACTTCATGCTCTCTTTTCTACAAATATTTTCATGGCAAATGCTCTGACAATGACAAGTTTTTTGTTTCTGGTCTTCATCAATCATCTTCCTGGTGTTATCAGTTTCCAAGTAGACATTTATGCAGATGACTCTTAGTCCTATCACAATAAAAAATCAGCTTAGGCTGACAAGGTAAACCTTCCTGATGCTCTTGAAAAGGACCTCTAAGCAGTGGTTAACAGGGGTAGGAAATATCTTGTAAATTTGAATGCCTACAAAACAAATCTGCTCTCCTTTGATCACCGTAGAGAAAAGTTCCTGCCTACCACTAGCATAGCTGATACTAATCTCCTGAAGAGCAACACTCTGTAACTTTTTGGGATCCCTCTTTCATCTAATTTGAAGTGGAATAACTACATTAAATCAATAGCTGCCTCTACTACAAGGCAAGTTGAACCACTATGTTGTGCCAAAAATCCAGAATCCTTTTGCACATTTATAAATCCACCATTGACCTTACATTGAATACTGTTGCCATATTTGGTCTGGTGCTCCTGTTATTCATCTCAAGGTTCTTGACAAAATCTAAAGAAGGATCTGTAATGTAATCAGTCCTGACTTGGCATCATGATATATATCACAAAATAATAATAATATTAATAATAAGGAATTTTAAGTGGAAACAGTGCTTGTAAATTTCTACTATTAGGACTTTGAATACATTCTCGCTGATTTTTCATGAAAAGTAATATTTACAAAAATTAGTAAGAAACATGTCACTGAAAGTATTGTCTATCGCTAACCAGTACTTTTTCCTATCTTTATGGCAAAATTTGAATTCCACGTTGGAAAAACAACACATCTTTAGAAGCTAGCCATGAGTCAACCCAATTGTTTGGCATCTTCATAACGATGAAAGTGCTACTCAGCCAGGCCATGTATCACCAATTGGAACAAGTGATAATCAGACAGGACAATGTCTGGTGAATGCAGTTGACTGAGTAGGACTTCCCAATTAAATGATTCCATGTAGGTTTTCACCCATTTTCCAACATGTAACTTAGTGTTGTGATCTGCAAGATTACTTTGTCATATCATGTGTCTGCTCATATAGCAGCCATTTTTTTTGTCAGTGCTCAGCTCAAATGCATCAGTTGTAGCTGATAGTGATCTCGCGTGATGGTAAGTTTAAGCAGCTCATAATAAACTACACTTAGCTGATCCCACCAAATGCAGAGCAGAACCATGGATGTTTGGCTTTGCTGTCAATGTTCATGCATCACCAGTCTTACCCTTCTATGCTTTGGGTTATCATCGTGCATCCACTTTTCATTGCTAGTCACAATTTGATGCAAAAACCTTTCCTTTTCTGTCATTATAGCAGTTGTTAACACATGACAAGATCTCTGCACTAGAAAATATGTGACTGTTATGGAAAGAAACTGCAAGAAACTGGTATGAACATCACTCAGACTCGGTTACAGACATAGGACTGGCAACAATTTTACAGTCCTTTACAACAATGCACACAGATAGAACAATCAAAACTAATAGCTCAGACATAATGATCAAATACCACAAAAACAAAATGTGTTTTCTTATTGACATGGCAGTTCATGAAAATTGTAATGTATTTTTAAAGATCTTTTTGTGGCAATTGAAAACAAGTATCATACCAGTGATAGTGGCTGCACTTGGAATGATAAAAAACTGAACAAAAAAAAACACATTGAAAGAATCCCTGGAAACCCCAGCTTAAGAGATATACTAAAATTGTCTTGTTAAGTACTGCCCACACACTAAGAAGAATTTTGTCTATGTAATGCTAGGGATGTTAGGGAGACATAAAAAACATGAAATGGAGCCATAACAACACACCACAACCTGCCTTAGGTCTTCCTGCGGACTTGGTAGGTTGTGCAACCATAGCAGAAATTGAATAATAATAAAAAATGACATAATAATAATAATAAATGACCATCTTGTATCAGGTTTCACAGTGTTAGCATTCACTGAATATATAACTCGGCATGATAAATTGGTACAATATCTGCACTAGAAAATATGTGACTGTTACAGAAAGAAACTGCAAGAAACTGGTATGAACATCACTCAGACTTGGTTACAGACATAGGACTGGCAACAATTTTACAGTCCTTTACAACAATGCACACAGACAGAACAATCAAAACTAATAGCTCAGACATAATGATCAAATACCACAAAAACAGGATGTGTTTTCTTATTGACATGGCAGTCTCTGCAGATTGTAATGTATCCTTGAAGATCTTAAAAAGGAACCATCAAAATACATTGACCTTGAAGTGGAAATCTCAAAAATATGGCACATAAGGATTGATTGGAAAAGGTTTCAATAGACTCATTAATGGGATTCCTGGTAGGCCATACCTTAAAGAAATACATAAGTACGGCTCACACATTATGGAAGAGCTTTATCTATGAACAATGTGATCAGTGAAAAATGTCATGAGGCCATTTTTGAACTTAGGTCTCTGTTTGGGAATCAGAAGGAAATGTGTATGCAATACAAATCAAAGTAATAAGTAATTTAAAAAGCAATAATAATAATAAAATAAATATAAAAATTTTACAACATATGCAAATACAAAGACCTGGAGATGGAAATAGTAAAAATGTGCCACTTAAAAACTAAAACTGTTCCTGTTGTGGCTGGAGCTTTGGGTCTGATTAAAAAAGAAACTCAAGAACAAATCAACAAAAATTTCTGCTGTATCATCTGCCCAGAAAATCCCAAAAATAGTTCTAACAAGCCATATCTTGAGAATAGCTTTAACCAATTGGGTTTTTTTTTTTTTTTTTAGATAACTGTCATTTGTTTAATTAGTTGGGAAGAACTAAAAATCAAGTCTTTCACGTGCCCTGGGTGATTAGTTATGACCCAGCATGTGATTATAATACAAATACAGCTCAGAAAGCATTTTTTTAGAATTGTGAAGATAATAATAATAATTATGTCTTGTATGCCTTAATCAAACTGGGATTAATAATGGATATATTGGACTTGGCATATTTGCACCCAAGCATGACTCTGTTGGTGTATATATATATATATATATATATATATATTATATACATTTTTTAATCATATCACCCCAAGCAAGGCATTCCACTGCCACTATAGCGCAGGGGGTTACATAGAGCGATTGGGTATAGGAAATGTCAGGAGGAGGGTGATAGACGAGTTAGGATGTACATAGGGAGAGTTTTGGAGAGAATGGGTGCGAGTTAGTGTGTTAGGAGATGTCTATTGACCTTACATTTAAACTCCTGGAGGTTGTAGCCGTCAGGGAAGCAAGCATGCGAAGGGAATTCCACAGGGAAGTGCGAGAAAAGAAACTATTGGAGTAGAAATTGAGGTTACATTTCATCAGTTTCACTGTAAAAGGGTGGGACCTAGTTACCAATCTAGTATCTTGTGCAAATTCACACCTAGGGGCCACCAGTGATTTAAGTTCATCAGAGCAGAAGCCGTGAAAGTACTTATAGAAAAGGCAGAGGGAGGCCATGTCACGCCGGTGAGAGAGTGACTGCAGGTGGTCAGCTAAGTCGGTATCGATCACATTACAGATTCTCTGCTGTATTTTGTCAAGAAGCCCGAGGAGAATAGCAGGAGCACCCAACCAGATGTGGCAGCAGTATTCAATACATGGGCGGACGGTAGATTTATATATGTGCAGGATAGATTCAGACGGAAAAAATTTCCAGGCCCTACACAGAGAGCCGACTTTCATAGCAGCAGATTTAGCAATGGATTCGACGTAGTCATTCAACTTGAGGTATGCTGAGAGTGTGAGGCCAAGCAGGCATAGTGTTTTACTCTCTGGGAGGCAAGCCTGTTCCATGCTAATGAGAGGGAGGTGCGGTTGTCTGTGGTGGTTAATTGACAGCAGCTTCGTCTTGGAAGAATTGAATTTTACGAGCCATTTCTTACCCCAATCCACCACAGATTGGAGGTCCTTTTCAAGCTCGGCGGTGAGGTTCACCTGGTCACCAACACCAGATTTTTTATCAAGGTGAGAGTAAACTGTGGTGTCATCGGCGTACATGCCTACTTGGGATGTTATGGCATCGGGGAGATCATTGATGTAGATTAGAAAGAGCGTAGGACCTAGGATAGAGCCTTGGGGGACACCCGCATTTGTAGGGTAGTTCTGGGAGGCATGTACGTTTAATAACACCTTCAGTGTGCAGTTAGAGAGGAATGACTGTATTATATATATATTAATAAATACACATATTATCCTACATTTATGGCACAGCTCAGAGTTTCATACATTATGCAATCATCAAGTGCACATTTCAAACAGATTAAACTGTCAGTTTGAAATATGCACCTGATGATTGCATAACATATATAACTCCAAATCATGCCATAGACAAAGGATATATATATGCGTATGTATGTCTCATAATAATAATAGAGGAGAAGAATAATCAAGACAAAGGGGTCAGAAACCCAACATTGAATATGCATATCATTCATCATCTGACATCTTTGTTTCTCTTTGTCATTTTCTTTATCAAGGCTTACTCTTCCACTCTAATCCTAAACTCTGTTCACTCGTGTGGTGTCCAAATTGCTCTCAGTATTGACTGGTTCTACCATTCATCATTGGAGCTGTACAAATCAAAAGCAGAAAGTGAAATGAGCAGATTATAAAAAGTAGAACTAAAAATACTTTATAACATCAGAAAAATTTGGAGAAAAAAGTTTCTCCAAAAAATCTCCTGAACTACTCCATGTTTCTTTCACTCAACAAAATTTTGAAGAAACGTTTATATCCTGCACTTCTAAGAATTTAAAGAAGCAAAAACAAAAATGTAATTCATTGGTGAGAAAGTTTTAGCAAAAAAAATAAATAATAAAACTAAAATAAAATATCAGTTTGAATAATACCCTGAATGAAGTAAAAAGAAAAAATATATAATTCCCCTGCAACTATTACTAATAGTAGTATTACAAAAACATTTAAATAATAATAATATACAGTGATTATGGTGGTGGCAGTTCAGAATTTATGCTATAGAGTTTCTGTGTCAGTGTCTCTGATTTCAAAAATTCTAAAGCATTCCACTATCACTTGCAGCCTACAGAAATTGAAGAGGAATTTCAGACAGTTCTATTCTCTCCATTTTCACTGATGTGCAGTGACATTTGGGATTTGCTTCTTTCTTTCTTTCTTTTTATTCTTTTTGCTCTTCTTTCGTTTGTCTTTTCCTTTTCATCTGAGAAAAAAACTACTTCTTTCTCAAGGCACTGACAGAACTAAACAAATAAAGGGAAATGAGAAAATCAAAGATCAACTGACTGAGAATGTTCATCAGTGTATTTTGCTTTGAAAAATTTTCCCTCATTTCTTGAGAAATAATGACTTTCCAAAAAAGGCATTTGAATAGAGATGATAAAGCTTGGTTCATTTCAGGTTAAGGTATGTAAAATACTAACACAAAAGTAAAAATCAAGTTATTTGATTAATTTAACTGTGAGACCAATAATATATATACATAAAACTAAAAGAAAGAGACAAGAGGAAAAGTGTATTTAATTTGAGCATCGCATTTCTACTGAGGGACTTTATCAAGACAAAAAACATTGGCTAAAACTAAATAGTTTTCCTCTTGTCTCTTTCTTTTAGTCATATTGTTCCTCTCTACAGATTATATCTGAGGATATTTATACAATATATATATATATATATATATATATATATATATATATATATATTGTAATAGTTGTTACAATGGTTTATAAATTCATAGTATTACTACACAAAATATTCGCATTTTGAAACGCGAAAATTTTTGTGTAGTGATACTATGAATTTATAAACCATTGTAACAACTATTACAATATAACACTCTTTGTTGTATCGAGCACTCTTTATAAAATTAAATGCATGAACAGCAGGTAAAAAACCTACAAGTTCCACAACTCTGTTACAATATTACACTATATATATATATATTGTGTAAATTTTTTGTAAATTACCATTACAAATGTCTATTCTAAATATGGACATGTGAGCGTCTGTGTAAAAAACAAATTTTTTTTAAATTGTTGCGGGGATATTTTGAAGATCAACTGTTGTATCACTCGGGTCTAACGAGCCACCAGATCATCACTGTGCGATGAAATATGTATTATCCATTGAAATTGTAGTATATCAAAATTTTTTTCTAAATTATATTACTCTGTTAAATTAAATAAATGAATTTAACACTGAGTTCGTCTCTATTGGAATTTACCTGGATAATATACCAAGTGTTCTACGTTATATAGGGTATAAAAATAGTATTGTAACCATTTAGAGCACTATAAGGAGATCTGGCAGGAGCATTTCAGCTCCCCTCACTTTTTCTGGAACTAACATCTAAGCCAAAGACTAAATTTTTATTCTTGGCCTCAATCTGGGACATTGTTATTGAGCGAAGCAATATCATTAGAATAAAATCATTAATCCCATTAATTTTTAAAATAAATCATCAAACTTCATTTTCAGGTTTTTTTTTTTTTACTTCAACATTAGCTTCAAAGAAAATATATTTGTCATTTTTCAGAAAATGAGTACTAGTGAAAAACAAAAAATAAAATAATTTTGTATTTAAAATCAAAACAAAAAAATGATTCATCACCTTCATCATCATCATTATCTTGACCACCATTACTAATATCAGTCCTCTGATATGGTCATGGTCCCACTACTTATTTGGGTTGTAAGCTGGAGAGGTATTCATTCATAAATAACATGACTTGGCCAAGTAAACCTTGTAGAACCCCATCTTTCTGTAAGTCAAGTCACAGCTGATATCATTGAACTTGAAGGTTTGGCTTAGTCATGGCCGCATGTCTATTGATTCCATTAAGAAACATTCCAACCTGGTCATTCACTACAAAATCAATTTATAGTGAGATAATAGATATAAAAATATTCATCTTATGAGAGATTATATATACATGTATATATATATATTAAAACTTCATCAGAGAAAAAAACTTTTTCTGATGAAACTTTAATAAAAGTGAAATATATCAGATTGATAAATATTTTCTATTTTTTCTTTATCACATATATATATATATATATATATATATATATATATATATATATATATATATTTCTTTTTCTGTTTAAATTAATTTATATGTTTATTTATTTTTTCTCTTTTTTTTTCTGTTTCATATTCTATCTTTTTAATTCTTTGTGAAGATTTTTTCTGTGTGTTCATATGATGTATGTCTATAGTTTTTAAGGATATAATGTTCACTTTATTGTTAAAAATTTCTTTACAATAGTCTAAGGGAATTTAAGTTTTACTTTTCTAAATTGGGAAAATAATTTTTAATAAATATTTTGTAAGTAAATTTTTAAAAGCTTTTTGAAAAGAATTTTATTATTTTCTAAAATATTTTTAAGCTAAAATTTGTGATTTATGGGTTTCTGTTCACTTTCTCTTTATTTTTTCTCCTCCCCTTCTTTTTTCACTTGTTTAAACCTGTGTGTGTTACCCCTTTTATTTTGCATATGTATATATTCCTTCCTAAATAATGTTTGTGGGATTAATTCTGTCTGTGCATGAATTCCCTTTCTTCTTTTTGTATGTGTATAATTTCTTTTTTATTGTTTTATGTATATGTAGTTTAATTCCTTATTCTGTATTGTGTTATGTGTGTGATTTGATGTACCTTTTCTCAGTTTATTTCTGGTTTAAAACTCCCTCTTCTATAAACGGTTTTTTCAAAATATTTTGAGTAAAAATTAACATTTATTTACTCCTCAATGGTCTGAACAAAGCAACTGTAAAAGTTTTTCTTTACATTGCTGAAATAAATTCTGTATTTGTAACCATTTAATTATGTGTTAAGTTTTCTTCTCACTATATTTGCTCTGGATAATATCCATTGAGCTCTCTATTTCTATCTAATTGATAATTTAGATTAATTAGATAAAATTTTTGGGATTATCCTCTCCATATTCACAGGTTACCATTCTCTCCTATCTATCTATCTATCTATCTATATATATATATATATAAACTATCGCCCAGTTCACACTCCACCCAGATCTATTGAACAGGTGAAGAGGCTCATCCCTTGTTTCCTGTTTAGGTTGTGATTTCCGGTTTCTCTCTTTTCCAATCTTTTCACTCTTACGTAGCCCCCTGCACATCAGTGGCATTTTCACCTTGCTTGGGGTGATATGATTAAAAAAAATATATATATATATATATCAGCATGCAGTGTAGATATAGAAGAAGCCAAAGGAGTAACCTGTACATACAGTGGTAGGATAACTCTCTAAGATAGCTCTAAATATATATGTATATAAATACATATAGAGCAAATATAAGAAAAATTAAGGCAGACATGTTATTTCATGGTAAATCGGATGTATAGGCTTATTTCAGGTGAACCATCATCAGCTTCCGTCTTTATTATACAAAAGATTTTACTACAATAAAGACAGAGGCTGATGATGGTTCACCTGAAATAGGCCTATACTTCCGATTTACCATGAAATAACGTGTCTGCCTTAATTTTTCTTATATATATATATATATATATATAGTTATATCAAAGATAGTATAAAGTCAAAAATACTCTCAATCAATGCCAGAAAAGACATTTAAAGCAAGTCCCTTTCTCCTTTTTGTATGTGTATAATTTCTTTTTTATTGTTTTATGTATGTGTAGTTTAAAGCAAGTCGTCTTTGCAATAAAGTGCTGGATATCAGAGATAAAGCATTAATAGAATTAATATAAGTAAAAGGTTTACCGCTGTTTGTCTACTTGTCAGAGTATTGCCATGTATCGAAAAAAAGAAAACAGAGGATCAGTCCTTAAGAAATGTTCTCCTGAATTGCCTCCTGTTCTCTCTAAACTCTGCAGTAAATGCCTTGCTACTTTTCACTTTCCTGCTTCTAGGAAATCCTCCTCCGTAGTTCCAGTCTTTAAGAACTTAGGTTAACTATCTGATCCTTCTGCCTGTTTTTAGCAAAATATTAGAAGTGCTGATAAACTCTAAATTGGTTATGCATCTCACCTTGCAGGATCTTCTTCTAAACAAGCTATATGGTTTTCACTTCTTTCGGTTAACTCCTAATATGTTAGATAAGAATACTGAAGCTCGGGCTGTTGCTATTGATATTCCAAAGACATTTGCCTGGGTTTGACACAATAGTTTTTTTTACAAGCTGAAAGGTTATGGCATTTATGAACAAAGTTTTGATTTGATTTAATCTTTCTAATGAAGTTGTAAAATAAAAGTTGTCTTGACTTGCCACTTTTTCATTATTTTGTGGAATTTGCACTCAGTGTTCAGACAAGCCAGATGCATCTCCATGAGAGTTCTGGATGCAGATCTGCACATCACCTGATGTCAGTGACTGCCCCAACAGGTACACGGCTGCACCTAGTATATGCACACTTAGGAAAATCCATACAAAAACCGTCTTTGTGTGCATATAGAGTCAATATTTGGAGAAACCCCTAAAGCCACTCAACCATTGGCTGATTGTGACTAACAGTTATTATTCCTTTATACTTCTGAGATGAGGTCCTATTTCCACTATTTACATTGTTTGGACTATTGTCTTCATCATTATTGCCATATTTACGACACGACTACTAGAATAGGCATTGCACATGGAATGAGAATGATATACCCCAGTGATCATAATAAAATGTTCGGTTTGAAATTCTTAGCACCTGAAGAAGGCCGAAGCATACAACAGCCAAAACATCATAAATATGGTAATAAAGATGAGGACAATAGTCTGAACAATGTAAATAGTGTTAACGCAGTCATATTATTTATAAGAGATTTTATTTCTTGCTTTCATTTCTAATGTTTGATAATTACATTATACAATGATCAAATGCTATTTATATTATTTTCATTGTTCAGACAGTTGTCCTTATCTTTATTGCCACATAAATATCAATACCTGATAGAGGGAACAAAAACTTGGAGAGTTGAGTTATCAAGGGAATTTAACTGAAACCGAGATATCCAAAGTCATGACCCATACAATTAGGGCAATCTATCCCTGGGGACTAAATAAAAAGTTTAATTCAAAATTACAACAAATATCATCGGCAGAAAGCCAGAGTGTATAATGACCAAAACATTGTGAATATGGCAATAAAGATGAGAACAACAGTTCAAAAAATATAAGTAGTTACAATACCTTATCTCCAAAATCAGTCCTGAGCATGACGGTAAACTGCATCTGGCAGCAAGGCTGCTGATTGGGAGGTTGTGAGGAGCATGGAGCCACCTCTTAATTGCTGTTGTTCTCAGGTCCACCCTGACCCGGAGTGGTAGCACCTGTTAAGGTCCAAGCTATGGGCAAATAGTTAACCCCCAAACTGGGGTCAAAACACTATGAAAGTATAAAAATAGACTTTTATAGAAAAATATACATTTTTGAAGGAAAAATATTATCAACAATACATTTTTAAAGAAGAAATTATTACCATAACACATTTTTGAAGGAAAAGAAAATTCTCAGAAAAACATTTTTGAATACAAAACTAGAAGACATTTTCAGTTTTCTAAAATAAAAAAGAATAAAAACAAAAAAATTTAATTAAAATCTGACTAAATCAACCTTCTTGTTATAATTGACATTAAGAAAAATACCTTAAAACCCCAACTTTTTTGGCATTAAATAATCTAGAGGTTGATATGCCATTAAACAAAACTCAAAACTTATCTCCAAAATATAGACACAAATGATCAAATGTTTTTGGATTTATAACTTTAAGTAATTTGACGGTCATCCCATAAATGTTCCAAAACTGTTAGTAGTAGCATGAATTATATTTTTTTCTATTTTTCTAGGAGTACAAAATTTTATTATTGCAGTAAAAACAGATGTATTAAAAATAAAAGTAAAAACGTAATAGGAAACAATGAGCAAGAATAAAGAACAATACATTTTTACAACATTAAGTTAGCATCTTATGATAGTCCCAATCTATGACCATTTGTGGTCACAACACACTCGCCATTAATCTTATTTCAAGTTATTCCATTTGCTTCATACATGAGATAAAAACAGCATGGCAGAAAAATGTGCAGCCTGTCAGAAGAATACATTGTGCAGTGGAAGAATACATTGTTATACAGTGCAAGAGTGAGAAAGGTACCTGGTTGTACACCATACTGGATTGTTATCAGTGACGATTGTAGAACTCTGAAAGTGGAGGGGCATTTAGGGGCTGAGGTTTTTCTGGGTAAGAGAGTGGCAAACTGAAGCAGTGTCTGGGAATTCAGTGCCAATTGTCTGCAGTAGATTGGAGAAAATCACTAACCAATTCTTTCACTGGGCCATAAATCACTGACTGCCTATGTATCTACATATCAAGTTGGGAATATCTCTAATTAACATCTTCCTTCAGGTAAGAAAATATGACTTAAGTCTCTTTCCCTCCCTTACAACATGTCTGTTTCTGTCTATCTGGTTGTTTTATTTCGTTTGTTTTTCTTTCAAACTGGTCTCTGTATTTATCCTTAAAAAGCTAAGTGAAAAAGGAAACGCAGAGGGAAAAGTGTTGAAGCTCAAATCTTATCAAAATCAGAGACTGATCAGTTTCATAAATTTTTGAAGCTTATAAAAGTGGTGGGGCTAACCGAGGGGCCATCCCAAATATGGAGGTGGAAGCTTGGCCTCTTCTGGACCCCTGTAGAATCACCACTGATTGCTGTGCATTCGCTCCCCTTCAGTTGTGTTGTGTTTGTGGAAACTTATTGCCCTTCATTGCAGCTCCTAAACATAGTGTAATTTTTTTTATGTTTTCTTATGTACCCTAAAACATTTAGACATGTGGATACATACTCAGTTTCCCTGGAAGAGATAAGAACATTTTCTTGTTAAGCTATAAGTTGGTGAGTTCCTGATAAAAAAAAATCCTGCATCCGACTACTTCTTCATTATCTTATATATTGAGAATCAATAACATCCCTGCAAATAAATATATGATAGCTTAAAGCAATTTCATTTCATTATATGTATTATATTTATGTTGATCTTATTTTTTAGTCTTAATTATGTTAGCATATTTCATAGAAATGTGTTGTTATGTCCTAGATTATTACTTTACTATTGCATCAGCTTAGGAGGTGACCTAAATGCTTATTTATGGAAAAGCATGGATACAATCTGATGTATATGAAAAATCACATTATGACGCATTGTAGGAATAGAACAATCATAAGAACTGCTTGTATCCTCTTGATTCTACATCTGATTACCACTAATTGTAGAGTTTACAGAACCATCTACATGGATGGACCAGATCTTAACCCTCTAGGGCCATTCGTATCATATTTGATACAGTATTTCCCTATAAGGAAACATTTGGTATTTCCCTATAAGGAAACATTTGGTATTCATTGACTGAGTAGTCAGTACTGCTTTCATTTGAAATTTATAAAATATTTCTCTTAAAAATTTTTTCAGGAAAATATTTCTTTCAAGGCTTGTTTTCATACTGTATCAAATATGATACGAATGGCCCTAGAGGGTTAATAATATAATATGATTAAGGCTTCTACTTGTCATAAAGTGGGGGAATCAGTTCTATATTGTTATGAAGTAATAAACAGATCCCCCACTAATTACTACTTAACCCTCTAGGGCCATTCGTATCATATTTGATACAGTATTTCCCTATAAGGAAACATTTGGTATTCATTGACTGAGCAGTCAGTACTGCTTTCATTTGAAATTTATAAAATATTTCTCTTAAAAATTTTTTCAGGAAAATATTTCTTTCAAGGCTTGTTTTGCATACTGTATCAAATATGATACGAATGGCCCTAGAGGGTTAATAATATAATATGATTAAGGCTTCTACTTGTCATAAAGTGGGGGATCAGTTCTATATTGTTATGAAGTAATAAACAGATCCCCCACTAATTACTACTTAACCCTCTAGGGCCATTCGTATCATATTTGATACAGTATGAAAACAAGCCTTGAAAGAAATATTTTCCTGAAAAATGTTTTAAGAGAAATATTTTATAAATTTCAAATGAAAGCAGTACTGACTACTCAGTCAATGAATACCAAATGTTTCCTTATAGGGAAATACTGTATCAAATATGATACGAATGGCCCTAGAGGGTTAAAACACCTGTTGAAGTGATAAAAGCTACTCATAATAGAGTTTTAGTGAAAGAAGAATAAGAATAACTTCTTTTACCCACTCCTTTCAAATTCAAATGACAGAAGGCAAAGACAGAAAGGAATTTGTCAGCCCATGTAAAATTTTATTTTGACCAATGAAAACCTTACCTTCATAAAAATTGACTGGTGAGCTGAAAAGAACAAAGAAATAAATTTGCAAGTGCATGTGAAATTATTTTTGGATCAATCTTCACAGAAATTAGAAAAAAGATGAAAGAAAAGAAAGTAGCAAGCCTAATAAAATTAATAAGAGTGTCTTAAGTCATGTGATGGTTTCATTTCTAATCACGTGTTCAGAATTGAAGTTTTCACCACTTGCCAATTATATTATTGGCCACATGTTAACTAAGCACTTCAAAGAATTTTCCTTCAACAATCCAAGAAAGCTCAGAATTTCAAATTTTTTCTCTTTGTCTACTTTTGAATGTATACAACTGTATATCCCTTCTGTGAGCAACAAATTTTTTTATCTTTGTTTTAAACATTTTTAATATTATTTTTTGTCAAATCATTTAATTTGTCATATGAACATTTTCTCTTCATGACAATTGTTAAAACTATGGGCTTTAAAAGTTCCTGAATTATTTTTCTGAAATGAGCTACTGACACAACTTTAGCATGTAAGTTCGTAAATAAATTCCTTATCTTGTTTTGTTAAAAATTACCTGTATTCTCTCATCATTATCAACCTTCATTAATTTTCTTGATGTGGGTAAATCAAGTGTACATTTTAACGCCTAAGCTCCATACTATGATAGAGTATAAACATAGTCAGTTAAGTGCCATACATGATACACGCTTTGAGCAATCATGTCTCGAAAGAGACATAACTGACTTGGCAGAAGATTATCCCACAGTAGGTTGCCATTGCTTTCTGCGGTAGACTGGTTACCACCCAAGGCTATAGAACCCAATCTGTCCTATTATTTAACCCATAATTGGAGGGAAGAGACGGATTAATGCCTTTCCCAAGGGTATTTGTGCTTGAGTGAATGTGAGGAATTCAAGTGGAATTTGAACTCGGCTCCCCGATTTGTCGTTCCGAGTCGATATCCACTGCATCACAACACACAGATTATATAAAAAATATGTCTTATTTACTACATGGAGTACAATGACTTGAGAGGAATTATGGGTATTGTTGTAGTAGAGGTATGTTTAAATCACATTTGTGGTCATCATAGTATTGTGGTTTTTGAAGTGTTTAAGTGCAATGTCAATTTCCGTCTTTCATCTTGCTGATTCTTGTCTCTTATCCTTTCCCTGCCAACCCTTGTATATTGTTCTTCTTCCTTTTGCTCTATTCTCATGTAACACCCTGGGCACCAGTAATCCCATCTTTCTTTTGTCCTTTCTCTGACACCTCCTGTATCTTGTTCCTCTTTCTTCTTGCTCTCCTCTCATGTAACCCCCTGCACTAGTTTGATAAAAAACAGTGGCAACAATATTTTGCACATATAAATGTCAGATATCTAATCTAATCTAAATCTAAACTTATTGTAAAGATTTTATGGAACAACCAGCCAGTAATCAACTAGAATAGGAGTTGATTCTAACTGACCAAAAAACCACCAGGGCAAATTGGTAGGTGGTTTAAATAATAACCTGGGAGATTCCATTCTGTTACAGGCAAGTCTATACTGTAAGCATTGATTGGCTGATAATTTCAGTGTGTATATTGAGCTCCATAAATATTCAGCACAATATCCACACTCTTGAATATTCACCATATCAGGGAGACAAAAGAAGACAGCCATGTTGAAAGGTAAGTTATTTGACTTCTACATTTATAAATGGAACTTTGTCTCTGTGTGTGTGTGTCCATTACCTATAGACTTCAAAATGGCTGAACCGATTTTCTTGAAAATTTACACAGTTGTACTATAAGCATCTGTGAGTGTTCTTAGCTAGGTTTTGTATCAAGGTACTCCCGATAAATATCAAAAATCGATAATCAAAAAAATCGGGTTATAGAAGGAGTGGTCCGATTTTAATCAAATTTGATACACTCATAAACAAAGACATAAGAAACGATATTCAGAAGTTTCGAGGTTGCAGTTCTTACAATAGTGCAGAAAATCGACTATATATATATATATATATATATATATATATATATATGTAAAAGGCAAGATGTTTGCGTGTGTGCGTCTGTTTATCTGCCTGTATGTCTGTATTTTTTCAGCCCTTTTATTTTAGTTTTTGCTTTGGGTTTGACTCTAAGTAGGTATAATTATAGTTCTTAGTCTCAGCCATGATATCATTTACTCAGAGGACTTATTTAACCTTCAAAATTCAGTTTACAATGAAAAAACTTATTTGATATCGATACCAGGAAATCAAAATTTGACTTACATCCCATTCATTTTTCTTTCAGTTTGCGGTTTTGCTTTAACTGGAAACAACTATTGCTTTTTAGTCTTTCGTGCCAACGTCCAAAGAGTCTAAGCTCCAGGACCATGGATTAGTTTTAAAGCTTTCATTACACCTGAGCAATGCCGGACTATACTGCTAGTAAGGAAATAGAATTAATTTGAACAGGATTCTATTTTATATTTCTGTTTTCATATAACTTAGCAACAAGAGAGAGAAAATACACAAGTAAGCATGCAAAAGAAGGAAGATATTAAGAATTATGGGAATGATACCATGTGTGTGCATGACTATGTGTGTTTGTGCATTTGTGTGTGTGTGTGTGTGTGTGTAAATAAAGTGCATTCACAAAGGGAAATATATTATCATGCTTGAGAACAAGGTTCTGCAGATGCCATTGCTAATGCATGCTGGGTGGAAAAGAGAAAGAAGATGATGAAGACAGGAAACGTCTCATTTTTATAAATACTTAACCATGCCATCGTTGTATTAATATGCTAATCTCTATTATAGCAATAGCAGTTAATACTGCTGGTGGCTAAACTAATCCTGACCTTGAAGATGAAACTACTAGAGAAATATTAATGAATATTTCTAACTAATTGTCATTTACAACATTCTATTCACTACTATTTCTCTATTAGTTTCATCTTCATGGAATTCTCAGCATTCTTCTGTAGAAGCACAACACTGCCACCAGCAATTTTTCTCTTCTTCTGTCCAGCTGTCATTGACAGTCCAGAGATTGATATCACATTGCAGTTCATTACTTTTTGCTTTGTTTCTAACAAAATTTCATGTTCCTTAGTAAATTTTTGTCTTGGGGAATGCATCTTTAAGAAATCCAATTCATTAATCCAATTTTCATATCACACTTTTCCATCCTTTTAATGTAAATCATTGGAATGAGGCGATTATGAGATCAAAGATGGAAAATGGTAAAAGAGGACTGAAGTTGACTGCCAAAAATCTTGCATGAGAAATATAAGTTGATGACTTTAAAAAAGATTGATTTTTAGGATAATGACATTCGCCAAATAATTCATGAAACATCACTCATTTATGTTTATCTTGTTTGGATAAAATTATGATTTTGATGCAGTTGTCTTACAACTCCAACATGAAAAGTTTGCCAACAACCACAGTTAAAATAGCTATCAATAGTTTATAGGTAGATCATCATGGATAGATTCATATATATATATATATATATATATATATATATATAAATGTATATACACATGTGTGTGTGTGTGTGTGTGTGTGTGTATATATATGTATAAATGTACATATGCATGTGTGTATATATATATATAAATGTATATACGCATGTGCATATATATATATATATATATATATATATATATAAATGTATTTACGCATGTGTGTATATATATATATATATATATATATATATATATATATATATATATTGTATATATCTCTTTTATGTAAGTTTTATTAAAAATGACAGACAAGATGTGATGGTTAATTTTTTTTTTATATAATTTTTCATGTGATCTTATGATTTCTTTCTTTTGAGGACATAAATTATATAAAAATTGTCCAAATGTTTTGTGTATTTGAGCGCTTTTAGCTATACTTTTAGCCATTTTTGAGGATGAATGTTATTTTATGTGTAACAGAATGTAAGTGGTTTTACGTATAATGTGAAATAGTTGTATATGTTATGTACCAATCACTGTAAGCATGTTATTAGCCTGTTCATAGTCGATATTATTGTGTGTTGGGTTTTTCATTCTTATTTATAAGGCCTTCATTATTTTTAGTTTCTTTTTTTATGATGCTATGATATTTGTGTTGTCAATGAGTGTGTTCTGGATAGTTTTTAGTAGGTCTTGCTGTGTGTTTAAATGCAATTGAATTGAGCTTTATTGAGAGAAATGTTACACGTAAATTAATATTCATCCTTGAAAATGGCTAAAAGTATAGCCAAAAGCGCTCAGATAAACAAAACATTTGTATAATTTTCATATAACTTATGCCCTCAAAAGAAAAAAATCATAAGATCACATGAAAAATTACATAAAAAAAAAATTAACCATCACATCTTGTCTGTCATTTTTAATAAAACTTGCATAAAAGAGATTGTTGTCCAAATATACAATATATATATATATATGTATATATATATATATATGTGTGTGTGTGTGTGTGCATATATACGTACATTTATATATATTTCCAGTGCAAATGCCAAGCAGTACAACATGCCGTTTTCAAATTTCTGGCAAAATTAATTGTGTCATGGGGCTCTTTTTCTCACAGATGGTGCCCAACTGACTCTACAATAATGTGCGATAGACAAAATTAAAAACGAAGCATATAAGCAAAATTAAAAATGTAAAATGGTGACAATTTACCCATTGCACTCTATATATGTGTAAATAATTAAAAGAACATATATATATATATATTAAAAAAGGATTAATTCAAAGATGTTGAATGGCCATTTCGACATGAAGATCCCCACGGGGGATAACACATCACCTCAGCAACAGAAAAATCCTTTCAGAAACTGGAGAAAAATTAGTCTGCTTTTCCTTTTTAAATAGATTACAAAGAAATTAAAAAAGAAAATAAAATAAAAATAAAAATAAAAAGGAAAAATAAAGGAAAAGAAAAAGATAAAATAAAATCAAATAAATAAGAAAAGAAAAAATTGACATCGTCTGGGTTCGCAAAAAAAAGAAAGAGAATTGTAACTAAAAATTAACAGACAGCCGTGTTAAATCCACATAAGTTAAAAATAAAAAAATAAAAAATAAAATAAAATTTTTAATATTAATTAGGATCGGGTTTTTGGAATTTACCTTCCTGCTTTTTTCCCTTGGATTGAAGTATCTGAATTAAAATATATATATATATATATATATATATATATATATATATATATGCATACACACACACACACACATATATATATATGAAAT
The DNA here is from genome assembly GCA_037127315.1 of Ascarosepion bandense. Classification (NCBI taxonomy): domain Eukaryota; kingdom Metazoa; phylum Mollusca; class Cephalopoda; order Sepiida; family Sepiidae; genus Ascarosepion; species Ascarosepion bandense. The sequence goes on from JBBBDQ010000441.1 coordinate 5,628,234, forward strand.
TATACGGAAATTTATTAAATTATTATTAATTGACATATTTATTTAAATTTATTTGTTTTAACATGAGTTTTAATGGATACTTGTATCTGAGTGGATAGTGTTTTTCTATAATTAAATGGTATCCTTTTAAAATAAAGTTAAATCAAATATATATATATATATATATATATATATATATATATATGTATGTATTATTTATTTTATGTATATGTGTGTGCATGTGTATGTATTATTTGTTATTTGTTATTATGTGTTGTTTTAATTTTTTGCAATTTAGACATCAATTTATCCAGCACAGGCTGTACACACACACACACACACACACACACACACACACACATATATATCTAGTAGGATAGATCCATGCCTATATTATGATACATTGAGAGAAAGTGAAAGCTATAAATTTCACTCTCTACCTCCTTCTTTAACTTATTCTTTTAAGAAGTTACTCTCCCAATTGATATTCACATATAGCACATGCATATGCATGTATCTATGGTTGTTTGTCCATGTGTGTGTATGCAAGTGTGAGGGGGGATCTGTTTGTCCACATATGTTTCATGTTGATGTTCATGTGCGTCTGTATATTTATAACTTCCGCTTATGAACAGTTCTGTCCACATTTTCATTCACATCACTTCACATCATATCCTCTTCTAAGGAACTAATGGTGCATTCTGAAATTATACTGCAATTTGTAGCTCAAAAAACTCACTCTGATGTCTCTCCAATAGAAAAAAGGTAACTTTTTTTTTTATTTGTTAACAATTAAAAGAAATTACTGTTATTTTGGAAATATATTCAAGAAAATGGCTCAAATTCTGCTTCAGTCCTCTTGTGAAAACATTTTTCCCTCACCACAAAAAAAGTGGGGAAAAGAAAATTGGTTTCTGTCTTTTTAAACAAAACATTTTTTATTCTTCTTTTTTTTATTTTCATTTTTTTTATTTTTCCTTCTCTTTCTTCTTTTGCTTCTTTTGTCTTCTTTTTTCTTTTTCTTCTTTTTCCTTCTTCCTTTTCTTTTTTCTTCTTTTTTCTTTTAATTTTTCTTCTTCTTCCTTCTCTTTCTTCTTTTTCTTTTTTTCTTCTTTTTTCTTTTAATTTTTCCTTCTTTTTTCTTTTTCCTTTTCTTTTTCTTCTTTTTTCTTTTAATTTTTTCTTCTTCTTCTTTTTCTTCTCTTTCTTCTTTTTCTTTTTTCTTTTAATTTTTTCTTCTTCCTTTTCTTTCCTCCTTTTTCTTCTTCTTTCTTTAATTTTTTCTTCTTCCTTTTCTTTTTCTTCTTTTTTCTTTTTTCTTCTAAATTTTTCTGTTTCTTTTTCTTCCTTCTCTTTCTTCTTTTTCTTTTTCCTTTTCTTCTTTCTTCTTTTATGTACTATTTTCCTTCATGACATTAGTGATCATAGCTCTCCACAACTTCCTATCTTTTATAGATCTTAGTAATGTTTGTCTTTTCACTATCACTTCCAGTCACTGTTCAGCCATTCATTTACACAAACATGTTAGAAAAGTTCACTGTTTCCCTCTGTTCGTCTTACCTTCAATCTTCCCAGTGAGTGCCAAATTCTCCAAACCAACTTTTCTCATTATGTATTTTAAAGATTTCAATTGTATCTTTCTTATTCTAAGTATAAGCATCTTTTTTGCTTCTATTTTTTTTAAATTCCTTGTTACTCACATGTTTAGTCCATGGTATTCTCAGCATCCTTCTGTAGACACGCATTTCTGTTGCCTCAAGTCTCTTCTTTATCTGTGAAAACATTCTTCAGCATTCACAGCCATGTAGGAGGACTGATATTACATAACAGTTTGGTACTCTTTTTTTTTTGTTTGTAATGAAATATTCTTGTGTCATAATTCATTTTTTATCTTCTTGAAGGCATATTTTGTTATTTAAAGGCAACTTTAGAACCAGATCAAAAATGCTCTTTTATATTTTTTAGCTTAGAATTAAATTAATTAATTAAAAACATCCGGTGTCATTTGCATTTGTTTTATAAAAAATAAATATTTTAAAGTGTAAAATAATATTTGGTGATTTCTTCATACATAAAAATGTTTATAAAAAGAGATTTATATGTAAAGGCACCATGTTTGTTAAGTAAATGAATAAACATCACTTTTTAGATCTCAATAAAATTGCTTTACAACTGATAATGTTTTACAGCGGTTTAAAGAAGTATCTTCTTTGACTTCCAGTATTTTCTGACATTATGAAATGTACTTAACACGCACACACAAAATATGTATGTAATATATAGTAATCCGCAAACAGATCTGTTTTGCTGTATCACAGCTCATCATTACAGTTAGACATCCAATTGCTTTTAACCAGGATTGAAACCTGACCGAAGTGACATCAGTTGGCGATTCTACCTCAGAGTTATAGGTGATCGGTAGAAGAAGGCAGACTTTTAGCAAGTGATTTACGATGTAAACATACACCATGAGCTGAGAGTGTTCTAATTCATTTTTGAATAAACGATGCGTAGATGCTAGAGTAGCTACTGTTATTTCTAAGTCTACCATTCTTCCAGAGTGCTCAATCAGGGTGTGAGACCATAAGTAGTCATCCACAGACAGATCTGTTTTGCTGTATCACAGCTCATCAGTACGGTTAGACATCCGATTGCTTTTAGCCAGGATTCAAACCCAACCGATTCTACCTCTGAACTATGGGCACTTGGTGTCTATATATATATATATATATGTATATATAGTCATCCGCAGACAGATCTGTTTTGCTGTATCACAGCTCATTGGAACGGTTAGACTCATGTGTGTGTATGCATGCATGTGCACATTTGTGAACAACTTAAAATATAACTAAAAATATATTTGTAAAAAAAAACAATATGAATAAATACAAAAATCTTATCTTAGCCAGTGCATTTCAACTTCTGATGTACTTCACTAAGACAATTGTAAGGATTTTATTTTGGAACAACTATTTATAAACAGAAATAAAAATTTTATTAGTTTTTCAAAATTAAGAAATGCTCATAAATATTCATTAGACTAACTGAAAAGTCTAGATAAATTATGGAAGATGCTAAGTGACATATTTTAATGTTTAATAAACAAAAGTGAGTAAAAGATATAGTTGTTGAAATTTGTTTAACAATGTTATCAATTTTGATATTATTTTTTATAATATAATTGATAGTTACATTATTTTTGTGTGGGATTAATCTTTACAATTGTCTTGATGAGGTCCATCAGAGGACAAAACACATTGGCTATGATAAGTTTTCCTTTTGTCTTTATTCACACACACACACATACACACACACATATATTTCCTAAACAGATTTTCCTTACATCACTGTTTTTTTTAATAAAATTCTATAAGTTTCTGTAAGTTTTCACTGAAATTAAATATTTATTTTATTAAGAATTTTGGTAAATATTTTAGGAGATGATATTATTGCAGCTTGTTATGAGAGAAATATTGATCAAACATTACTGTTGATATTCATTCAATATGACACACGGCCACAAATGTGGTTTATCATCAGTCTTTTTAATTAGCTTTCGAGCCATTGCTCAAGACTGAACTTAGTTTTGTATAGTACTTGACCACAAGAATAGTGCTTCTACTAAGGATCAAACTATGGTAGTGATTAGCTTTGAAAGTAGTGCATTAAGCATTGTTTAATGAAAAGAGGGTTTTTGTTGGATTTTTGTTGCAATACTTTTTGACCTGACTAAAAAGAATGCTACTTAATGTTGCTATATTATTAAAGAAATTATTACTGCATGATATTAATTCTATTTTGGTTCTTGCTTGAATTTTGTTAACTGAAATGCTGATTATTATTTTTATGTATACAGATGAATTTCTCCATCTCTGATTTTTTTTTTTTCACTACATTTCAACAATGTGCCCTCCAGTTTCCCTCAAGTTTTCTGTTGTGTTTTGGAATATTGTCAATGGCTGTTCAGCAGCATTCCAGGACATGGCAGACATCAAAAGAAGTCTGATAAACACACTGCCAACATGTGAAAAAAACAAATTAAAAGAACTTGTTACAAGCCATCTGCATGTAACAATTTATTTACTACAAACCTTTGAAAAATGTGTGTGTGTGTGATTTTTATAGCCGTGTACCTTTTCTCTAGCAATATCCCTCCAAATTAGAGAAACAATATATTTTAATATCAGCACACATAAGCCATTATCAAAGAATAAATATTAACACACAGTAAACATAGAACATTTAAGTTATTAACAATAAAGAGAATTAAATTGAAGAGACAAGTCCATCCCTACTGTGGCGGATGGCCGAAGACAGTGACAAAATGGTGGCGTTGTGGTCCCTGATCCAATTACAGGCATTTGAGTATGTTAGTTAAAATATCAAAATTGATTGTATTCAAACCAGGTTGTTGTTTAATGTAGATAGCTTCCAGGATTTTGCGTTTCTGTTTATTATTTTCTTGTCTAAGTATATATGTGTTTTCAGCGAGCGTTTTTCTCAGAAGTGTGTGTTGATAACCGTGTTGTTTTAAATGTCGGAATATATTTGAATTGTCATTTAAGTGCAACATCAGATGCTGTGAGAGCGAATTTGCAGTATGGTCAATGTAGATATTATTTAGTTTGTTAGAGATACATTCTCGAAATGGACATTTGAATTTATAAACTACATTGGTTTTTTGCAAATCGCTAATGGTGGGGAAAGAGTCATTGCAGACGAATGAATTGGATGTAGTGGATTTAGTGTAATATATGATAAACTTAATTCTTTTGTTAGGGTCTGTCGGAGAAATATTAGTGTTTATGAGTTTTTTTAGGATATTTTTGTCTAGTTGGTAGTTGGAGTGCATCTGGCTACGGTATAAGAGAGTGATATGTTTGGGATTGGTTAGGCTAGTATCATGTGTTGTTGTTTTCATGTTAAGGTTTTTAAGAAAATATCGTATTTGTTCATCAACTATGTAGTTGGGAAAATTATTGTTGATGAGTGTCTGTTTTATGTTTTTTAGTTCACTGTGGAAGATCTGTTTTGTAGACGAATTGGTTTTTGCACAATATAGTAGATTTTTTATAATGGCTATTTTGTAATAGTGGGGGCATTCGCTAATATAATTGAGTGTGGAGGGATTTTTGTTAGTGGGTTTTTTTATACGGTGAGATAGTGAATTTATTGTCATCAGTGTAAATTAATATGTCAAGGAAAGAAATTTTGTTATCATTGCTAAGTTCATAAGTGAATTTTAAAACTGAGTTATTTTGAAACTGTTTTTGAAGTTGTAAGATTTTGTCGGTATTTTTAATTAATAGTAGGATATCATCAACATATTGTAGATATATTGATGGTTTTTTAAATTTTGCAAAGGTAGTATTTTTCAGGTTAGACATGTAGAAATTACTAAAAGTTGGACCAAGCACTGAACCCATGGAGACTCCGTCACGTTGTATATATACAGTGTTGTTTGGATCAACAAAAGGCACTTCAGTAGTACAAGCTAGTAGAATTTTTCTTAAGATGTTGGGATTAATTTTGAGTGGGGGTAATGAAGGATTACTGTAGACATTTCTTATAATTATATCAATAGTTTCACTGACGGGTACATTAGTAAAAAGGTTTTCCACATCAAGTGAAGCTATGATTTCATTGTTAGGTTTTTCACTCTTGAGGATTTGGATTGCCTCTAGCGTTGACTTAATACTCGGAAGGTAGGGTGTGATAAGCTGGTTAATATGTTTAGTTAAATGGTATACAGGAGTAGGAATTTGGGATATGATAGGGTGGAGAGGATAGTTAGGTTTATGCATTTTTATGGTTCCGTATATGTAACCAGGTTTATAGTCACCAATAATTTTAGGGAGTTTTAAGGAATTCTGATCAGCATTGTTGGCACTAATGAGTTTATTAAGTTTAGATTTTAGTTGGTGTGTCGGGTTCTTGTTAATTTTTTAAAATTTTGTGTTGTCATGAAGTATGTGGTTGAGTTTTGTGTTATAATCTGATTTGTTAAGTACAACAAAGCTGTTAGCCTTGTCAGCTTTTTTTACAATTATGTGAGGGTGGTTGCGTAGTTTGTACGCGGCATGTTTTACTTGTTTCGATAGAATTTTTGAGGAGTTTCTGCTTTTATCATGGCAATCTTTGAGTGCCTCAGCCTTAAGTAGGTCTTTTAGTTTGGGTTTAGCTGTTATAACTTTTTCATCTTGTAGTTAAGTGATGCTTTGATAGAGCATTTCTATTTCAATTTCTTTGGTTATACTTACGGTATATATGGCAGTTAGGTCCAAGGTTCAGTAGTTCTTTTTGGTGCTTAGTTAGTTCGCCACAGTAGGGATGGACTTGTATCTTCAATTTAATTCTCTTTATTGTTAATAACTTAAATGTTCTATGTTTACTGTGTGTTAATATTTATTCTTTGATAATAGCTTATGTGAGCCGAAAGCTTAGACCCGATAAAAAAATCAACAATTACTGTGATTTTTTGTTGTCTTTCAATGATATAACCATCAAGTATATCAGACGGTACGAATGGATCCTACACAAAATTAATCCACAAAACTTCTCTATATTATTCAATGAAACCTGCATTAATATATATATATATATATATATGTATTAATAAATATACATATCGTCCTATGTCAATTGGCATGTCTCAGAGTTATGCAATCATCAGGTGCATATCTCAAACTGGCAGTTTAATAGATTTGAATTTAAGGTCACTCAATATTCATGCTAGTTAAATCTTATAAAGTTAGGTTACTGCTTTTTAATAATAAGAGTAAAAATTTAAGTATACTTTATTACTATGTTATTTTAGTGAATTCATATGTTGACATTTTTTGAGTAGACAACTTTGTTTATTTATAAAGAGTAAAAATAATGCCTACCAACTTAGATCATCAAAGGTCTTATTCAAGAAAAAAAGCTAATTTCACTGTTGGTAAATAAATAGGGTTGTCTACTCAAACATGTGTAACTACTAAAATAACATTTACAGTTATAAAAAATATTATAAGAACAAAAAAAAATCTATTAATTGCTTAGATTATACACACACATTAAATACCAGAGTAGATCAAGTTTTCTAACCATCATGGTGAAGGACAACTCTGAATTCAAAACCTGTTTGTGGCACATTAGGCTTCAGTTTTCGGTTATCAGTTCTTGTGGAAAATGTGGCTGCTTCTTCACAAGCCTTTCACCACTATAATCAAATCATCTGCGTACATAGACTAGTGTTTTAGTTTTAAGTAGCAAATTGATAGACCTTCATTTGTTATAATCAAAACAAGAGTCATAGATAGATAGATAGATAGAGGAAGCAGCAAAAATAATGCTTTTTTATTTAAATTTTACTGAGCAAAAATAAATTGCTGTCAGTCAGTTAAGTGCCATACGTAATACACGCTTTTGGCAATCATGTCTTGAAAGAGACATGACTGACTGGGCAGAAGATTATCTCGCAGTTGGTTGCCATTGCTTTCTGCAGTAGACTGGTTGCCAGTCAAGGCTCTAGAACCAAATCTGTCCTATTATTTAACTGGAGGGAAGAGACGGATTAATACCTTTCCCTTTCCAATGCATAAGTGAATGAAAGGAATTCAACTGGAATTCGAACTCGACTTCCCGATTTGTCCTTATGAGTCGATATCACCTGTGCCACAGCACACATCTGGGTCAATATCCACTGCACCACAACGCACATCCATTACTATAGTTTACAAAAATTTATAAATACTTTCACATCAAAACAACATTATTTGTTATGATTAACAAACTATTTAGCATTGCCATATTTCTCTACATTTTGCTGAACTCTTTGCTCAAAGTAAACAATTTGGTGGTGTAAAAATCTGTGAATTTGTTTTGCTCATGCTAAATCTTGAAAAAAACGGTATATAAAATTCACCAATTTTTATTCATAATATTGAATGTATTAAAATTATTCAACTTTTTAAGAAGAAAAATCACAAGTTAATGTTAAAATTTGCTGCAAAACATGGTTGATTTATTTAAAATGGAATGATTTATTATGACATGTCTCTAATTTCTATTTAGATACAATGCATTTATTTTCAATTTTCTAGTTGAATTGTTCACCTATATTGCGACTGGGCCATTATTTTGCATAATTAGGTTGCAACAAAACTTGTATTTTATATGAATACTACCTTATGAAAATTGATATGCATTAGTGTGTGGGCCCCTATATCATAAATTCCAAGGAGAGGTATCATCGATTTGGAGTCACATCAGACACCGAGGGAACACAAGACTCTGCCACCAAATCTGACAGTAGATAATCCTTGAAAAGCTTTTTAAAATCCTTTAATTTAAATCATCAATATATACTGTTTTAATCATTTTATAAAAATGAAAGTTAATTGGGAAGATTAAATCAGGATCATGATCATCACTTGTATTTTATTTCTCCAATAATTGTTTATCTCTGTTTATAAAGCCTTTAAAATATATAATGGCTCTAAAATAAACAAAATAGATCTCAACCTATTCAGGAGAGTATTATATATATTTAAACTATGTTTAAAAAGAATTGTAAATTTTTTGAAAATATTGAATTTGTTAAGAAATATCAATTATGTTATGTTGTTTCAGTTTATCTATCTATCTAGTCATCAACAGACAGATCCGTTTCGCTGTATCACAGCTCATCAGTACGGTTAGACTCCGATTGATTTAACTCAGGAAATGAAACCCGATTGAATTGGCATCATTTGGCAATTCTACCTCTGGGCTATGGGCACTCAGTAGAAGAAGGCAAACATTTTAGCGTATACATTATCATTATACACACCCAATAGCCAGAGTGGTCTAATTCATCACAGAATGAGTGATGCATACAGGCCAGAGTAGCTTCTGTTTTTCAAAGTCTACCATTCTTACAGAGTGCTCAATCAGGGTGTGAGAGCATAAATAAGACTCTGAATCATACTTTAGATGCAGGATAACATGTATGTGTGTGTGTGTATATATATATATATATATATATATATTATATATATATACATGCATATATAGATGTAAATATATATATATATATATATATACATGCATATATAGATGTAAATATATATATATATATATATATATACATGCATATATAGATGTAAATAAATATATATATATATATATATATACATGCATATATAGATGTAAATATATATATATATATATATATACATGCATATATAGATGTAAATATATATATATATATATATACATGCATATATAGATGTAAATATATATATATATATATACATATATACATGCATATATAGATGTAAATATATATATATATATATATACATGCATATATAGATGTAAATATATATATATATATATATACATGCATATATAGATGTAAATATATATATATATATATATATACATGCATATATAGATGTAAATATATATATATATATATACATGCATATATAGATGTAAATAAATATATATATATATATATACATGCATATATAGATGTAAATATATATATATATATATATACATGCATATATAGATGTAAATATATATATATATATACATGCATATATAGATGTAAAATAAAATATATATATATATATATACATGCATATATATATATATACATGCATATATAGATGTAAATATATATATATATACATGCATATATAGATGTAAATAGATATATATATATATACATGCATATATAGATATATATATATACATGCATATGTATATATATATATATATACATGCATATATAGATGTATATATATATATATATATATATATATATATATATACACATTATCCTGCATCTAAAGTATGATTCAGTCTCATGCGCTATGCAATCATCAGGTGCATATTATGAACTGAGTGCATGTAACTCCGCATTGTGCTTTAGATGTAGGACAAAATGTATATTTATTATTATGTACTTAATAGCTCTGTTATATTACATTGACAACTGTTCTATTAACACCTGATAAATATTTATATCTCAATGTGTCCCTGCATGAATACATATATTTAAATCCATAACTATATCTATATATAAAAGCCAATACCTCCCAACCCCTTCCTTTACTAGAGCTAACCTCTGGGCTTAGAATTTTTCCTCATTCTCTGTTTATAACGGGTTGAAAATGCATGTCTTAAAATGACATGTGTAAAATGGCTATTTCTCCACTAAATTTTATCTAAATATACAGATAAATAAATAAATAAATGTATATATAGTTATGGATGTAAATAAGTATATGATTATATGTGTGAGTATGTGTGCATGTGTATATTTAGGCAGCATATCTTAATTTAAGCATGTTTGGGCATATTATATTTATTTATTTTCACCTTGATTCTCTTGTAGTCATGAATTATTTTCCTTGTCTAGAGATTAAAAGCATTGTAGTTGTTTCCATTCATTTTATTTTCTCAAGTACTTTCAATCTTATCCAAGATCATCTTCAGGAGGCTGATTGCTAAGACAAAATTAATGTAGTTGTCCATTATGTCTTGTGGTTTACTGTTACAAATTTTGGGCATAAACACAGGGCATAATGTTGATTTCAACATTTTATGGTGTATTTTACATTTAAATATTTTTATAAAAAATTACATTTTATATATTTTAAATTATTCTGTTGTAATCCTTATAAAAATTATAACTTAGATATTTTTAAAAACTGGCTGTCATTTCAGAAGATTGTCACCATACAAATAATTGATTTTGTTTTGTGTCAGTCATAATTTTTTAATATAGAGGGCATTGAAAATTTAAAGTTTCTGCTTGTTATTTTTGTACCTGTATTGTCAATTAATATTTCCCTGAATTGTGAATGTTGAAATTAATGTCCCTTTAAATGTTGTGCAATCAATGATAAATCAGACATGTGGAGTGTAAGCCTCCCCAATAACATTATTATTGTATGACCAACATATATATTTGCTGTTTTTATGGAGATACAATCTCCTAAATGACATTTGAATTGATATCCAATGTTGGTCTTTTGCAAAATATTATTTGGTGAAAAGAAGTTATTATGGATGATTATGTTAGTTACATTTAGTATAGTATATGATTAGTTTTTTTTGTTATTTTATTGGAATCTGTCAGTAGTACTTATGAGTGTTTTTAGAATATTTTCATCTTGTTTATAGTTAGAATGCATTTGCTTATGATATAAAAGGTTGATATGTTTAGCTTTATTTGAGGAAGTATTATGTTCTTTTTGATTTATGTTAATATGTTTAATAGCTCATCTAATTTTTTATCAACAATATAGTTAGGGAAGTCATTATAAATGAGAGCTTGTTTCATGTTTTGTTTAATTTAGTGTAGAAAATCTTTTTCATGGAGGAGTTAACCCTCTAGGGCCATTCGTATCATATTTGATACAGTATGAAAACAAGCCTTGAAAGAAATATTTTCCTGAAAAATTTTTTAAGAGAAATATTTTATAAATTTCAAATGAAAGCAGTACTGACTGCTCTGTCAATGAATACCAAATGTTTCCTTATAGGGAAATACTGTATCAAATATGATAAAAATGGCCCTAGAGGGTTAACTTTTTCACAGTTTGTTAAATTTTGTATAACTGCTATTTTGTAGTAATTAGGACATTCACTCTTATAGCTGAGAGTGCAGGAGTTTGTTTTTTATATGAGGAGGTAGTAAAAGTATTACTATTACTGCCTTTCAATATATCAAGAAAAGATATTTTATTATTATTAAGTTCCTATGTGAACTTAAGGACTGAATTTTGGGAAATTTATTGTAGTTCATGTATTTTATCTATGTTTTTGACTAAGATGAGAATATCATCTACATATCTTAGGTAAATGGAAGATTAAATATTTTATTTTCAAGATTAATCATGTAGAAGTCACTAATTGGTGGATCCAGAATGGAACCAATGGAAACACCATGATATTGAACACATATATTGTTTTGAGGGCCATAGAAGAGAACCTCGGTGTTACAAGTCAAAAAAATAATTTCCATAGTATGTTAGGTCTAATTTTTAATGGTGGTAGAGATGAAGTGTTGGTCATATTCTTATAATCATTTCTCTAACAGGGACATCGGTACTATATATATATAAGAAAAACTACTAAAAAGTTGTAAGTTAAAAATGTATTTTTTGACAGTATTTATTTATTTCTATTATTATATATATATATATATATATATATATATATATATATATATATATATTTGATATTTCAGACCGGCCTTAGCCTTTCATCAGAAACAAATCAAGTTTTTCCTATATATATAAAGACAGTATACGTGGATTATCACTATATATATATATATATATATATATATATATATTTTGAAAGAATTAATGTATTTTTTAAATTTAACATTTTCATTAATCCAAACATTATTTTTAGTGGGTACCTGTATTTGAAATTGATGTCCTTTTTTTTATTTTACACAACATATAAATATGGCCCAGTGAATATAGACGTTGGATAGTTCCAGTAACTAGATCCAAAGTTCAATATTTAAAGAGTTAAATTAAAGAGAGATAATTACATGGCTACCAGAAGTGGCATTATACATGGAATGTATATTTACACTTATTACGAAATGAGACATGTTATTTCACTAATAAAAAATAATTTCTCTCTTTCAACACTACTTGTGACTTTCAATATCCTAAATATAGGCATTCCAATTTTTTTAGTAGCATTTTCACATTCACATTATATATTTTCACATTTCCAAGTTTTCTGTGATTATTTTTTCATCACAATCTTGTGTACAAATTTTCTCCTGTGAGAATTTTTTCTTGCTTTAGTTGCACAATGTGACTATAGATTTCCTACTTTGCTACACTTGTAGCATTTTGAATTCTTAAAGGAACTGTCATTGCTGAGATGTAAACTTCCACACGTGAAACATGGATTTATTCTTTTCGCACACTTTTTTGTTTGCATGTAGGCACATTCTGTTTCCTAAATTTCTTCAGCATCATGTCTCAGATTTAGGATTCCCTGACATTCATCCAATATTTCCTATCGTATAAGTTTATTATTTTGTTCAATTTTGTTAAAATCTTTCGCCATATATCTGCATCTTTTTTTTACATTAACCCTTGAACAAAACTTAGCTCTTTAAACATATCCAGAATCAGTTCATTTTGTCTGAATCTTACACATTTCTTGTCGATGATTCCAGCATATGTGAAATTAAGTGAAGTCCATCACTGGGATTGTATGTAAATTCAGATATGACAAATATTATAGGAAAAAATATATAATATATATAATAACAGATAATAACTTTATTATTAAAAAATTGTTAATTGACTAAAAATTTAGATACCTCCACTTTTTCTCTTAAAAACAGCATAGCAGGATGAAAATGGCCCAAACTTAATTTAAGTTTTATCATCAAAATGTATGTTTTTATTAAGAGAAATGACCAACGTATTTTTTATTAAATTTTTAATCTTTTTTAGCACATTCAAAATTTTGGTTAAAAATCTTATTTTTGGGTGGGGTGGAGGGTTGCATTAGTGGTCAACATAATATTTATGATGAGTGCCTTAATATCTTTTTATGTTTTACAGATAAACTCTCCATAACACAACAATCCCAATGACATGACCTGTCAGTGCCTCATCAATTACATAAAACATGATTAAAAACACAGCTACAGTTTTGTTTTTAAAATTAATTTCTGTGTTATTTTAAATTTAAAGTAATTTTTTTTTCAAATCAGATTAATTATACTTTAAATCAGCTAATATTGCTCAAATAAATTTTCAGAAAAGTATATTTCATTTTTTGAAGATTTTTAAATATATAGAATTAGATTGCAATGAAAGGCAACTAAAAAAGTGAGCTCAACAGCTATTTTATAAAAAAATTAAAAAGTGCACTCCAATCAATATAATTTCTGTTTGAAATGCACCAGAGTATTTTGCTTATTAGAAATAGATTTCAATTTAAGCTAAAATGAAAGCTTCAAGAATTTAAACCATAGGTGTCACAAATTAGTGGAAGTGGCTTATAAAAATACATTATCATTTTAATAATTTTATTCAATAAAGCTATCATCAGATTCAATGACGGCTTTTTGTGCGATTGAAATTGTCGACATGCTTGAATTAAATGGCTTTGATTCATATTGGTGATTACTCTATGAAAGTTTTCAAAGATTCTTTGGTGTAATGGGGTATTCCTTGACCTTTCTTTTAACAACGCTCTGCACATAATATTTTAACGTACTGAATTAGGAGGACAAATATTATGTGTTATGTGTTTCTAGGACCTCAGTTGAGGCAGCAGACTTAACTCTAAGGCCTTCTGTAAAGAAATGAGGTGGCTTCACATGTCTTTCATTGCTGACAACCCCCAAAATCATGAGAGTTGCAGGAAATGTTGTGCATATAACTGTTGGAATTTCAGGAAAGTCTGCATATAATCATCTAGCATATTTTTGTTAAATTTCTGATCTTGGTCAATGTTTTTCACATCTGAGAAACACCAAATCATATCATCTTCAGCCGGGATTTTAAGTTTGTTTAAGAGCCTTTTAGATCTAATTAAGCAATTTTCTTTTTTTTTTTTCCTTACATAAACTGTTCTTTTTATCATCGTGATGTCTTCATGGACAACATTTTTGATTGTTCCTTCTAATACAAAGAAATCTTTTGCAAGTGATCTCATGGATTTTCTGGGTTTCTCCTTGTCACAGTGCCAGTTATGGTAACTGACTCTACTGACTCTTAAGAAAAGGGTGAAGACAAGGATGACAAATGTAAGATGTTGAGTGAACAAAGTTGCCAAACTTTTATTGTTCTGTTGTTACATTTTAAATGATCTCTTCGGTTACCATGGAGCTGTTGTTGGTTGACTGGTTTGCGTCATTGATGGTGCATGCAGCTAGAAGTTCATAGGCCAGGGAATGAGGCCTGAGTTAATCATTGCTACACTGGGATGATTATATTGGATCATTGGGTGTTACTGTAGTTGGATGGCATAGATTGCGCTAAGTGTCGAACCAAGGAATGTAGTTTGTCTGAGCACTTTCCATGAAAGTATTGATAGAAAAGTGAGAGACAGGCAATATCCGGCATAATATAAATAGTTAATTTTATTATGTAAATAACATGGTGTGTCCTAGCCATGAAGGTTTGACTTAGTGGAACCAAGGAATGTAGTTTGTCTGAGCACTTTCCATGGAAGTAATGATAGATCAGTGAAAAGCTTGTCATATTTTGCCTGTGGATAAATGGATTATGAAAGAGAATGTTCTGATAATTTGAATTCTGTGTTGTTCATTTTGTCATTGGTCAGGGGTGTGTGTGTGTGTGTGTGTGTGTGTGTGTGTGAGAGAGAGTTCTAGTGGGTGTTTCTGTGTCTGGTAAAGCTTAAGTAAAACATATTAAATTTATAAACATATATATTTATATAAAGAACTAGTAGTATAGCCCGGCGTTTCTCGGGTGTAATGAAAGCTTTAAAACTAATCCATGGTCCTAGAGTTCAGACTCTTTGGACATTGGCACGAAAGACTAAAAAGCAATAGTTGTTTCCAGTTAAAGTGAAACTGTAGACTGAAAGAAAAATGAATGAATGTAAGTCAAATTTTGATTTCCTGGTATCGATATCAAATAATTTTTTTTCGTTGTAAACTGAATTTTGAAGGCTAATTAAGTCCTCTGAGTAAATGGTATCATGGCTGAGACTAAGAACTACAATATCTTGCCTTTTATATATATATATATATATTATCGATTTTCTGCACTATTATAAGAACTACAACCTTGAAACTTCTGAATATCGTTTCTTATGTCTTTGTCTATGAGTGTATCAAATTTGATTAAAATTGGACCGCTTCTTCTATAACCTGATTTTTTTTATTATTGATTTTCGATATTTATCGGGAGTACCTTGACACAAAACCTAGCTAAGAACACTCATAGACACTTATACTACAACTGTGTAAACTTTCAAGAAAATCGGTTCAGCCGTTTCGGAGTCTATAGGTAACAGACACACACACACAGAGACAAAGTTCCATTTATAAATAAGTTTAGATTAGATTAAATAACAAAGCAGAATAAAGAAAATTATGTTTATATATATATATATATATATATATATATATATATATTTTTACAGTATTTAATTTTGTGAGGACACATTTTTCTTTAATAAGATTTCTTGAATGTTCAGGTCGGTACACAAAATAAAATACTGTTTTAAAAAAATGAAGCGTCTACTCAAATATAGGTATCCATTAAAAATAATATTTAAAGTAATAAAAATTTGTCAGATTTATAAATACAAAAAAGATCCATTATTTCTTTAGAAATTACATTGTTTACTTTTTGGATATGAATCTGAGCAGTTATAAACTTTTGAAAATACTGAACGAGTGAAATAGACTAAGAGGCAAATAAAATCTTGATCATGACACTCTTTGTAGCCAATTGTTTAAAACTTGTTAGATCTAATGATGGTTTCTCCTGCAAATGTTTGAATCCTGTTAGAGTACACATTTTTCTTTAATAAGATATCTCTAATGTTCATGCCAGTAGAAATTAAATACTTTTCAAAAAATATAAAAAGAGTGTCTACTCAAATATGAGTATCTGCTAAAAATAACATTTAAAGTATTAAAAATATATGTGTATACAAAGGGTTAAAAAAAATAGAAAGATATTGATATTCATTAGTGTAATGTGTGCATGTGGAGGGGGTGAGAGAGAGAGTGTGCATGCACCCTGAAGAAATCAGCCTGTCCATTGTGTGTCTTCCCAAAGAGAAAGAGTCCTGTGTTATCACTACTACATCTCAGAGTTAAAAAAGAGAAAAAGATTTATATCCTTCCTTTTATAGTCTTGAATTGAATGACTTTCTGGCAGACAAGGTGGGGTAATACCCAAAACATTAATATAATTCCCCTGGAGATTTCTGTCAACCAGCCAAAGATAGTATTGTTAGACTATATTTATTTTCCATATCGCCTGAGCTACTTTACTCATGGCTGGTTGAAAAATGTGCTTTTAACATTTAAAAAAAAAAATCAATCCACTATTGATACTTGCTCAGTTATTGATTCAGTCAATTTTAAATATGTATTGAATTTTTTCTTTTTTCATTCGATGTTGCCATATCCAATTTAGGTTATTATTACATATTTTTCCTTTAAATGTTTTCTGTTTATAGTCATATTATCATTGATTATTATGCCTCAATCATGATAACTGTCTTTCTCTACTGTAATGTGATCAACTTCCTTTTATAAAATTTTCTTCAATAATGGTCCGAGTAAAAAAAAAAACATTTTTTTTTTTTTAATCATATCACCCCAAGCAAGGCGGTAATGTCACTGATGCACAGGGGGCTATATAAGAGTGAAAAGATTGGAAAAGAGAAAGCCAGAAACCACATCCTGAACAGGGAACAAGGGATGAGCCTCTTCACCTGTTCAATAGACGTGGGTGGAGTGTGAACTGGGCGATAGTTTAGTCTACCTACTCCAATTGAAAAAAGAAAAAAAAGAGGAAAAGAATGGAAAAGAGTAAAAGATTAGAAAAGAAAAAGCTGGAAACCACATCCTGAACAGGGAACAAGGGATGAGCCTCTTCACCTGTTCAATAGACGTGGGTGGAGTGTGGACCGAGCGATAGTTTAGTCTACCTACTCCAATTGAAAAAAGAAAAAAAGAAAAGAGTAAAAAGATTGGGAAAAAGAAAGCCAGAAACCACATCCTAAACAGGGAACAAGAGATGAGCCTCTTCACCTGTTCAATAGACGTGGGTGGAGTGTGGACCGAGCGATAGTTTAGTCTACCTACTCCAATTGAAAAAAGAAAAGAGTAAAAAGATTGGGAAAAAGAAAGCCAGAAACCACATCCTAAACAGGGAACAAGGGATGAGCCTCTTCACCTGTTTAATAGATGTGGATGGTTTCAATAGCTTGTTTTTTTCTGAGTTTAAAATAATGATTCAGAGACTAAATCAAGAAACAGGAAATATTTATACTGAGTTAAGGTTTACATAAGGTAAACATATAAACAAAAATCCCTCCATCTCATTCTTTCTCTTTAACTGTAGCTTATTCAAGACGTCTCTTAATCTTTATGACACATTAGCTCATTCAATAACAGCAAAGGAAACTTAAGATCAGTCAGAAAAAAACAAAAGACAATAAGGAAATTTTTTTGCAAAGATGAATATATTAAATTGCAAACCATACCATAGGAATTTCAATGATTTCTTGAATTATCATTATTTTTGGTTTACCAGGACTCAATTTGTGACTGAAAGAGGAGTAAAACATTTCTCCTCATTTTCAAGGGGAGAAGTGAACCAGTCCAGGGGTGAAGTGAGTGTGAAATAATAACTTTCTTAATCCACTCCCTTCAAATTCTGAGGACTAAGTAATTTATGAGCCTATGTGCAATTTTTTTTTGGACCAATGAAAACTTTGACTTCACAGAAATTGTCTGATGAGCTGAAAAGAAGAAGGAAAGGATTTCCCCGAGCCTACGAAAATTCTTTCTATATAAATCAAGGAGAAAAATTAAATTAATAAGAGAAGTGTGTCTGAAATCATGTGAAATATTTTGTTTCAGTTCTGAGTGACCAATGTTGAAGTTCTTACCAGTCTAAAATTACTCACTAATTATATTATCAGCCTCTAACCAGCACACAGGATTTCAAGAATTTTCTCTCAACAGTCCAGGAAATCTAAGTATTTCAAACTATTTCTCTTTGACTACATTTGAACATATGCCAACCATATCGCCCTTCAGTAAACAACAAACTCTCTTACTTTTGTTTTATACATTTTTTAATATTATTTTGTGTCAGATCTTTTAATCTGTTGTATGAACATTTTCTCTTCATGACAACACATTAATATTATGGGCCTCTTATGGAATTCTGATTTATTTTCTGGAAACAAGCTACTTCAAGTACATAAATTTTTCATTAAGTTCCTTATCTTGTTTTGTTAAAATTACCCTTGTGTTTTCTCATTATTATTATCTTTCATTAATCTTCTTGGCATGAGGTTTGCACGAGTGAGCAAAAGTGTGGCCTGCAAGAGCAAGGGAGGAATGATGTGATGTGCTAGATGGACAAAGAATGCAGGGACGGATATTGGTAGTAGGCTGTTCACTTTCAACAGCAACAGCAAGCAAGGTGTTACTCTGATGGATGATAGTGTCAAGGACAAAAGAAGCAGGAAATCTTCATGACATGTTGTCGGTTGTAATTTACTATTTGCCAAGTACAACTCAACTGAGGCATGACTCAACGTCGTGTCACCAGTATGGTATATATGAGGTTGAGATAATCAGTGAGTAAAAGTTACGTTTTATTAACTATACCATCGTTTTTATTTTTTTGTTGACTCCATAAGGTTACATCTTTTATTATATATGAATGATTATCATTTTTGTTCTTTTTGCATTTTGTGTCTTTGAAATGTTTTGTATATAAGTCATTGTGGTATTCATGTGAATGTTCATTATTATATATGTATTGCTGTGTTCAGGTTATAAAGAGCTTTTCTTCCATGTATATGTACATTCATGTAAATATAGCATATTTGTTCTTGTACATGTGTTTCTTGTGGAATGGAGTATCAGGTTGCTGTCTGTATGTGCTATGTTATATTTTGTTCTGCTATTTGGGTAGATTGTCTTTTGAATTCATTCTTTGATTTTCTGCTTAGTCTTTTTGAGAATGTTATTTAAGCACATCACTGGTTTTCACAAAGGTATTTTCTTTTGGCTGGTTGGTATGTTGATTGGATCTCTGATTATCACAAATGTATGATCAGTGGGTGAACAGTGGATCAACTAAAGAGACTATGCATGTATTCACTATTTGTTTTATATTTTTTAACACCTATGCGTTTTGGCAGGAGTGTTAGTCATTGGTTAAAATTCACATGACGTCAGTTAACCCCATTAAGCTATGTCTGTGTTATAATCTTGGTTACCAGAAATATGGAAGAATAGAAAGAAGGAAAAAGGATGTATGGGTTGAGAAAAAGAGAGACAGAGAGTTTCTCTGTTACTCTATTTGTAAAGAGGAAATATTTCAATACACTTTAACTACTACCTATGTAATCACTACAGATCGAATCGCGTACGTACAACACATTTGAACTTCCCTCTTTCTAATAAAAATAAACAAGTCTGATTTGAGCACTGAGTCACAAGGGAGGAACTTTTGATGTAACTATCAATCACTGTAAGAAAAAAACTTAATTTATCTTCCTCAACCAAACTGATGAATAATTGGGGCATTCACAACGGGAACTGTGGATGGAAAAACAACACATTATTGACAAGTACAAAACCAACAACATCAATAAACACCAGCAATATCAACATACACGAGCATGACTGATTGGCGGCTTCAGGTGCAACTAAGGTGGGTATCAACTATGGCGGCCAACTATTATGCATGAGCAATCAGTCTGTCACTGTTGCTGTAGCGGTGTTGGTGAAAGCTGTTGCTGCTAGAGACCGTGACAACGTATTTATGAATGAAATTGAAGAGCATCTGACTTCAAGACATCAACCAGTGAACAGTTACGTTGGAACTCTAAAATGTTACTGCATGAGTAATCACCAAAACAAAGGTTGCGAATAATAGTATATCAATAAATACAAGACTTGCGTGCTGCATGAAGTAGATATACTGATATTGACTGCTAGTCAGTATAATTGTTCTACTGTCCTCTACTCCAATAGTGTCCATGTATTTAAGAGGATAGGAACATCCCATTATGGAATATAGGTTGGTATACAAGAGGTTAGATGATATTGAATTTTTGGTAAGCAGTGGGGCATGTGAAGAACAGACATTGACAGCACTGTACTCACCTCTGCCTCCTGAAACATGATTGTCCTCTACATTTAGACTGGTAAAGGGAATATCTAAAGCAGACAGAAGTGGTGAGAAGGTGGTGCCAAGGGGTTTTTATCTGGAAGAGAGTGTCTGGAAACCATTTCTAGAAGCCTTGCACATGATGTGAGAAACTTGCATGAAGAAGGAAGCCAACTCTGGTGAAAATGATGGCAAGGACAACAATAATAAACAGAATGGAACAGACAAGGGTGAACGAACAAATGAACAAACGAACAATGACACCTTGCCTGCATGCACAGAACGTGACAGATGATAGTGATGAAAACGGTTAAGACAGCAGGACACTTAACCAGCAGCAGTAAGAACAGAATGAATGCTGAACAATCAACAAAAGTTAAAGTAACTGCAAAAACAGACAACAAAAGAAAGTAAAAAAAAAAAAATAGAGAGTAATAACACAGACAGCAATGAGAGCACGAAGCATACCACTGTTTAGTATGAGCTTACTGACATCGAGATGCTAACCAAATCCAAACAAACATTCCTACCAATGTAGCCAAAGCTTCTATCTCATGTAAAACCTTTTGCTTTTGTCTATAATTTCTTTATGCAATATAGCAAAACTGTTTCAATACATTTGGGACGTTAACAAAATAAAAATAAAATGATTTTATTTAATTTTCAAATTTTATTTTTTTATATTTTGATGAAAATATTTAAGATGAGCACATATGAAAATATCTAGGATTGAAAGTTGTGGGAATTACAGAAGGGTTGCAAATAATACAAGATTCATATATTTCCACAATAACACCAACAAGCATAGCCAAAAGTAGCACCACAATAAAGACAGGTGAATTGACTGCAGAAGAGAAAACTGATTTAAAATGCTTAAGTGGACAAATGATGTGGGTTGCTTTGCAAACAGGTATAAGCTATGAAATGTGTGTTATAAACAATACAGGAAAGCATCCAACAGTGAAAATGTGACAAAAGGCAAATGAAGCCACTGTCTAAATTAAATGCTAAGAAAATTGCACTAAAATATTTTAATTTGGGTGATCCTAAAACAGATGCTAAATATACTAGCCTAGAAGATGGATCTTCCCAGGGTTGTATTGTTGTTTTTATTGAAAGTCAGAACAAGAAAGTAGCAAAAATTAGCAAGCAATCTAAAAAGTTTAACAGAGTAATCAAGAGTTCATCTGAAACTTTGGCATAGGCAGCAGATGCAGGATTCTTTGTTGCAAGAAATTTTTGGTATGGCAGTGTTGCTATTGGTACTATGCTATGCAGACAATAGATCACTGACTATTGCTTTGAGAACTACAAACAGTAGCAAGAAAAGATTAATGGTAGACATGGCAAGATTGAGAGAAAAGGTATTGGTAGAAATGGCAAGATTGAGAGAAAAGGTATTTTGGGTTGATGGAAATTACAATTGGTATATTCCTTGACAAAACAATGTGTTTCTACTCTTAAAATTTTAGAAGTACTTGGAACATCTCAACTTTGAAAAAAAAAACGTCAGTGTGCTAAATGAAGGAAGTTGCAACATGGATTATAAGTTATCTTCCTTGAACTATTTCTATAAAAGGAAGTATTCAATGTGGACACATTTTTTTAGGTTGTTTAACATCTAGCACATCAGACCAGATATGGTAGCAGTATTCAATACATGGATGAATGGTGGATTTGTTAATGTACAAAATGGACTCTGATGAGAAAAATTTTCTGGCATGACACAGCAACCCAACTTTACATGCAGTAGATACAGCTCTTGATTCAATGTAGTCACTCCACTTGAAGTCAGTTAAAAACATGAAGCCAAGAAGTAATGGTACATATTCCAAAAACGATCATAAAAATTCAATATGTGGTATTAGGAAATACTAAACACTTCAAATATCAGTATATTGATCAGTTATAACAAATTTAGTATAGAAGAAAAGGAAAATGCTTCCTTATAAGGAAATGACTAATATTATCATTACTATAATTATTATTAGCCAACCGGTTTTTAAATAAAAATAGATTTCAAATAAAATTATTTTAAATAAAAATAGATTTTAAATAGATTTCAAGAACTTGTGAGATAGATAGAAATTTCTTGCATTAAGGTTAGGAAGGAAACCCCATCAATACTGGAAAGAGCAATGAGAGTTACTGGACTTGAGAAACATGTTTTCCTGAAACATTTTAAGAAAAAGATTTTTAAAATTTCAACTGAAAGCAGTAGTGGCTGATTAGTCAATGAATGCCAAATGTTTCCTTGTCAGGAAATGGCTAATATTATCACCATTATACATCCAAGTGGAGGCAAGGTTCAGCATGTATTCTCAAATGGTAGTGTGAGAAATATATTCACATAGCTTAGCGCTTAAGCCGTGAAAGGAAATTATCAAACATAACAAGACATACCTGGTATAGAAAAAACAATTTATTTGTCTTGCAAAAATATGCTGAATTTTGCTGCTACTGTGTAGCTTGGTATAGTCTCTTTTCTCTGCTTAGCTTGGTATAGTATCCTCCGTCTAGGAGTGGGATGAAAAAGACACAAGGAACTGCGATCCGCGACGTACAGGAACTTTCTTCTGGGTCAGCTTCTTTCACAGTTTCTTATCTTGGTATAAGATGATAGTGCTTAGAGAATTTTTCTCTAGGAAGGCAAGGCTTTGCCCATAGGGTATCCTTTTTAAGGTAAGAAGGGTAACAAGAGATTTTCTCTGTTACAAAGTTGTGGCATTAGCCTAAAAGATTACAAAGAATTGGTAAGATGGTCTCGATATAGCGAGACAAGTGGGCGCCAATTTAGGCCCCGCTGCAACAAAAATCCGGAGCGGCACAAATACGTCCGATACTGTTCGTGCTAGCTGAAAAAAGGAGAGAACAAAACCATCAGAAAAAAAAACAAAAACCTCTGGTAAAGCCCGCCTAAAGTTCAAATCGAGGTTCGGGTTAAATCAGCCAATCAGGAGACCCGTTACATCTGTAAATTTCCGACAGTAGCGCGCTCGCTTAGCATGTGAGAGGTACTGGGATCGATGCCCGGATTCTCCAGGTTAGTATGCTTTCTATTCCAGCAATTGTCTCTTTTGTTTAAGGACAAGTAGATTGTAAATGGCATGACGGGCAAGTGGGGAATTGAGGAATCAGAGAATTGAGTTTGAATTCCAGTCAAGTTCCTTATATTCATTTATCCTTGGGAAAGGTATGAATCCATCTCTTCTCCCCCCAGCTATGGATAAATAGCAGGACAGAATGGGTTCTGTAGACTTAGAAGGCAACTGGTCTAGAAGAAAGAAAAACTCTGAATTCAAAACCAGCCTGGAGGTGGAAAACCTCATCTAGAGGATAAAGGGGTTTGCATAGGGTCAGCACCCCTACCTATAAAAAAGAAGCATCACTAATTATGAACTGGCCTAAAACAGAATGCGTTGATGAAGGGTTGTTGATGGCCTATGCTCCACTGGGAGTGATGGGGCTAAAAAGAGTAAGCTGAAGAAAATACATCAGGAATGAGAATACTAATCTAAAATACTTTTACAAGCATTAACTCAGACCAAAAATGAAGTATTGCTGCCAAAGCTGGAGCTGCTTAATCCTTTCCAGCCTTGACAGTGTTTCAGAAGTGCAGTCTTTGTTGGTTTTGAATTTTTTTCAACTCTACAACAACATTCCCACAGACAAATCATTGCTAACCTCTTGCTACTCTATTGCTCTTTTCATGACAGATATTCAGGTAAACTATAATCCTCGGTTCCTCCATTTCAGATCTTCACAGCTCGGACACACCATGCAACCATGTACACCAAGTTGAATCATACTCATTCCATACATATTATTACATTGTTGCAGAGGAAGTTCAACTTGGACTGTTTCTTCCCTAGAATTTACATTATGGAATAGACACCAAAGATGATGCTTCCCTAATCACTATGAGCACTTCAAGTCCAGTCAGTTATCTATCCTACATATCCTCATAATATGTACCTTTTACTCCTTCATTGTATAGCCTTACAAGAACCTCATTTTGTTACCTGCTACCTAAAGTGGCTCTTGGAACATGTATTAAGTGAATAATAGTCAGTCAGTTGTGCCATACATGATACACACTTTGGGTGATCATGTCTCAAAAGAGACTTAACTGACTGGGCAGAAAATTATCCCACAGTAGGTTGCCATTGCTTTCTGTGGTAGACTGGTTGCTAGCCAAGGCTAAAAATCCAATCTGTTCTATTATTTAACCCATAACTGGAGGGAAGAGACGAATTAATCCCTTTCAACTGGAATTTGAACACAGCTCCCTGATTTGTTGTTCCGAGTTGATATCCACCGCACCACAATGCACATCCTTATAATAGTAAAAAAAAAAACAACTCGGTTCATTTATTGCTTTCAAATAATAAAATAAAAATGGAGACAGAAGCCTGAAAGTTATTGTTGCAAGAATGCACTGTGTCTTATATCATAAGAGATCAATCTTTCATCTTGTTCAGTCCAAAACAATGGCAATCTAGAATCAATCAGACAGTCAACTATAAGATGGACACTTTTGTAAAGGATAGAAAGCTGTGTCTGATCATGTCTCCATGTCTCTATTAATATATGCTCTGTTAATTCTTATAATCAGTGCCATTAGGACAGGCACAGCAGATATTAATTGGCCATCTTAATCTGCTGACAAGATAATCATATGCAACTTAATGCAATTATTAGGCTTTATTTGTTGCACTAGTCAAAGGAAAAAAACTTTTCAATAGTTGGCATGGTGGTCAAATAATCTGAAGCTAAAAATGCTGAGAAAATTTTATATGTAAGTATACAAATAAAACAAGCATAATATCTAAACTTATTTATAAATGGAACTTTGTCTGTGTGTATGTGTCTGTGTGTGTGCGCGTCCGTTACCTATAGACTCCGAAACGGCTGAACCGACTTTCTTGAAAATTTATACAGTTGTACTATAAGTGTCTGCGAATATTCTTAGCTAGGTTTTGTGTTGAGGTACCTCCGATAAATATCAAAAATCGATAATCAAAAAAATCGGTTTATAGAAGGAGTGGTCTGATTTTAATCAAATTTGATACACTCATAGACAAAGACATAAATGATATTCAGAAGTTTCAAGGTTGCAGTTCTTACAATAGTGCAGAAATTGATAATATATATATATAAACAGCAAGATGTTTGTGTGTGTGTGTCTGTTTATCTGCCTGTATGTCTGTATTTTATCAGCCCTTTTATTTTAGTTTTTGCTTCGGGTTTGGCTCTAAGTAGGTATAATTGTAGTTCTTAGTCTCAGCCATGATACCATTTACTCAGAGGACTTATTTAGCCTTCAAAATTCAGTTTACGACGAAAAAAATTTATTTGATATCGATACCAGGAAATCAAAATTTGACTTACATCCATTCATTTTTCTTTTAGTCTACTGTTTCGCTTTAACTGGAAACAGCTATTGCTTTTTAATCTTTTGTGCCAACGTCCAAAGAGTCTGAGCTCCAGGACCATGGATTAGTTTTAAAGCTTTCATTACACCCAAGCAACGCTGGGCTATACTGCTAGTTTAAAATGCATTCAAGTATAATTTTTTTTTTTTTTAATAATCATATTTCCCCAAGCATCATACTGCCACTGTTTTGCAGGGGGTTACATAGGAGGAAAGTTAAGAGAAAGAGTGACAGGTTATGTTGGGTGTCAGGAAGTGGGTAAGAGAAGGATGAGAATATTCATGAGAGTAGAGTAGACGGAGAAAGGAGCATGAGTGAGAGGATACAGGTTAGTGAGATAGGAGATGACTATTGACTTTACATTTAAATTCTTGGAGATTATAGCTGTCGGGAAAGCAAGTAAATAGAAGGGAATTCCACAGGCGGGAAATACGAGAAAAGAAGTTATTTATATTATTGTTGTGGAGTAGTTTTCGCACTGAAGGTTATAATCATGCTATGTCAGTTGCTAATCAACTTAGCATACCCAAATTGTTAGGAACTTGGTAATCTTTCACTGAAACCTGACTCCTTAGTATTCGGCTAACTGCCAACTAATATCACTGCCTAGTAGTTCTACTGAACTCAAATAGAAGTCTAAAGAACTCCTATGAACTTCCCAAGTACTTCCCGTTAACTCTTATTAATATAGGAGGGAGAGTCCATTATCTGAGGAATAGGTGTGTTTCATCATCATAATTATATATAAATATTGTGAAATACAAGATATTTAAATGTAAAGGTTGGTACGATATCAACATATACCTGGGGATTTAGCCTGAACTAAATTACAAGAGAACTCTTGAAGTTTTCATGACTATGGACAAGTACCTTTATGAAATTATTTTTGTGAAATTATTGCTTGTTTTTTTATGGCATGACTTAAATTAACTGGTCCAATCATAAAAAATAAAGAAGATTTCTTGGAAAAAATAATTTTTTGTAGATTGCCATTCTTTAAACTTTTCTAGGGCTGTGACACTACTCAGAATAAATAAATAAAAATATATTTATTTTCTTATTGATTTAAAAGTGGGGTCCTGTTTATAATATGAAAACACTCTCAAATCGATCGATAATTGTTACAGAGTTATTGGACTAAGTCACTTAGTTTGAAACTGTGCTAACATCATTGATATCTGCATATATTTTTATTAATTTCCTGAATCTTTTAACCCCTTTTTAAAACTTAAAAAAAGAACTTTTAAAAGCATTTTTTATGTGGGATTCTTTTCAGAAACACATTTGGGGTTAAGAATTCTTTTTCTTAAATGAAGAACAAATGAATATATAATTTTATATAAGTTCTTTTACATATATTTTATGTAAGTTCTTTAATTAAAAATGTATTATATTTGCTTATTCTTTATTTTAAAAAAATCATTTTCTAACCCTCCAATAAAATAAATTCTGTTTTCATGCACAAAACAAAATTCTATTTTCATTCACAAAACAGTTTAGGCCAATAACTCTATAAAACCATGGATTGATTTAACATTGCATTGATATAATAAACATGATCCCATTTTTAAATCGATGAAAAATAAAAATCAGTATTCTTCAATTCTGACAAGTATTGAAGATTTAAATAATGCTGATCTACAAAAATTATTTTTTTTAAAATTTCCTTTTTTTTATGAGTAGACCATTCTATTCAAGTAGTAACATTTTTACTTAGGTATTGATATCTGGTGTAGAAAGTGGGTTTGGCATGCTGAGTATATTTGTTCAGTTTCCAGATACAGCCTTTGAAAGTAAAAAAACCCTTCTTTCTCAGACACATCAGACTTCTTAAGTAGCTACAAATTGGCTCCAAATTGAACCCAAATACTTGATTTTGGTGTTTTTTAACATCAGATATATAAAAAAATTTTCATATCAAATTTTATTCAAGCTATTTTTTTACTAATTGTCTGGCTTCATTTTTAGCAGTTTCTAGTTAAAAAAAAAACAAAATAAAAACATGTTAATAATTTCTATTAATAAGTGTTTTTTAAACCCTCCCCCCTCAATAGAATGTGTAATAAACAAATCTAGTCTATTGTTTTTTATTTACCCTTTAATTATTTTTATATAATTTTTTAATTTTTATATCCTTTTTTAATACATACATATTTATATGCTAAAATAGTGACTCAAAAATGACTGGTTATGACTTTGCTTTACTTCTGTTATCAAGTGCATATTGGTGTATAGCAATAAATACGCTATACTTTATTTGTCAAGTATTTTCAAATAGCCACTCATAGAGTATTAACTGGATTAGTGTTGCTTAACTTAAGTTTTTATCTATAAAGCCATAAACTGAGATTAGAGAATATTAACACAGCACTATTAATGCCAATCAATAAAATATTGAACTCCAAAGTGACTTCCTCAATTTTTTCTATACTGACGGTCAGATTGTACTTACATATATCTCCATCCATCGCTGCTCCATTGAATGTCTTTTTCAATCTTACTTTTAGAAAGTGACAAAGAAGTATCATTATTGAACACATGCAATTTATAGCAATAATTGTTGCCAAGTAACAACTACAAGAAACCCCTATTCATTGGTTCTTGCAGTTCTGCTTCCCAACATGCCTTTGTCTTGATCTAAGCTATAGAAGTGATTTTGTTATATTTCCTTGTGTTGTACAGTTGAAGTTGGGTCAAGATGAAAGAGATTGGAAATGTTCTAAGGCCTAGTCGATCTCTCTTTACATCATTACATAATAAATCTCTCACAGGACAAAAGTTATCAACTGTAACACAATGTCATGTTCCTCACCAGCATATTGAAATTTAGACACACGCTTTTTACAATGACAATCATTATTTATTGATTTCTTTTTGTACTTCCTTCTACTTTTGCAACATATTGAGGGTCAAATCTCCAGAAGTAGCCATTGAACAGATAAGTCTTTTATATTCTTGGGCCTTTTTCAGCATCACATATGGTGTAAGCAATGCAAAAAACAGTATTTATTCATTGACTTTTTCTTCTTACACATTTCTTGATACTCAGATGTTCTTCTATACGCTGTGTCTCTTCAGAACGTTGATGATTATAGCTCTCCACAATTTTCTGTACTTTGTAGCTCTTAAAATATTTTGTCTTTTTGCCATCTCTCCTGTGAGTATAAAATTTTCCGAGCCTTCTTTCTTCATTATATGCCTTTTTTTTTAATATTCACCTAATACAAGGCCAAAGAGCCACTCAAAATAAAGGTTACTGTGGGGAGTTATATTAGAGTAAGAAAGGGCAAAATAACAGGAAAGACAGCTAATTCCAGACTTGAAGTGGTTCAAATTTAATTAGTGAATAAAATTTCAGAGTTCTAGCAGAGACATTTGGAGTATAAAGTTGAAGTAAACTTTACAAGGAACTGGAAATCCAATCCTAAACCTCTCCTCCTGTTCAAATAATTGGTGAGGAGGATGAACCTGATAATAGGTGAGCCTATTTCTTGATAAATTTTGTCTTTATGCCTTCTCTCCCAAATCTTGTTCCACCATTCATTTACTTAGGTAAGTTATATATTGTTTTTCTCTCTCTCTTCTTTCAGTATGTCCTGTGAGTATCAAATTTTCCAAGCCTTCTTTCCTCATTAATGCTCTAAAAATATCAACTATCTTTTCCTGGTGTTAAGCATAACTGTCTTTTTTGTTTCCATTTTCTTAAAAAAATTGTTTCACAAGTTCAATCCATGATATTCCTAGCATCCTTCTGTAAAACTTAATTTCTGTTGCTTCAAGTCTCTTCTTCATCAGTGAGGAGATTGTCCATTATTCATTTTCATATAGAAGGACTGATGTTACATAACAGTTCAGTGATTTTTCTTTGTTTCTCATGAAATTATCATGTTTCTTAATACTTCGCTTAGCTTTTGGAAGGTAACTTTCTTTATCCCTGTGTGCCTTCAGATTCAAATATAAGCACCAAATACTTTAATAAATAGGACTTATAAACCTTTCCAAAACAGAAATTATGATCTGGAATTGGAATGAAAGCAGTGATGGTTTCATAGTAGGAAAAGTTTAATAAATAAAATAAAAATATTTCTTAAAACTCTTGAAAAGTATCACCTACTTATCATTTTAACACTTCATTAACATTAACACTGGGATTCTTAAGGACAAGTCAATCAGCTAACTTCATTTCTAAAACCAGCAAAAATAAAAGATTAAAAAAAAAACAGTACCAGGACAATCCCACAAGCATTCACTGCACTACCTGGTCACGTACTGACTTCAATATAAGCCCAAGAAAAATAGGGCCTAGATATCAGTTTGCTCTACCCTTTCACCGGAAGGCAGGAGAGTTTGGTCCACTCCACTCTAACCTTTAAAAAAAAACTAAAAATCAAAGAAATAGGGATCTCTCTCACCTGATCTTTGGTTCTCTCTGTTCCAACAAACCATCAGCTACAAACTCTGTCTCACAAGAATACAAGTGTTATATATCACCGTATGACGACAAAACAACAAACACGCATATATAAAAATATAAGGTTATATTTTTATTAATGACGACGAACTGTGTGGAATAGGGAACGGAAAGGGTGAGGGCGCATACAGAATGGCTGACAGGAGTGTAGTCTGCCTGTGTTGTCTCTCTCTGCTTCCACCGGCCGTTCTCTGCTACTGGCGAATCCGTGTGTCGAGGTCTCTATATAGTCCTCTAGAACCGGGACTTTCCTTCCGGTTTTGCCTCGCCCATGCACGCCTACGTAATTCTAAGAGACACCTGATCTGTTTGCCTCCATAGTTATTTCCGCCGCTGTCGGAAATAAGGTCAAACTGACATCCGTTCCAGCCTCGACAGGATGTATTTCACAAACACCTGTCTCGTCGCTTCGCCGCCCCCTTCACCGATGGGAAACACCCTCGCTTGCATCACTTCCTCGGGTGGGGCCAGATTGTTATATTACACAAGTTTGCATTTGTATACAAAAGAAAATAAACCTTCCAAAACAATGTTCACTAAACACTCATTCATTTTGAATATAAAAAACAACATTCTGTGCCAGTCACCACAATGGCACAGACCCTGATTCCATTAAAAAATTCAAAATGTGAAATTAGTAAATACCTCAGTGATATCATATTAAATACCTCACTTATCATAGTAAATACCTCACTTATCATAGTAAATACCTCACTTATCATAGTAAATACCTCACTTATCAGAGTAAATACCTCAGTGATATCATATTAAATTTAGTATAGGAAATAAGGAGATAGTCTGCGCTCGTGATAATTTCTCCCAACACTGCAAGTTGCTACAACACTAAAATCATTATCTAAAAACTCGAATTATGTTCTTAAATAGCCTCATCAGTTCAAGACCTTTATATAAATGTTGAACATGGTGCCATACTTATTCAGAAATACCTAAACTGTCAGCTTTATAAAACCACTTCCTCACAATTACTATCAAAGTGTATTTATTGGATCACATGTTGGTTGTCACCATAATTCATTTGTATTGTTTTTTTGCATTGACATTTTCGTTTATTGAAATTACTTTTCATTAATTTCAATGGCTAAGTTTTTATCTGAAAAAAAAAAAATGAAAGAGATTATATAGTTATGAGTTTTTTGAATTTGAATTTTGTTTAATGGCATATCAACTTCTGTGGATTATTTAATGCCAAAAAGGTTGGGTTTTAAGGTATTTCTTTTAATGTTCAGTTATAATGAGAAGGTTGATTTAGTCAGATATTAATGAAAATTTTTTGTTTTTATCCTTTCTTATCCAATCTAAATCTAAACTTATTTATAAATGGAACTTTGTCTGTGTGTATGTGTCTGTGTGTGTGCACGTCCGTTACCTATAGACTCCAAAACAGCTGAACCGACTTTCTTGAAAATTTATACAGTTGTACTATAAGTGTCTGCAAGTAATCTTAGCTAGGTTTTGTGTCGAGGTACCTCCGATAAATATCAAAAATCGATAATCAAAAAAATCGGGTTATAGAAGGAGTGGTTCGATTTTAATCAAATTTGATACATTCATAGACAAAGACATAAGAAACGATATTCAGAAGTTTCAAGGTTGCAGTTCTTACAATAGTGCAGAAAATCGATTATATATATATATATATATATATATATATAAAGCAAGATGTTTGTGTGTGTGTTTCTATTTATCTGTCTGTATGTCCTTTATACAAATCCACAATTTTTATCCGATTCTCACCAAACTTCACACAAATATTCTTTAGGCCGAGTTTGAGCCCCAGGACCATGGATTAGTTTTAAAGCTTTCATTACACCCGAGCAATGCCGGGCTATACTGCTAGTTTTAGAAAACTGAAAATGTTATCTAGTTTTGTATTCAAAAATACTTTGCTGAGAATAATTTTTTTTTCTTAAAAAATGTATATCTTTCTATAAAAGTCTATTCTTATGTATATATTTCTATAAAAGTGTATTTTTATACTTTCATAGTGTTTTGACCCCAGTTTTGGGGTTAACTACTTGCCCATAGCTGGGACCCCAACAGGTGCTATCACTCCGGGTCAGGTTGGACCTGGGAACAACAGCATTTATGAGGTGGCTCCATGCTCCTCACAACCTCCAAATCAGAGGCCTTACTGCTGGATGCAGTTTACCATCATGGCCAGGACCGTTATGGGTTTGATAAGTAATGTATATATTGCTTGGAGTGCCCCTCTATATCATATCTGCTTTTGATTTAGATAGTTATTAATGAATGATCCTGAAAAAAAATCTACTATGAAAATGTTAAGTTTCTTCATTGGCACTTCTCACTTGTGAAACTCTCTTTCAGTCAACTATGATCTTCAAAAAGTTAAATACAGTGTCAGTTGTTATCATCTGTCTTTTTAGTTCCTCTTGTTTTATTGTCCTCTCTTATTAATAATAATTTTACTTTTATATTTTCTTACACTCATTAGCCCCTTGCATCTTAGTGGCTTTATTTATTACTTTGCTTGGAATGAAATGATTAGACAAATAAATTTAATGTTTAACATTTCAATTTCAGTTCTCATCTAATGTCATCTATGAGACTCACACACACATACCTACATGCACATAAGCAAGCAAATCCATGCACAGTAGCTATAATTATTATTTTGGATTTTGTTTTGTAGCTAAGGTCAAAGGTTGAAAAGTAAAAGTTAATATATAGCTATTAAGCCGATAAAAGAAACATTATCAACATTCTTAAGAAGCATTTTAGTATAAAATTATGGTAAACAGTTACCTTTGCCAAGAATGCAATTCTTGTTTAATATCATTTTTCTTTAGAAGAAAATCAAAAATCTATTTTAACAACAGTTGATATTTTTTGCAAAGTTACCCCAGCACAGGATGGAACCTCTTCTTTCCATCTTTGAAAATGTCCATTGATGAAAAATAAATAAATCGAAAACAGTATAAGGAAGAATACACAGACTTAAAACACATGTTTTAATTTCAATGTCAAATTTTGGCATCACATAAACCATGAAAAATGATGATAATAAATTTATTATTTCAATGTGAAAATAGGGCCATAACATAAAATCTCTGAGAATTAATTTCTCATACAGTTGGACCAATTCACTTTTAAATAAAAGTAAAAAGAAGTTTTTTAACGATTACCTGCTTGAGGCCATTTTAAAATAATCATCATTAAGTCAATCATGCTTAATCTTCTATGACAATTATCCATGAGTGAAGAGGATGCTGAAAGCCCCTTTCACCAAATTTTGCTGAAATGGAGAACAAAACAGAAGACTAAATTTATCATCTTCATCTCAATCAATGACAATGCTATGAAGCCGAACTGTATTATCTGTCTAAAATCATTACTGCCATTTTTTTCAAAATAAGCCGTCTGTTTTTTTAGTTTTTTTTTTGGTTTTATTTTTTTCTGAAACATTATCTTCTGAAACCTTAAAATCCAATGTACTTTTAACTGACTCAGCCTTATAAAGGGTGTCATCAATGAAGCAAGGTTATATACTACCTTTTAAGCATGTCCTTCTTGTTTAGACATTTCAAAAGTTCATAACTGCTCGGTTTTGTAGCCGAAACATAAAAAAAATAGTTTCTAAAAGAATAATGATTATTTTTATTCATCTGACATATTAAACTTTATTTTTAGTGGATGTGCATTGTAGAGCATTGGATATCGGCTCGGAACGAGAAATCGGAGGGCCGAGTTCAAATTCCAGTCGAATTTATTGCATTCACTTACGCACAAATACCCTTAGGAAAGGTATTAATCCATCTCTTCCTTCCAGTTATGGGTTAAATAGCAGGACAGATTGGGTTCTATAGCCTTGGTCAGCAACCAGTCTACCACAGAAAACAATGGCAACCTACTGTGGGATAATCTTCTGCCCAGTCAGTCATGTCTCTTTAGAGACATGATTGCCCAAGAGTGTATCACGTATGGCACTTAACTGACTGACTCATATTTGAGTAGACTCTCTATTTATCTTTTTTAAAAAGTACTTTCTTTTATGTTTATCTACTGGCCGGAAAATGGCACATGTTCTTATACTGTCATACATTTTATATGTATAAAATCTATTAGTCTCATTCCAGAAAATAAGTATATGTGAAAAGTGACAAATATTGGGTATTTATAATCAAAATAAAAATAATATTTTTATAGCTGAATAAACAGTCTGTGGAACTCCCTTCCACATACTTAATTCCCTGATAGCTACAATCTCCAAAAGTTTAAGTGCAATGTCAGTTGCCATCTTTTATCCCACTAAATTCCATTCACCTCCCTAAATCTGATCTATCTCGTATCCTTTTTTCAGCATCTCCTGTGCCCTGTTTTTTCTCTCACTGTAACCCCCTGAGCACCAGTGGCAATCCTGTCTTGCTTGGAGTGAAATGATTATATAAAAAGAAATTAAATAAAATGTTTATTTTATGAGAGTATAAGAAAAATATAGAATCAAATCTTTAAAATGATTTAACCCCTCTCACCAAATTTAAAATCTGATTTGACCTCTCTCACTAAATTTAAGATATGATTTGGTTCCCCACTCTTCACTTTTTATTTTATTGCATCTTTCTTGACCAATGAACCAAACAGATACTGAGATATAACTACCTGGTACAGGGATTAAACTCACAATTATCATGATACCAAATTCATGAACCAACATGTTTATCCTCTAGGTTACGCACAACAAATAAAAAATGAAGAATGCTATAAAGAACAAGTTGATATGTTCCTAGATATTTGAATGAGAACAATCTATCCCCGTAGATTAAATTATTAAATTACATTATTTCCTCATGGAAACAGAACAAATGTGTGTGTGTGTTGTCAACAACCTCATTAAGTCTATGTGTAATGGCAGTTAGGACATCAGCATTTGATCAGGCCAGTGGAAACCCATACTGCTTATTACACATTTAGGTGCTTAACAGCCTTCTTGCTGATTAGAACCTCAAAAAAGCTTACTGATGATACTGAGAAGATTGATGGGTCCATACTGGGAGGAGGAATATCACACACCTGTATAGGATACAAATCCTATATCATCCATCAACCATCTAAAAAAACAAAATAAATTGCACACACACAAAATCAAAATCAGATTCAAATGACTAAAAGCATTTGGGAAAAACCCAAAGTAAAATTGCACACCCACAAAAGTGGATTCAAACAACTTTGAAAAAGCCCAACTAAGAAAAATTCACAAGTCAGTGCAAAAAGCAAATTCAGAATCCTGATTGGATTAAAAAGAGCAAATTCATATATGATGTATTTTCATGCCTAAGTGTGAAAAGGCTTACTGGAGCCAGCATCATGAGAAGTTTCACTATTTAAAGCACAACACTAACCTGTCAAAAGCCAGTAGACATGGAAGTGGTAAGCTGAGGACC
Organism: Ascarosepion bandense; assembly: GCA_037127315.1. Classification (NCBI taxonomy): domain Eukaryota; kingdom Metazoa; phylum Mollusca; class Cephalopoda; order Sepiida; family Sepiidae; genus Ascarosepion; species Ascarosepion bandense. The sequence continues at coordinate 5,664,421 of JBBBDQ010000441.1, forward strand.
TTGTGGCAATGTAGCAGAAAGAAAATTCAAGAAGCCACCCAGATGTAGGACAGTTTCATCTGACCTCTTCTTCCAAATGTTCTTTTCTTCCTTTTCACACCATACCACTAAAGAGGACAACAACAACAACAACAAAATGTTAAGTGCCACTTCTTTATTCGTTTTGCCTTCTCTTTCTCTCAACCTGTCATGACCTACTAAAAAGTGGAAGGAACAAAAACTTTACATTCTGCTACTACACAACCATGAACTCTAAACTTCGGTGGACATTTTTAATACCTAAATTTCTCTACCAACAATTTTAACTACAAAACTGCATGCATTTTATCAATGAACATTTTCTTTTCGCAAATATATTATAGTGTTCAGTTAACAAAATTTCACTTATATTTTCCTTCTTACACTTTTGTCATTCTGTAAATAAATCTTTACTTTAATGTACACACAAAATATTTTATCCTTTCACATTTCAACAACCAACCTTCAACCTTCTGAAATTTAAATTGTGTGGACGTGTTTGGCACAAGGCTTATTTACCAAGCATCACTGAGGCCCCTACACCTGCATTCTTGAAGACCAGGCATATATTTATTATCTCAGGGAAACTGGACAAGCTATAACAAAACAGTACTAAAACGAGAGCAAGATGATGTATACCTAGATATGAACAGTGGAATGAGAACATTTACCTCTGTTGATTAAGTAAAAACTTCACTTCAAAATTATTTAAAGGTTAGGATACATTCCTGTTGTGGATCTTGGGTTAGATCCAATAAATACACAACACAGAGTAATACGGTAGAAAACGCAATATATTGAAGAGAAATATATACAGAGAAGTTAGTAGAACGTTGTACAATACGGTTAGTCAAATACAAGAGAATGCGAGATAATATGAGACGTGAGACTTGGCAATGTTACCCTCAGGACTAGAACGCTGGGTTACACTAACGCACTGTAGTCCACTAATGACTACTACTATATATAGTCTTAGGTAGAATCTATATTAGTGTAAACAGGGAAGGTGCCCCAACAATTCCAAAAGCTGAGTAAAATATTGAGAGACAGAAAAATTTCTTTGAAAACAAAGAAGCGTGTACTGGATGGTTACGCGATGTCTGTCCTTCAATATGGCAGCAAATGTTAGACAGTCTCATCTAAGATGAAAGAAAGACTTGAAGCAACTGAAATGTGGTTCTATAGAAGATACCATGAACCAAACATGTGAGCAATGATGAGGTTTTGGAGAGAATGGAAATAAAAAAGAAACTGATACTTAACATCAGGAAAAGACAGCTGAAGTTTCTGGGACACATAATGAAGAAGGAGGCCTTGTAAAATCTGATACTCACAGGTCAGATAGAGAGAACACAAGACAGGGGAAAGCAACACATGATATACTTAATGGGCTTGAGTAAATGGCTAGCAGAGCAGGGTTTGGGAGGGGTAACAAGAGAAACAGTGTTAACAGTGTATCCTACAAGGGATAGAGAAATGTGAAAGGCCATGATTGCCTACATCCTGAAGGGACACAGCACATTCACCTGTAAAATAATGAAATCTATCTGTCAATCTAGTACTGCACATAAATTTGTAAAGTTGTGGTACCAAAGAGGAAAGCTCATTAGAATAATTACCATGAAAATATTTATAGAAAAGGTACAGGAAAAAAGTCATTTTTATGAAGCTGTGAAATTTTTAGATTTTGTGACATTCAGTCAGTTAAGTGATACATGCATTAGGTGACTGGGCATAAGATTATCCTGCAGTGGGTTGCCATTACTTTCTGTGGTAGACTGGTTGCCAACCAAAGGTATAGAATCAATTCTGTTCTGTTATTTAACCCATAACTAGAGGGAAGAGATGGATTAATACCTTTCCCAAGGGTATTTGTGTGTAAGTGAATGCAGATAATTGAACTAGAATTCGAACTCGATTTTCTGCAGAATTGTTGAATCAACACCAAGACGACATAAAATGTGGTAAACTCAACAACTTTATTCAAGCGCTGCTGCTTGATCTATTTTGCTCCCAGCATTCCCTAGTGAGACTGGAAGTGCTGACAATCATCATCATAATCAACATAATTGATGTTGCTATAAGATAAACAAAAGACATTCATTTGATTTAGATGTCTGCTTGTTTGTTTTAATCATAATCCAACTGAAAATTTGTAGAGCCCTCTGAAAAAGAGGGCTTACACTAGTGGATGGCAATTTACATGCAAATACAAACATTAGAATGCTAATCTGGATACTGTGCAGTTTTTATATAGTTTTTAAAGATTTTTTTAATGAATGTTATATAATAAATAGAAAATTGTTTGATTAGTACTTGTGTGTGTGTATGTGTTCCTTGTTATATCTGTATGTATGCTTTCCTTTTTTTCTTTTTTTTTTAATCATTTCACCCCGAGCAAGGCAGAAACGCCACTGATGTGCAGGGGGTTACATAAATGTAAAAAGATTAATTAGAAAAGAGTGAGGAGTACAAGCTAGTTAGAAAGGAACAATAGAAAGCTGAGAAAGCAGGTGCGATGACAGATACATGGGCGGAGAGAAAGGGAAGGTTATACAGGGGAGGGGAGAGAGCTAGAGGCCAGTGGTTAGTAGATGAGTATTAACTTTGCATTTAAATTTCTGGAGGTTGTAGCCATCAGGAAAGCAAGAATACGGGAGTGAGTTCCACAGGCAGGAAGTGCGAGAGAGGAAGCTGAAGGAGTAGAATTGTCGTCTGCATTTGGCTAACCTGACTGTGAATGGGTGGGACCCAGTTGCCAGTCTGGTTGCACGGGTAAACACCTGTTGAGGAGGCATCAGTGACTTAAGCTCATCCGAGCAGAAGCCATGAAAGTATTTATAGAAGAGACAGAGGGAGGCCACATTTCGACGATGAGAAAGTGGCTGCAGTCAAGTCACCAGATCAGTACCTATCACATGACAGACTCTCCTTTGGAGCTTGTCAAGAACACTGAGAAGAATGGCAGGGGCACCTGACCATAAATGGCATCAGTACTCCATGCATGGATGGATGGTTGACTTGTATATATGCAGGATGGATTCAGGTGGAAAAAACATCCTGGATCGACATAGTGACCCAATCTTATCCCTCTCTTTCTCTGTACCTTCATATATATATATATATGAGAGAGAGAGGGAGGGAGGGGGTAGATATTATCCTACATTATACCTTAGTGGCGTCTACGGCTATATCGTGTTGAATACACCGGTTCCCGTCTGATCACCAAAGTTAAGCAACATCGAGCCTGGTCAGTACTTAAATGGGTGACCATTTGGGACTACCAGATGTTGTAAATGTAAGGACCCAGAATGGTCCACTGGTCCTCCAGGTTTGGGGGTTGGGTGCAGTGCTAACAACCCTGCCCCGTATAAAACAGTTTGTTACAGAAACAGCAACAAAAAGTTGCTGCCCTATGCACCATCTGGGTGTGATGGATAAATGATGATGATGATGATGATGATGATACCTTAGTGGCATGACTCTGACTTTCATACATTATGCAATCATTTCTTCTTCTTCTTCTATGTGCCTTATCCTTTCAGGACATAGGCGATCATGGCTTTCCACGTCTCCCTATCCCTGGTGGCTCTTAGCACCCTTTCTCCTGTTACCCCACGCAACCCCCATTCTGTCATCTACCTGCTCAGGCTCTTCAAATATGTTATCCGCTGCTTCCCCCTGTTTCTTTTTCCCTCTATCTGGTTTGTTAGTATCAGGTTATTCAAGCCTTTCTTCCTCATTGCATGTCCCAGGAACTTTAGATGTCTTTTCCTGATGCTCATTATTAATTTCCTTTTTGTTTAAGGTGCATATTACAAACTCACTGAGCTGTTTGCAATATGCACCCATGATTGATTTGAACCCATGCCAAAGATATAAAGGAAGCCAATTAGCAGATCGTATATACCTACATTTTCCCTATTTGCAATGTTGATTTCAAGAGGGTTTAGTTATTGGTTGTGATATATAAAGCCTCTAATCTAACCACATAGCCTTAGATAATAAAGTCAACATCATTTGCTTCAGACCTGATGCTACCATCAATTAAGACTTTGTGGTTCAGTTCTCTGTTGTGGTATAAGTACATAAAGATATAAGATATAAGGGAAGTTAACTAAACCCTCTTGAATTCATCATTACAAACAGGAAAATGTAGGTGTATACTCTCTGCTCGTTGACTTCCTTTATATCTTTGGCTTGGGTTCAAATTTATTTTCTTGCAATCTCCTTCTCAGTATCATCAGTAAGCTTTCTGAGATTCTAATCAGCAAGAAGGACGTCAAGCTCCTTAATACGTAATAAGCAGTATGGGTTTTGACTGGCCTGATCAACACACACACACACACTTGATGTATTTCCATGAAGCAATAATGTAATTTAATCTACAGGGATAGATTGTTCTCATTCAACTGTCCATATCTAGAAACATATCATCTTGTTCTTTTTAGCATTCTTCATTTTTTACTTGTGGGTCAATAGCCTAGGTGATAGACATGTTGGTTCATGAATTTTGTAGCATAGTAATTGTGAGTTTAATCCCTGATTTTATTGCAATCTTTTTATCTTACCTTGCCATCCACCAATGTAAATCCTCCTTTTTAAAGTGCTCTACAAATTTTCAGTTGGGTTATGATAGGTGCATATTACAAACTCACTGAGTAGTTTGTAATATTCACCTGATGATTGCATAATGCATGAAACTTCATGTTGTGCCACTGACTTAGAATAATATCTATACTTATTAATATATATAATTAGCAGCTCTGTTTATGCTACATTGAGCACTGAATAATATTTTTATACATGTGTATAGTTCCATATATATACTTATTAATTCACTTAGCTATATATATATATATGTGGACACAGACAGAGAATTACAGGGGTGTGAGTTATGGTAATAAAAAATAACTGCAAAACTGTGTTGCTAAAATTTACTGTAAATTTTTTTCTGCTTCAAATATAATGGTTGACAAATTGCTTAGCGTTCATTAGAATGTGAAAATTATCCAAAATGGAATATTTTATATGTTGTAATGTCATGGTCATGCATGTGTTAAAGCATGAAAAAACTGTTCTTTTTACAAACATTTTAGAAAATTACTACAGCATTCATAGCTGATTCTATTAATTGATGGCTTAAGTTTTTTAATGAATATTATCTCAAGAATTTGTAGTTTGCTTTTGTTGTTTTCTTGGTGTAGGGTAGTTATGTTATTGATCGTTATTTTTTTATATTGTGAACGTAGACAGGAATATTGTTGTAGATGTCAAGAAATGGATGAATGGTCAGACAAGTAAGACACCTTGTTAATGTAGTTGTTGTAAATCCAACATATATATTTGTTTTTTTGTCAGAGATACATTCTCCCAAGGGATGTTTGAATTGATATATAATGTTGGTTTTACCTAACACATCAATTGGAGGGGAGGAGTTATTACGGATAATTAAATTAGTAGTATTGTATTTTTTATAATATATTATTTTTATAATATATTGTAATATACTATTATATTTCAATTATAATATGCGAAAGATTATCTGTAAGTATGAATAGATTTTATTAAAAATAAGCAGGCGCAATGTTTGCAATTTATTTAATCTGACATATATATATATATATATATATATATATATGCATACAATAGCTGGGAATTATTTTTCATCTATAGAAATAATATAAAAATAAAGATTTTTAAGGCAATGCTTTGAAGCTCGCTATTCCATCTTGCCATCTTGTATATTTAGGCTCAAGACTAATAAAGATACAGCAAGAAGCATATTTGAAGTGGTTGAAAATTCACTCCAGTTAAGTTAATATTGATCCAGGAAACAGAAGATAATCAATAAACTGATCACAATAGAGACCTGAACCACAAAGGCTCAACTGATGCTATCATCAGGTCTGAAGCAAATGATGTTGATTTTATTATCTAAGGCTCTGTGATTGGATTAGAGGCTTAATACATCACAAGCAATCACTACACCCACTTGAAGTCATCATTACAAACAAAGAAAAATGTACGTGTATACTCTCTGTTTGTTGGCTTCCCTTATATCTTTATATCATAACAAAGACCTGAACCACAAAGGCTTAACTGATGGTGGCATCTGATCTGAAGCAAATGATGTTGGCTTTATTATCTAAGGCTCTGGGATTGGATTAGAGGCTTTATACATTATAACCAATAACTAAACCCTCTTGAAATCATCAATGCAAACAAAGAAAATGTAGGTGTATACTCTCTGTCCATTAACTTCCTTTGTATCTTTGGCATGGATTCAAATTCATTTTATTGCAATTTTCTCCTTACCTTACCTGATATTTTTATCTTGTGTTGTGTGAGAATGATTTTTCTGGTGATATTGTAAGTAGTAACATAACATCATTCCTTCCCTGCAACACATATAATTTGCAAGGCATCTGCCATATAACGATTAGTAAATCCAGCAGAGAATCTGTAATGTGATCGATCCCGATCTGGCAGCCAAGATACAGTCAATTTCTCACCGGCATAATGTGGCTTCTCTGTGACTCTTCTATAAGTACTTTCAAGGCTTTTGCTCTGATGAACTTAGCTCTCTGGTTCACCCTATGCATGAATTTGCTTGAGTCACAAGATTAGCAACTAGGTCCCACCCTTTTACTGTGAAACCAATAAAATGTAAAAAAAATTTTACTCCAGCAGCTTCTTTTCTTGCACTTCCTGTGGAATTCCCTTCCGTTTACTTGCTTCCCCAACAGCTACAATCTCCAAGAGTTTAAGTGTATCCGCTTTCTCATGCTCCTTACTCTATCCACTCCACTTTCAGTATCTTAACCCTTCTCTTACCCACTTCCTGACATGTCCTGTAACCTGTCACTCTTTTTCATTATGACGCAGTCAGTCCAGGCTTATGCTGTCAACACGTCACCAGATATGATGACACTCTCAGGTTACTAGTCATGATGGCATCATCACAGTAGCTGGTCTTCAAGTCATCTATTAAAACAATGTTCCTCCTTGCCCATGCTGTGAATTTTGATCTCAAGGAAGACACATTGAAATCCCACTAGCCGTTTCTTTACCACTTCAAACCAAACCAGACACGCGTGCACACTTGGGTTAATAAAAAAAAGAATGGTATCAAAAAAAATAAGTAAATTCGATGATGCCTGGATAAGTTGCGAAAAAGTCTTTATATACAAAAAAAACAGCAAACAGAAATAGAATATAGCAGTTGTCGAATTCCTATTCTTACAACGGAGCAAAAGCTTTTGTTTGAAAGTTATGTTTGTGCACTCCAATCAGAGATTTCAAGTATTTTTTCAAGTTTTGACAGTTCAAGTCTTATCAGGGCTTTTCACCAAAGCCTTATGGAAACAGCTGAAGATGGGTCTTTGTGATGGCAATGGTAAATTTGTCTTGTCTGTCTTAACTTAGCACAGCAACAACAACTCTTTGACTCTTTCTCGGCTCTTTCTGTTTCTTTACATCTTCAGCCAGGACTCTATCGGAGGCAACCGTCACTGTCTCTATGGTTGGCCCCTTTGGCATGGCAACTATCACTGTCTCTATGCCTGACACTAAACTGTGTGGCAATTATCTTGGTCTCTGTGCATCTTTAGTCAGGAACTCTATAGGAAGCAACCACTCTTTTCGGTCATGGCTCCCAGTTGGGAACACTTTCTCCTCAGTTGTTACATCTCGACTGGTCCCAAGGCTCAGCTCCAACTAACTAACTGATTTTGGCCTTCTCAACTCTAGGTTTTATGCCTGTCCCAAATTCTCTTGGGGGTGCATGATGGACACAGGTTTCCATGCCTTTAACCAATTAAATTATTTCCGCCTCCACATTTTGAGGTGGAGTTATTTTCTCAAGTTAAATCCTTTCTCAGTGAATTCGGGTATTAAGGATCTGACCTTCCTTAACCTCATCAAAAGTTTTCAACAGTCGTGAAAACATGTTTTGACTACTGTTATTTTTCACTTCCACCAGCCGTAAAACCCAAAGCTTCCAATGGTGTCTTTCTTAGTTATTTGTTTCTGCTTTGTCACATAATGGCTGCCAATGATGACCTCGCCTGACCTATTGCTTTATACCTGTAAAATATATTTTCCCCTTTTATTCTCTTCTATTTTCAGCTAGTTTTTCAGATCTTACAAATTTTGTAACAAATATTTTTTTCACTCCACTCATATTGCGACTGTAATCTGCACAATTAATAATGCCACTAGTTATAATTTCTTTCACTCCATTATACTAAAATAGTATGTTTTTCCACATGCAATATTATAGTATCATATATATATTTTTTACACATGCAATTATTACATTATCATAATTTTCCACATGCCAAAATAGTGTTATATCATAACTTTTCTCCTATGTAACCCCCTGCACACCAGTGGCAATAGACTGCCTTGTTTGGGGGCGATATGATTATAAAAAGTAAAATCAATCAAAAGAATTTGATCCATGCTGAGCACTTCAGAATTGTATGCTTTGTCCATGTCAATCTAATTTTTAGTAAATCTGGTTTTGCCTGTTGCTAAAGCATACTAAAATCTTTTTTACTGCTTTCCTTTCATGACTTGGGTGATCATGGCTCTTCACAACTTCTTACTCTTTTTAGCTGTTAGTAATGCTTTTCATTTGACTGTCTTTCCCACTCTTTGTACTTTCATTCATTTACACAAGTAATATTTTTAAAAATATTTTGATGAGAAATCAATCTCTTGAATATTGTATTTTAATGGAAAATCAATCTTTTGAATAATGCATTTTAATGTGAAATCAATCTCTTGAATATTGTATTTTAATGGGAAACCAAGAAGTAAAATTAGTTTTATTACACTTATAACTGTAGTACAGCACGAATTATTTCAACTAGAAATATTTACATCAGTAGTTACTATAATGAGGCAGTTATTAGCCTACCAGTATTCATGGAGCAAGCCTACTAGCCTACCTACAAGTGCTGATGCACCATAGAATTTATGGTTAGCTTTTTGTAACAGTTGTATTAAAAATTTTGGAGGTGGGAGTAAATTTTAAGATTTAAAAGTTACCTCATATTCAGAAATATACAATACTAGCAGTGTAGCCCTGTGTTGCTCGGATGTAATGAAAGCTTTAAAACTAATCCATGGTCCTGGATCTCAGACTCTTTGGACATTGGTACGAAAGACTAAAAAGCAATAGTTGTTTCCAGTTAATGCAAAACCATAGATTGAAAGAAAAATGAATGGATGCAAGTCAAATTTTGATTTCCTGGTATCGATATCAAATTTTCTGCACTATTGTAAGAACTGCAACCTTGAAACTTCTGAATATCGTTTCTTATGTCTTTGTCTATGAGTGTATCAAATTTGATTAAAATCGGACCACTTCTTCTATAACCTGATATTTTTGATTGTCGATTTTCGATATTTATTGGGGGTACCTTGACACAAAACCTAGCTAAGAACACTCTTAGACACTTATAGTACAACTGTGTAAATTTTCAAGAAAATCAGTTCAGCTATTTCAGAGTCTATAGGTAACGGACACACACATAGACACACACAGACAAAGTTCCATTTATAAATAAGTTTAGATTAGATTAGATAGATATTGAATCCATTGATAAATCTGCAGCAAAAAAAAAAAAACTTGGTTCACCAAGTGGTGCGAGACAATTTTTCTCTCCTGAATCTATCTTACAAAAGTCTACTATTCCCCTATATTTTGAATATTTCTGACGAATATGTTACAGTGCTTCTGCTGTACATTTAGAGATTCTTGATAAAATCCAAAAGAAGAATCAGCAATTTTATTGGTTCTGACCTGGCATCTTGGCTTCAATCACTTTTCCACTTCTGTAATGTAGCTTCCCTGTGCCTTTTCTCTAAATATTATACTCTCATGGTAACTGTTCAGATTGATGAATAAGTAGCACAGTATCAAGTAGCAACAGAGATACTAAACTAATCACCAAGAGATTAGGGCACTATTTAACAGTGCATAGGTCAGTTCACCGTCAGAGTGGGCCAGTGCATTTGCTGATCTGTCATTGGATGAATTCCTGGGTGTGTGTAAACTTTTCATTATGGTACCTAAACTTTATGAATTTACTAGATTGGTGGCAATAGGGCCATAGCTGATGCTAAAAAACACCAGGCACAGAGAAAATTGCACGGATTTATTAGTTGACAATGTGATGATGTCATCAGTGTCATCTGTTTCCAGAAACTATGATTTTTACGGATTTTTTCGGCTATTCCAATGGAAATTAGGCACAGAACTTTAACGAAAGCAGGAAATTGAGTTTGGACTTCCTGAGTATAATCAGTCTTTTCTCCCAAAATTAATAAATAAACAAACAGATTTTTACTGCATTCATTCGGATGTTTTCTTCGTTTTTCTTTCTTTCTTTCTTTGTGAATTGTTTAGTTTGATTTCTGACAAGGACATTTTTCCTTGCCTGGATTTTCACTATGATTGCACGGATTGGCCCAGACCCGCTCCCGGTGTGCCTAGTAGGCAGATACGGCCATGGGTGGCAAGGTATCATCAATTCTAAGTTGAATTTGCTAGACATAACCATAAATTCTGTGAAAACAGTTTCTTTTTGCATATTTCTCACTTGTGGAACTCTCTTCTGGTTTTATGCTTTCCAGCCAATTTTGATCTTCAATAATTTAAATGCAATGTCAATTGTTATCAACTGTCTTCTTGGTTATTCTTCTATTTTTCTCACTTCTTAATAATGTTTCTCTTTTTTCTTATTCTTTCACACTCAGTAACCCCTTGTGTCTTAGTAGCTTTACTGCCTGGCATGGGTGATTTAATTAAAAAAATAAAAATCTGTATGAAGCTGGTTTTAATTTTAATGTGAAATCAATCTCTTGAATATTATTAAAAAAATAAAAATCTGTATGAAGATGGTTTTAATTTTAATGTGAAATCAATCTCTTGAATATTATTAAAAAAATAAAAATCTGGATGAAGCTGGTTTTAATTTTAATGTGAAATCAATCTCTTGAATATTATTAAAAAAAATAAAAATCTGTATGAAGATGGTTTTAATTTTAATGTGAAATCAATCTCTTGAATATTATTAAAAAAATAAAAATCTGTATGAAGCTGGTTTTAATTTTAATGTGAAATCAATCTCTTGAATATTATTAAAAAAATAAAAATCTGTATGAAGCTGGTTTTAATTTTAATGTGAAATCAATCTCTTGAATATTATTAAAAAAATAAAAATCTGTATGAAGCTGGTTTTAATTTTAATGTGAAATCAATCTCTTGAATATTATTAAAAAAATAAAAATCTGTATGAAGCTGGTTTCATACAGATTTTATTTTTTTAATAATATTCAAGAGACTGATTTCACATTAAAATGCATTATTCAAAAGATTGATTAACAGAATAATCCAAAACATTTACAATTATTATTCTAATACCTTCCCTTCATAAATCAAGTCTTCCCAGTTGAGTTATCCTATAAATATGGATAGTTTAATAACATAAGTGTATATTGTCAATTTTTTTTTTCTGTTTCTGTATTTATTTCTCTGTGGTTTAGTAGATAAAATGTTAGTCTTCCATGTTCTTTTAATAAATCTTGGTTATGAGTCATGAGTTCTAACATTTTTGATGAGGCCACAGATAACAGTTTTTCTTTCTTTTGGAAAAAATTAATTAACTTATTAACACCCACCACTCCATTTTTGTAACAGTGAGAATTAATATGTTATAGGTAGAAACCTATAATTAATATTGGATTTTTAGAAATGTTTAATTCATACCAGATTTTTACAAACTGGTAATTAGTATCACATTTTATTTTAAAATCTGAATATCAATACTTGATTTATAATAGGTGTTAATAGTTTAAGTAGTAACATAGATAGGTTCAGTGATTGTTAGGGCGCCGCTCCTATTTGACTACAAATGGACTGTTCCCATTGCTATATATAACAATGGTGGATTCTCTACAGGAGAGTCGTAGATAGTCACTTGTGAGTCTCTAATGAGTTACTGAAGAGTCAGTGCGAGTCAGTGAAGAGTTAGTCACACTTCTGGTGGCGTACCGGAAGTAATCACGTATACACACGTCTTACGACGGATTGGACTCTTGTATCTTTCTATTGTAAATATTACTAATCACTTCTGTACATACTAACCGTCTTTCCACGGAATACAACTTATATTCTGATTCTGTTGTTGAATTATTCATTTATACTTGGCAACATAACAGTGATGTCCCAGGAACATCTACTTGATCATATGCCCCCCTAAGACACAAGTGGGGTAAGGTGGGGTCTACTTTGGTTTCACTTAACCAAACACGAATTCACATTCACAGCAGCTTGTGGAACTGTGGGGTGATATTACAATAAAGTTAACAAAGACAATTTCAAATTTAAAAACCAAAATTTTAATTTTACTCTTTGATTGAATGCTCTCCTGATATGGATGTCCTGGGCCGTAGTGCCCTCTAATAATATAAAGAAATTCATCTCTAATCTTGAACTACCAGTAATGTGCAAGAAAGAAACCAAAAATCTTAACATCTGCTTATATTTCTGTAATGAGGTATTGTAGCTATTTATATTATTTACATTGTCTGGATTGTTCTCCTCATCTTTATTGCCATATTCCTTGATGTTTCAGTCATTGTACACTCTGGCCTTCATCAGTTAATATTTCCTCAAGGAGACATGGTCCAATGGATAAAAATGTTGACTGATTGATCCAAATGCAACTTAACCCAAACAGTTTTAAGTTCAATACTTGGCCACCAGAGAACAAAGAGTTGAGATATCAAGGGTAATTAACTGAAACTGAAATATCGAAAGGCATGGCATGTGGAATTAGAACAATCTACCCACGTGGACTAAATAAAGGGTTTGGTTCAAAATTCCAAGAAATATCACCTGAAGAAGATCGAAGCATACAACTGTCGAAACATCATGAATAGGGCAGTAAAGATGAAGACAACAATGTAAATACTGTAAATAATTTGTATAATTAGGGTTTATGGAAAAAAAAGTGTCAGTTTAAACTTATGACAGGAGGATATCAGTCAGTCAGTTACATGCCTTATGTGACACATGCTCAGGCGATCATGTCTCAAAAGAGACATGACTCACTGGGCAGAAAATTTTCCCTCAGTAGGTTGCTATTGTTTTCTGCAATAGACTGCTTGCTAACCAAAGCTATAGAACCCAGTCTGTCTTGCTATTTGATCCATGGCTGGAGCGAAAAATGACAGATTAATAGCTTTCCTGAGGGTATTTGCATGTAAGTGAATGCAATGAATTCAACAGGAATTTGAACTCAGCTCTCTGATTTCTCATTCCAAGCCAATATCCCCTGTGCCACAATGCACAAGAGGATATAGATCAACTAAAGAGATCTAAGAGTTTCGTGGTAACATTTTAAGTTCAATATGTAGACACTGCAGAAGGAACAAAGACAAAGAGTTGAATTATCAAGGGTAATTAATTGAGATATCTAAAGGCATGGAATGTAGAATTAGAACAATCTAACCCCATGGACTAAATAAAGGTTTCAGTTTGAAATTCCAAGAAATATCTCCTGAAGAAGGGTGGAGGATAAAGCGTGAAACTAAACTTATTTATAAATGGAACTTTGTCTCTGTGTGTGTCTGTCCGTTACCTATAGACTCCAAAACGGCTGAACCAATTTTCTTGAAAATTTACACAGTTGTATTATAAGCGTCTGCAAGTGTTCTTAGCTAGGTTTTGTGTCAAGGTACCCCCGATAAATATTGAAAATCGATAATCAAAAAAATCAGGTTATAGAAGGAGTGGTCCGATTTTAATCAAATTTGACACACTCATAAACAAAGACATAAGAAACGATATTCAGAAGTTTCAAGGTTGCAGTTCTTACAATAGTGCAGAAAATCAAGAATATATATATATATAAGGCAAGATGTTTGTGTGTGTGTGTGTCTGCTTATCTGCCTGTATTTCTGTATTTCTATCAGCCCTTTTATATTAGTTTTTGCTTCAGGTTTAGGTCTAAGTAGGTATAATTGTAGTTCTTAGTTTCAGCCATGATATCATTTACTCAGAGGACTGTTTAGCCTTCAAAATTCAGTTTACGACGAAAAAAATTTATTTGATATCGATACCAGGAAATCAAAATTTGACTTACATCCATTCATTTTTCTTTTAGTCTACGGTTTCGCTTTAACTGGAAACATCTATTGCTTTTTAGTCTTTCGTGCCAACGTCTAAAGAGTCTGAGCTCCAGGACCATGGATTAGTTTTAAAGCTTTCATAACATCCAAGCAATGCCGGGCTATACTGCTAGTATTTCTATAAAGATGAGGACAATAGTCTGAACAACGTAAAAAGGAAACTTAAATTATAAAAAACTTCTCAGAAGAAATATTTACAAAGTCTTATATAGAATTTGCAGGTAAAATACATAGTATATACGCGCACACACACACATATATGTCTCATTCTGATTTCTTGGTTAAATCAGCTTGGGGAGACTATCCTAGCACATGTAAGTAACTGAAAGCTATACAGTAAGTTGACCCAGGCCTTATGAGTGAAACAGAAAATTGAGTAGATAAAACTGTTCATAAGCTATTGATGGTTGTTCTATTACAAAGTCACAAGTCACCATGACTGAGGGTTTTGAGTGCACTGGCCTTGTTCAACTGCTGATCTTTTCCAGAAACTCTATCAAAAGTCCACTCAGTATAGTTGCAGTATACCAGAGGTTAGCTCTATGGCTGTTAAAGAAGAACAAATGTGCCTTAGCAGGTGTCTGCAACAGGGATTGACTACCACTCATGCTGATAGGTATACCTAGAAAACAAGCAACTGGCCACTATTATTGCATGACATTACAATAATCCAACTTACAAATTTTGAATTTTATAAACTCATGATAGCAATGAACATTTGGTAGTCATCAAATTTTCAAATTTTATTTTTCATGGGTAACCAATGCCGTGTGAGTCTAACAATGCTGTACAGAATTTCTACCAATTCTTGGCTAAAGTAGCAGCATTTACCCAGCTTCCATTCTCACTATCGATTGGGAGTATTAACATCTCATAATGTTTCAATTCATATAATACAGTGCTTTTTTCCTTATCATATTTTCAAAACCCATTACTATGTCTGCTAAGCACCAAAGTACATTTCCTGCCTGCCATTAAAAGAAGTAGGCGCAAAGCAATTACTTTGGAAGAGAAACTCAAGGGAGATTTTTGCTTTATGATGCGCCCATTGGAATATAAACCCATAGGGACAGCTGTTGCTATATATATATATATATATATATATATATATATATTAATGTATACTTGGGTAGCAACCTTTCTTTCAAACATCTTTCAATAAATACAGCTGACAAGGGAGATTTAATTAATTTTTTATTAAGTTTTACCAGCCTCTCAACATTTTGTTTTGTAGGAGTTAAGAAATATATAAATTGTCCATAATTTTTTCAAAAATGTTATTTGTAACATATATATATATATATATATATATAGTTATCCACAGACATATCTGTTTTGTTGTATCACAGCTGATCATTCTAATTATATATGTATATACATATTTTAATTATATATATATATATATTGTGTGTATTTTGGCAGCATTTTTTCATTAATACAGGTTTTGTTGAATAATATAGACACATTTTGTCTATTTATTTTATGCAGGATCCTTTCGTATAGTCTGATAAGCTTGATAGTGCTATCATTAAAAGACAAGAAATTGCAGTAATTGTTGATTTTTTTTATCAGGTCTGAGCTTTCGGCTTGCATAAGCCATTATCAAAGAGTGAACATATAAGTTATTGACAGAGTAGAATTAAACAAAGAGACAAGTCCATTTTTAACATGGCGGATGGCTGAAGATGGTGACAAAATACTGGTGGTATGGTTCTTGGTCACATGAGGATATAGTGGCATGATATATTTTAATTATATATATATATCTATCTATCTATATAAATATATATTATAATTATCTATTTATCTATCTATCTATCTATCTATATATGTATATACATTATAATTATCTATCTATCTATCTATCTATCTATCTATCTATCTATATATATATATATATATATATATTATAATTATCTATGTATATATTATCTATATATATATATTATCTATATATATATTTCTAAAAAATTACCTGAGGAAGAAGCCAAAAACATAATGGGCTGGCTTCGAAACATGAAAAATTTTTGTGTAGTGATACTATGAATTTAAAAACATTGCAACAACCATTACAGTATATATATATATATATATATATATATATATATATATATTTATCTATCTATCTATCTATATATATATATATATATATATATTATATAATTATCTATCTATCTATCTATATATATATATATATATATATATATATATTATAATATCTATCTATCTATCTATATATATATATATATATATTATATAATTATCTATCTATCTATTATATATATATATATATATATATATATCTATCTATCTATCTATATATATATATATATATATATAATTATATCTATCTATATATATATATATATATATATTATATAATATCTATCTATATATATATATATATATATATTATAATTATCTATCTATCTATTATATATATATATATATATATTATAATTATCTATCTTATATATATATATATATTATAATTATCTATCTATCTATATATATATATTATAATTATATCTATATATATATATATATATATTATAATTATCTATCTATCTATATATATATATATATATTATAATTATCTATCTATCTATATATATATATATTATAATTATCTATCTATCTATCTATATATATATATATATATATATATTATAATTATCTATCTATATATATATATATATATATATATTATAATTATCTATCTATCTATCTATCTATCTATCTATATATATATATTATAATTATCTATCTATCTATCTATATATATATATATATATATATATATATATATATATAACAATTATATATGTATATATACAATGTTGAGTTATGATGATGCTTAGTGGCAAGGTTGGTGTTTTTTCAGTAGTTTTTCAGTAAATATTTTGGCAAGCAGATTTTTTGTCATAAAGTGTTCAATATCAAGATAAAGATGGAGCATTAAAAAGATTAATGTGGAGAAGTTTGTCATTTAACTGAGCAGTGTCATGCCAACCTCAAAGTTTTCTGAAGGCACCATTATGATGTGATCACTCCTCATCAGTAGATTAAAAAATAAGCCCGGAGAAGTGAGGACATCATAATGGTGCCTTCATGAAACTTCAAAGTTGGCATGACTCTGCTGAGTTAAAATGACAAACTTCTCCACACTAATGCTGTATGTATATATATACATACATACCTATATATATATATATATATATATATATATATATATATATAAAAAGTAAATAACCGAAAGAGCCAACAAACCCACCAAGGTTTCAACTAACCAGATCTTCAGGGAAGATTCAGTTAGTTGAAACCTTGGTAGGTTTGTTGGCTCTTTAGGTTATTTACTTTTTCTGCTCTGCTTATGTATTGAGCGCTTTTTTGTTATAGATTACTCATCTCGGGTTTTTCTTTGGGCTACGTACTTTGACTAATGTTCACGTACTTAGCTCTTTCTTTTTTTACAACCATTTTTTCCTTCTGCGTATATACTCGGAGGGTTTTTCAAAATGAGTATAGTGATAAGTTTACATTAATATATATATATATTTATATATATATATATATATATATATATATATATATACACTACCGACCATAAGTTTGGGACCACTTAGATTTATTCTCTAAGAGAAAGAAATAACAAATTTTATGTCTTAGAAGAATAAATATAGATATATTTCATTGTTGCTCACAATTGTACAATAATTAAAACCAAAATTAACATAGTGTAATTTCAAATTTAATTAAAGTTAATTCATATTTTCTTTTCATCAAAGAAACCACCACGAGCCTTTATTACTGCAGAGCAAATTCTTGGAATTCTTTCTAATAACTTATAAAAATAAGTTAGTGAAAGTGATTTCCAAGCATCCTGCAAGCATTTTAAACAACATTTGTTCATTTTTAGGAAGTTCATTTTGAACTGTACAATCAATTTCATCCCAGACTAGTTGAATTGGAGAAAGATCCAGAGACTGAGGGGGCCAAGTCATAATTTTCAAAATTCTATTATTTTCCTTTGATTTTCAGATTTTGGCATAATTTTGTGCTGTGCTTCGGATCGTTATCGTGTTGGAAAACAAAATTTTGTCCAATAATGTGGCAACTAGAAGAGATTGTATGCCTCTGCAGTATTGAATGATATTCTTCCTTTCATATTATGCCTTTGATCTCTGTAAGGTCTCTAGCTATCTCTCGTCCAAAGTATCCCCAAGACATTACAGATCCACCTCCATGCTTTACAGTTGGAACAATGCAATTTTCACTCATTCGTTCAGAAGTTCGTCTGACAAACACTCTTCGTTTGCTTTCAAACAGTTCACATTTTGATTCATCTGTCCATAATACTTCTTTCCAATCATCTAAAGTCCATTCTTTGTGCTGTTCTTCCCAGTGTAGTTGCTTCAACTTATTCTCTTTCTTTAATAATGGTTTCTTAACTGCTACACAGCAGAATGAAGTCGTCTCTTAACAGTAATAACAAATACTGGATGTTGCCAAGTAGAATTCATTTCAATTGTTAATTCCGGAATTGTTTTTCTTCTATTCCTCTTGCTAGATATGATCATGTGCCTATCCTCTACAATAGATGTTACTCTGGGCCTACCAGATCTTTTTCTCTCAATATTTAACTCAGTTTCACGAAGTCGTTGAAGGCAATAATGCACGCTATTTTTTGATAGGCTTAATTTTTTAGCAATAACACATTCAGAATATCCTTCTTTCAAAAGAATTTCAACCTGAGCTCTTTTTTCAATGCTAATCTGGTTCTTCCTTGCCATTTAAACCGTAGTAATATGGTTGACAAAAATACATTATACCGTAATTATAATATTTGAATAAATCTGAATTTTTGACAAAAACTTGATCACAATAAGAGGAATCAAGTAGCAAACTGAGTAAATGTTTACTTTAAAGTTGAAAAGAATACTATTTTTTTTACTTAACATCTGTATAAGAATAACAAAAAATACAAACTCGGCGAATTTAATTCTGCTAAAACTGAAATTTTTGTTTCTGAAACTGTGAAAAAAATATGGGTGGTCCCAAACTTATGGTCGGTAGTGTATATATAAATATATCCTTGTCCTGGGCATGATGGTAAACTGTATCCGGCAGCAAGGCCTCTGATTGGGAGGTTGTGAGGAGCATGGAACTACCTCTTAATTGCTGTTGTTCTCAGGTCTACTCTGACCCATGGTGGTAGCATCTGTTAGGGTTCCAGCTATGGGCAAATAGTTAACTTGGTTTGGGAGTTAAAAAACAGTTTGTTACGGAAACAGCAACAGAGAAAAACTCTACTTCTGTGTGCGAGGGGGCGTTCTGAGTCTAATGAGGCTTGTATGAATGCTGGTGACCAAAGCCGTGAGGATGTTACCAGTAGGAGAAGGGAGAACCTGAACACCACCAAAACCAAGATCAGACTAGAACTGTAAGAACAATGTATGAGATTGGCAAGCTGGCACAAGTAACATCAGAGATGAGACGATTCAACCTCCATGTCCGAGGAGTAAGTGAGAGCAGATGGACTGGGTCTGGTAGGATAAGAACCACCACAGGAAAAACCATCCTCTACTCTGGAAGAGATGATGGCCTGAACCACAAGGGTGTAGAGTAAAGCCTGCTGGAGTGGAAGTCTGTGAACAGCAGACTGATGAGCGCTAGACTGAAAAGCAGGCACATCAACATCAATATCATCCAATGCTACGCACCAATCAACAACAGTTGCGAGGAGGACAAAGATGACTTCTACAGCCAGTTGCAAACTGAGACAGAGAAAACCTCTCGGCATGATCTCCTTGTTATCATGGGAGACCTTAACGCCAAGGTCAGGAACGACAACACCAACTGTGAAAGAGTGATGGGAAAGCATGTGGTGGGGACCAGGAATGAAAATGGTGATAGACTGGTGGAGTTCTGCGACATGAACAATCTGGTGATAGGAGGGACTCTTTTCACACATCATGACATCCACAAGCTGACCTGGAACTCGCTGAATGGAAGAGACAGGAACAAGATTGCCGACTTGATAATCAACGGTATGTGGTGACGCTCCCTCCTGGACGTGAAGGTCAAGCGGAATGCATATGTTGGCAGTGACCATCACCTAGTGATGGCACTCATCAAGACCAAACTCAAAAAGTTAGACCAGTCACACAGACACACTTTGACATCCAGCGACTGAGGGACGACACTGTTAAGGCTGCTTTCATCAGTGATCTGAGGAACAGATTCCAGATTGTTCAGGATATTTCAGACAAACATGAGGAAACAAATGTTGACAAACAGTGGAAAGAAATCGCTTCACTATACACCAAAAGCAGCAAGAAGAAGCTAGGCCATCATAAGAAGAAAATAAACAAAGACTGGATCCAACAAGAAACTTTGGATTCGTTAGAGGAGAGGAGAAAGATCAAGAAGAAGATACTGCAGACAAAATCTCCATGACTACATGAGAGACAGAAGATCCAACAAGAAAGTAAAGAAACTAGCACACCACGACAAGAGAGAGGCCATAGAGCAACTGGCAACTGAGGCAGAGAAGGCGGCAGCATGAGGTGAGCAAGGGGGGCTATACAGGATCACAAAACAGGTGAGCGGCAAATTCAGAGGGAACATGGGAGGACCTGTCAAGGACAAGCAAGGAAATTGCTGACAACAGAGAAGGAGCAAGAAGAGAGATGTCCTTCTGTCCATGCCAAGCAAGATCCTGGCCAAGGTTATCATATGAAGAATGTCAGATGATGTGGACAAAATACTCAGAAAAGAACAAACAGGGTTCAGGAAGCAACGAGGATGTGCCGATCAGATCTTTGCACTCCAAAACATCATAGAGCAGTGTACAGAGTGGCAAAGGAAGTTGTATGTGAACTTTGTGGGCTTTGAAAAGGCTTTTGACAGCATTCAACTTGACCATTGACTGGGTCATGAGAAGGACAACAGAGGACCTTTCAAGGGGGATCCGCTGGAGCCTGTTCTCAACCTTGGAAGATCTGGATTTTGCCAATGGCCTGATCCTGCTGTCCCATATTCACCAACATATACAGGACATGACCAGCAGACGGGAAACCTTTGGGCAGCAGATAGGGTTGCAGATTAGCACCAAGAAGACCAAAATGATGTCATTGAACGTGAACAGGCCTGCTCCTGTCAAAATGAATGGAGATCTATGTCATACAGACAAGTTCATGTTCCTGGGCAGCATCATCAGACCCGAGGGTGGCACGAAAGAGCAGACTGGGCAAGGCCAGGAGTGTGTTTATGGAAATGAACAACATCTGGTGATTAACTCAGTACAGCACCAACACCATGATCAATCTATACCAGAGCTGTGTTGTATCTACTATCCTCTACGGATCTGAGTGCTGGAGAATGACTAAGGGGGATCTTGCCAAACTTTGATCCTTTCACACCATATGCCTCCGACGAATACTGAGAATATTTTGGCCAGAGAAGATCTCCAATGAAGACTTGTTGAGGAGATGCAAGCAAGAGAACATGAGCACCATCATTACAAGAAGGTGGTGGAGATGGATTGGGCATGTGCTCTGCAAAGATCCACAGTTAATCATAAGAACGGCACTGCACTGGACCCCAGATGGCAAAAGAAAGAGGGGAAGACCAAAAGCGACATAGAGAAGTATGGTAGAGAATGAGATGAAAGCTATGCAGCACTCTTGTGGTTTACTGACTAGTCTGGCCCAAGATAGGCAGAGGTGGAGAGGCTTTGTTGCTGCCCTACACATCATTGGGTGTAATGGATGATGATGATGATGATGATATATATATATATATATATATATATATATATATATATGAATAGGTAAAAAAAAATAATTGCAATGTTCAAAACATTAATTTAAAACCATGCTCAATATAGAAATAAAGCAATGAATATTTATTATTAATTTTTATATTAGCACATGTAAAGACTACAAACTACAATATAACATTTTGTTTCAACATTATTCTAACATAATTATTAAAAATAAATACATATATTATGCTCTCATTACAATTGAGCTCTCTAGAGAATAAAATTTTAAAAACAGTTTCCACTTCTGCTTATAAGCGTGACTCTTCAGAAATCATGTGTATACACTGCTTATATACAACATGTTAAAATTTCCCTTCTCTGATTCCATGCGCCTATGGCTTAGGGATTAGCGACTCCAACTGACACCAAATCTGTCGAGTTTCGATCTCGGCCAGAAGCAAGTGGATGTGTTTAGCCACACTGATGAGCTGTAATACAGCAAAACAGGCTTGTATGTGGATGACTAATATATATATATATATCAGCAGCAACCTTTCTTTCAAACATCTTTCATTAAATATGTCTGTCAAGGAAGATTTAATAAATTTTATTAAGTTTTCCTATCCTTCCGAACATTTTTCCGTTTTGTTAGAGATAAATAATATAAAAATTGTCCATAATTTTTATCGCCCCAAGTGATTTCAGTCACTTGCTTTCAAGGTTGTTTATGTCTCTGGTGTTGTTATTTTTTCTTATGTTTTGAATGTTATGTAGTAACTTAATTTTGTTTTGTTTTTTGAATAAGGAAAATTCTTTCCATGCTCTCACTTGATATACACAACTGGATGAGCATGAGTAGCTTTCTATTTTTAAAAAATCATTCAATGCACCATTTCCACTTTTTTTTATTTTTTATATTTCTTATTTCCAAGAAAACAGAAAAATCTTAGTATGCTGGAAAAATTTAATAAAAACCTAGATAGTCCTTGTCAACCATATTTAATTATATATATATATAACAACCCCTATTTCTGTTTTCTATATTAGTCATCCATATACAAGCCTGGTCCGCTGTATCACAGCTCATCAGTATGGCTAGACACATCCACTTGCTTCTGGCCGGGACTGAAACTCGACCAATTTAGTGTCAGTTGGAGTTGCTACTCCCTAAGCCATAGGCTTTTTTTATTTTTTATATTTCTTATTTTCAACAAAACAGAAAGATTTTAGTATGCTGGAAAAATTAAATAAAACTTAGATCATCCTTGTCGACCATATTTAATTATTTAATTTGGAGTTGCTACCCCCTGAGCCATAAGTGCATGGAATCAGAGAAGAGAAATTTTAATGTGTTGTATATAAGCAGCGTATACACACGCCAGTCACTGAAAGAACTTAATTCATTTCTGAAGAGTAATGCATATATCGCAGAAGTGGAAACTCTTTTTAAAATTTTCTTATATATATATATATATATATATATATATGTGTGTGTGTGTGTGTGTGTGTGTCTCTCTTTAGATTTTGTCCTGTGAGTGTCGAATTCTCCAACTCCTTCGTCATGTGTTCAAAAATTTCAGTTATCTCTTTCTGATTCTGACAATAAGTACCCTTTTTATTTCGATTTTCTTTAAGAATTCTACGTTGCTTATTCTCTCTGTCTATGGTATTCTCAACATCTGTCTGTAGAACTACATTTCTATATTTGTCTATATTTCTGATATGAGGTATTGTAATTATTTACCATATCTTTATTGTTCAGACTGTTGTCCTCATCTTTGCTGCCTTGTTCACAATGTTTCGGCTGTTTTACACTCCAACCTTCTTCAAGTGGTTGGAATTTTGAACTGAACCCTTTATTTTGTTCACTGGGGTAGATTGTTCTTGTCCCACAAGTTATGTCTCTCCCAGATGTTTCAGTATCAATTATCACCCTTTTAACTCAACTCTCTCAGTTTTTGTTCACGTCTGCTGCACCCAGGTATTGAATTCACAACTCTTTGAGTCAAGTCATTGGATCCAACCAATTCACTGGGTTGTCAAGATTTTGTTCATTGTGTCATGATAGACAATTTTTCTCTCCAAAATCTATCTTAAATATTTATAAGTCTACTATTTGTCCTTACTTTAAATATTACTGCAACATCTGATCTGATATTCCTGCTATATATTTAGAGATTTTTGATAAAATTCAAAGAAGAATCTGCAATGTTATTGGTTCTAACCTGGCATCTTGGCTTCAGTTACTTTTCCCATGGCTTTTTACGGTTGAAATAAATAAGTTCTATGCTAACAGTTTCTTCTGTCGCATTTCTTGTTTGTGGAACTCTCTTTTTACTTCAACCTTCCCAGTCAACTTTGATCTTCAAAAATGCAATACCAATCATTATCTACTATCTTGATTTCTTTCTTTGAAAATGAACAATGATAATTCTAAATACACATAAGTTTTGCAAGTTTCTCTTTTTCATCTTTCCACCTGGTATCAAATGACTTATTCAGCCCCAGGAGAAACTTTCTAAAATGCTGAAAAATCATTCCCTGTCCATTCTATTTAAAAAAACAAAACAAAAAAAACATGTTTAAACAATCTGAAGTAATTGCCTATGGTTAAGTGTAATTGAATAAATGCTCATCAAATATAATTGACAAAGTTCTCAATTAACAATATAAAATGAAAGGGAAAACAGAACAAATTAATGTGAATCAAATAGTATATATGCAAGTCAAAACTAGATAAAGCAACAGTAATAAAACAAAAGAGTTCACAAGTAAGAATTGTATTCACACACAAAAGGGATACAGTAAACTGATTATATCATTCTGACTTCAAGCCAAGAATGAACAAAAATATGAGACTGAGAATTGATTCATCTTTATAGCTTAGGAAGAAAACCTAGCATGCGTTTGTCTATAAATTTAGGGAGAGGATTTTTTTAGCAGTCATTCCAACAAACATCTGTACATATAGGTATGTGAGAGTTGAATATATAGATTAAAATACAGCGAAATGATAGAATAAGTAAATAACAGTTAAGAAAAGGGTCTTTAATCTAACATGTTTGACTTTATTAAGTTTCTTCAAAGATTTGTTAATAAGACACAGATTTAAGAATTAAAAGAATTTAAAAAAAACAAAGTGACACTTTATTGAAGTTTGATTTCATTGGTTAGATACATGTAATAAAGCAATAGATGATCATATTTAAATGTAGGAAACCCATGCTTGTTTACGTGTATGGGTGCCACGTTTAATAGTTATGTGTGTGTACATATTACTATTTGCAAGAAGAGGAAAATATAATAAAAATTGATGTACACACACACACACACACACACATATATATATATATATATAATCTAAACTTATTTATAAATGGAACTTTGTGTGTCTGTCTGTCTGTGTATCCGTTACCTATAGACTCCAAAACAGCTGAACCAATTTTCTTGAAAATTTACACAGTTGTATTATAAGCGTCTGCGAGTGTTCTTAGCTAGGTTTTGTGCTGAGGCACCCCTGATAAATATTGAAAATTGATAATCGAAAAAATTGGGTTATAGAAGGAGTGGTCCAATTTTAATCAAATTTGATACACTCATAAACAAAGACATAAGAAACAATATTCAGAAGTTTCAAGGCTGCAGTTCTTACAATAGTGCAGAAAATTGATAATATATATATATATAAAAGGCAAGATGTTTGTGTGTGTGTGTTTATCTGTCTGTGTGTCCTTTATACAAATCCACAATTTTTATCCGATTCTCACCAAACTTCACACAAATATTCCTTAGGCTGGGTCTGAGCTCCAGAACTATGGATTAGTTTTAAAGCTTTCATTACACCCGAGCAGCATCGGGTTATACTGCTAGCATATATATATATATATATATATATATATATATAAAATACAAACTGATGTACACATAAATATATATAGGTACAAGATTTATATAATTACCTGCATAAAACATACAAGAAAAGAAATACTCATATTTATAAAAATCAAAATACTTCCTCATTTTATTTTTAACCTACATTCATGCATTACCACATAAAAATTTAATATTTTTTGCACAATGAATGCATATATAGGTTAATGTATGGAGAAATAAACATTGTAATATTTGTATAATCTTTTTTTTTTCTGTTTGTATTATATTGATTTAGTTACTATTCGCAAAATGTTCTATCATTATGTTAAAAAAAAAAGAAAGATTATTTCTACTAAAACTGATACTGTTAGAAACAATAATATAACAATGTCTATGTAAATATTCTTATTTGTCAAAAAATATGCAATAATTACAGTAAAAAATTACATCTCTACTCTTATGTGCCAACATTATTAAATGATTTTTCCTAATTCCCCACAATAAGGTGAAATAGATAAGATCCCCCAAATTCAACATACATATCTTTGGATTCAAGTGACTTCAGTTCTTCTGGCCTCAGGTTTTTCGATGCTTTTCTTTTGGATAATTATTTGTCAAAAAGTTGTCAGTTTTTCAGTTGTTCTAAATTTGGATACCCAATCTTTTCATACTGGGAGAAAAATTCAAATGACTTCAAATCCCACCACAGCTTAGCAACATGGAGTAATATCTCTTGAGATCTCTGGCCTCAGATTTCCATATACTTTTCCTTTGTTCAATTCTGTGTCAGTTGTTCCAATCTTGTATACCCAACCTTTTCATATTGTTACCAAGTGGAAGAAGAATTGATTTGGATACCTAGAAGCCATGTCAACTATCACTTGAAAACTTCTAACAGCAGCAAAAAAAATAAAATGGATAGCGCATATAACTAGAAGGGAAAATAATTATATTATAAAGATGTTGACTTTCACATTATATTAAACAAAAGGTTAGCAAGGAAACTCTTATCAATACTACAAAGAACAGTAACAGTGGCCTCGAGAAATCTGTTTTCCTGAAAACACTTTTAAGATAATGAATTTATAAATCTCAACTGACAGTAAAACTAATTTCTGTTTGAATTTTTGGGATGAGGAGTTATCATTCTTTACAGTATTTACATGTAGACTAATATCCTCATATTTGTTGTTATTATCACCTTTGTAATTTCTGGATTAAGGAGTTATCATTCTTTACAGTATTTACATGTAGACTAATATCCTCATATTTGTTGTTATTATCACCTTTGTAATTTCTGGATTAAGGAGTTATCATTCTTTACAGTATTTACATGTAGACTAATATCCTCATATTTGTTGTTATTATCACCTTTGTAATTTCTGGATTAAGGAGTTATCATTCTTTACAGTATTTTCATGTAGACTGATATCCTCATCTTTGTTGTTATAATCACTTTTTAAATTTCTTGCGTAAGGAGTTATCATTATTTACAGTATTTACATGTAGACT
This sequence comes from Ascarosepion bandense, assembly GCA_037127315.1. Taxonomy (NCBI): domain Eukaryota; kingdom Metazoa; phylum Mollusca; class Cephalopoda; order Sepiida; family Sepiidae; genus Ascarosepion; species Ascarosepion bandense. Next base: position 5,691,800 of record JBBBDQ010000441.1, read on the forward strand.
AAATATCATTACAGCATTAATACAAAATTGAACTCCTTAAAAAATTGACATACTGAAAATTTAAATTTTAAAATTTTTATTTAATACATGGATATTTCATATAAAATTGCATGTTTTAGTTAAGAAAAAAAATTACATTGAATTGAATGTAATATTTACATTTTATTTTAACATTGCTAGGTTAACTTGCTAAGAAAGTTGGTTCCTCATCTTTGTTGCTATTATCACAATGAATTAGCCATTTTGCTCCCACAGCCTTCATCAGGTGTTTGTTGATCTAGATAATAAGATATCATTAGACATAATCAGCAGAATGAGAACAATCCACCCTTGTAGATTAAATAAAGTGATCAGTTTGAAATTACTTGAAAATGACCTAGGTCAACAAGCACCTGATGAAGGCTGAAGAATACAATAATTGAAACATTATGATAATAACAACAAAGATGAAGACAATAATCCACCTATCAGTCAGTTAAGTGCCATACATGATACACACTTGGGCGATCATGTATCAAAAGAGACATGACTGACTGGACAGAAGATTATTCTGCAGTAGGCTGCCATTACATTCTGTGGTAGACTGGTTGCTAGCCAAGGCTATAGGACCCAGTCTGATCTGTTATTTGACCTATAGCTGGAGGGAAGAGATGGATTAATACCTTTCCCAAGGGTATTTGAGCATAAGTGAATGCAAGGAATTCAAGTGGAATTTGAACTCGGTTCCCTGATTTCTCATTCCAAGCTGATATCCACTGCACCAGTTCACATATAAATAATGTAAATAATAGTAACTTTAGCTGTTCAGTCAATGAATATTGAATATTTCCTGTATGTAAATGGTTAATCTCAGCATTGACATGACCAAATCTAATGAACATCTTAATATGTTTATTTTTGGGCATTAAAATGTTTTTTAGCTGCAGTTATTTTTTCATTTGTACATAGTTTTAATAATCTTTTTTATTAAGTTGTTATGTTGTGCAAAAACTATCTTAAAGCACACATTCTGCTCTCTGTTGTTATATATGAAGTTATTTTGATCTCTTGGCAATGCCGGATATTGCTGCTAGTAACAAATACCATTTCTCCATCAAACTTTCAAAGAAGCTGCAAATATGTTGTCAGTAGTCAGATAAAGAAATAAAAATAAATGTGATTTATATTGTGAAAAGAAATCTTTAAGCCTGGCAAATGTATTTACAATCATAAAGATGTTATTCACAATAAATAAATCAATAAAATGACTTTTCTTTCTTTATAGATTTTTTTTTTTCATCTCTCTCACTAATAATTTTGTTTTGAAATAGAAACTTATTGAAAATCATTACAGTATCAATACAAAATTGAACTACTTTAAAAACTGACTTACTGAGAATCTAAAATTTAATATTTTTCGTCAATATATACATATGTCATGTAAAATTGCACATTTTAATAGAGAAAAAAAATTCCATTGAATTGAATATAATATTTACATTTTATTTTAACATTGCTAGGTTAACTTGTTAATAAAGTTGGTTCACTGAGTCATGCTAGAAAAATTTTCTTTCCAGAATTTATCTTACATATCTACCATTCTTCCATACTTAGAATATTGCTGTCACATATGGTATGGTGCTCTTGCTATATATCTAAAGATCCTTGATAAAATCTAAAGAAGAATCAGCAATATCATTGGTCTTGATCTGGCATCTCATCTTCAGTCACTTTCCCATCACCAAAAAGTTGCCTTCCTGTACCTTTTCTATAAATACTTTCATGGCAGTTGTTTGGATTTATTCTTCATTATAGTACCTAGACTTTATGAATTTAAGCACAGTACTAGATTGGCGATGAGGTCTCATCAATTTCCAGTCAAGTTGGTTAGATGTAACTGTAAGTTCTATGCTAACAGTGTCTTTTCTCACACTTCTTGCTTCATGCTTTCCGGTCAACTTTAATCTTCAAAATTCAAGTGTAATATCAACCACTATCTACTGTCCTCCTGATTACTCTTCTTTTGTTTTTGCTCTTCTGTTTTCTAATGCTTCCACATCCAGCAACCCCTTCTATCCTTTACCACCAGCAGACACAAGAGTGACACACACTGTATGAAGAATTCTTTTTACATTCCTGCATCCTACAGTCAATATTGTTTTTGAAACATCATATTGTACAAATATCTACAAATAGAAATCATTTTTTAAAGTATTTTTAATTAATCACTTGAAGAATAATTCAGATTGTTATCTGATATTTTAAATAATTTTGAAAAAAAAATCTCATAAAATTATTAAAATGTGTCACAAATTGGCATCAGCTGAAAATTGATCATATTGATTTTTATGTTATTTCAGTATTTGATTATTTTATATCAAAAAAGGTTTTATATGCATCCAAGCATAATGATCATATTTTTTGCTAAACTATTTATTTTCTGTAAAAATGTACAAAAAATGTTTTTAAAAAGTTGGGTATTTTCCAATATGGCATATTATTTATATGGAGAATTATCCATTTTGGTCATATCATGATTTGATGTTTATTATTATGAGGTAAAAACCTTACAATATAAATTATCAAATAATTATTTTTTTAGCAATACATTTGTGTAATTTATTCATGAATATTTATTATTTACTTTCAAATCTTTTAAATGCAAACAAATACTTTTAAAACACTGTTTTACCCTATTTTCACTAAAATTTGCTTTTTGCTATATTTAAACAAAAAACAGCCTTTCATTGTATAAAAACAAAAAGAATTTAAATATGCTTTTTAGATATTTTGTATGATTTGGATATTAAAAAGCTTCAAAAGTCCATAAAAAATTAATTTTTTTTATATTTCAATATGGTACATGAAGAATAACTCAACCATTACTGATTGACAGATCACTGAAAAGGTTTAATGTGTGAAAATATTGATAAAAGCATAATCAAGTTGATCCTTTTATATGATTCCAAATATTGATCTGTTTATACTGGGGAAATCTCAAAGGATATTATTTCCTGTATTGATTTATAGTTCTGGTAATTGATTTGTACAGGATGCAATGGGTAAATTGTCGTCATTTCATATTTTTAATTTCATATGTGAATGTTGTTTGATCTTGATTTTGTTGACTGCACTGTATAGTAGGGTCAGTTGGGCACCATTTGTGAGAAAAAGAGCCCCATGACACAATTCGATCCACCAGAAAGTTGGAAATGACAGGATCTACTGTGTGGCATTCATACGGGAAGTTCTAATATGAACATTTCAGAGTGTTTTGATGACAGTGCAGAGGATTTGTAAAAAAGTTAGATGATATATCCAGTCAACATCATGGTGTTTGGAGTGATCACTAGTGATAGTGATGTTATGTCTCAAGTCATCTTCCCACAGGTCCTCAGACTCAACCTGGAGGCCTGCATCAGGTGCCTTAAGGAGGCAGTGCTGCTCTCGGACAAGAGGGTGGCTGCTGGAACACACTATATCTGGCAGCAGAACTCTGCATCATGCCAAACAAGCAGGAGAACATAGACATGGCTTTCAAACAATTTCTGCAACCACATCACCCCTTACATCTGGCCACCTAACTCCCCAGGCTGCAACCCTCTTGATTGTTATGAGGTGGGGCACAGTTGAGCAAGAGATTAACAAAACTCTTTTTAACACCAAAGATAAACTGAAGTCAAGGATTATGGTAGCATTCACCAACTTAAACAAGGAGATTATCCAGAAGAGATTCCATAGATTCTGAAGTTGTCTAGAGGCCGTGGCTGATGCCAATGGTAATTTTATTGAGTAAATTTACTCTTTAGTGTTTTGAACCATTTCTGTGTAATTTTAGTAAATATTTCTGTTAAAATGAGATTTCAGTGTTATTTTCATTTTGCTTAACGTAGACGACAATTTATCCATCGCACCCTTGAATCTGAAAGCAAATTTTTCAATATCATTTACAAATGAGCACAAGAAAATTCTTGGCTGTAACAAAAAGCCATGAAAAAAATAAAATCAGATGTTTGGTCATTTGGTCAGATTTTCAAAATATTTCCAAAAGCTGTCTCATATTTTCTTTATTTTTGATGCTTATATTTTGTTTTATAAGATGAATCCACGTGCATCTCATGGTAATATAAATAAATCTGATGCCAGATGATTAAATGCAGCTTATTATAATATAAAGTATTTGTGGCCTAATAATTATTGCCAGTAGTGTATATGAATTACATCTATGCATTCTGCAGAACATATTTTCTTTATTAAATCTCTTGAATCTGCAGAATGGTAAATCTGTTTTAAAACAACAAAACTAGACAAAAAAATACAGGGCGTCAGTAAGAAATACTGTTGGATAAAATATCCATTGATTCCTGAGGGATTACTTTGTTTAAATTTCAGAGACATTGTCAAGTAATGGATTGCAGCTCAGCTTGAGGAATCATAGATACAAATTTTAATTCCAGTTAAGTTCATTATATTGCCTTATACGCTAATACCCTTGGGAAAGATATAAATCCATATCTTCTTCTGACCAGTTAAGATAAATAGCAGAATAGATTGGGTTCTAAAGCCTTGGGTGACAACCAGTCTGGGAGAAGGAGAACTCTAAATTTAAAGCTGAATGTAGCCCTGGTGAAGCACATACCATGTAGCTAAAAAAAAAGGATCATTTGTATTGACTTAATGAGCCCAACTATGGTCAATTCCTATATACATTTTGGATATGAAGTTGCATTATTGTTTTTGTTAGCATATTCACAGTATAAGTCTGTATAAAAAAAATTATTTGTATCAATATTATACATTGGTTCTTTCAATCTTTCATCCTTATCTTGATTGTTTTTATCACAATGTTGCAACCACTTGACTTTTGTACTTTCTCAGGTGTCTGTTGTATTTGGTCACCTTCTGGTAATGTAGAATTGGATGTTATCACTATTTTTTGTTTTTGACAAACTTAGCAGCTTTTCTAAGATCATTTCTCTGCAGATCTGCTGCACTGCTTGATCCATGGATTGAACTCACTAAAACATAATTAATCTTGAATATAAGATATAAGAAGAAATGTAAAGAAAAATATGACAATCTAAATCTAAACTTATTTATAAATGGAACTTTGTGTGTGTGTGTCTGTGTGTATCCATTACCTATAGACTCCGAAACGACTGAACCGATTTTCTTGAAAATTTACACAGTTGTACTATAAGCGTCTGTGAGTGTTCTTAGCAAGATTTTGTGTTGAGGTACCTCTGATAAATACTGAAAATCGATAATCAAAAAAATCGGGTTATAGAAGGAGTGGTCTGATTTTAATCAAATTTCATACACTCATAAACAAAGACATAAGAAATGATATTCAGAAGTTTCAATGTTGCAGTTCTTACAATAGTGCAGAAAATTGATAATATATATATATATATATATATATATATAAAAGGCAAGATGCTTGTGTGTGTGTCCTTTATACAAATCCACAATTTTTATCTGATTCTCACCAAACTTCACACAAATATTCTTTAGGCTGAGTCTGAGCTCCAGGATCATGGATTAGTTTTAAAGCTTTCATTACACCCAAGCAACGCCGGGCTATACTGCTAGTATTACAACATTGCAAAATCTGAAATCACTATTCTATCACTATTTTCATGGAAAATGTTATGGTGAGTTATATTTCCAATTTCCACCAGTTCAAACTTTTACAGTCCATGCCATATACACAAGGGCTAATCATCCTTATTTTTTTTGTATTCCATTAGTAAGAAAGAAGTTCCATTTAGAAAGCTTCTAACCTGCTTTGTGGAACGAACTCCTGAGAGATCCCTACAATTCTTTCTATTTTTGTAGTTTTTTTCATTTACTATTGTTAGCATCTTTCTCTTTTATGTCTCTCATCTTTATTTCTAGATGCATTAAACCAATCTTCTTTCTTATTCATTTTTGTAGTTTTTTCATTTACTATTGTTAGCATCTTTCTCTTTTATGTCTCTCATCTTTATTTCTAGATGCATTAAACCAATCTTCTTTCTTATTCATTTTTCTTCAAGTTTCAGCCATTTTTTTCTGCTTTCTTATGAAAGTTTCATTCTTTCTTCTTGTCTTCTCTTTGAATTGCTTTTCATCTTAAATATTTTTTGCATAATTTAAAATTTTAATTGTTTTTTCTGTTATTTAGACTTTCTTTCTTTTTTTGTATCTATTTTCTTTTTACTTTATTTTTTCTTTAAATGCAATGTGAATCAGCAAAACAGAAATCAGCTTTATCAATAGATGGATGAATAAACAAAGTAAATTATATAGTTTAAATTATTTATCTTTCATATTTTTTCTATTTTTTTTTGCTTTTTTGTTTTCTTTCAATTTTTTTTTCATTTTTCTTTATTTTATTTTTTTTTTGTTTTTACTCTTTCGGTTCGTATTTTCTTATTGCTTCATGTTTGTTTTTATTATATTTTCCTTAAATTGTTTTTAGATTTAAGAACTCTGCACCATTTGTAGAGCAGCGATTTGTTCAAAAGAATTTTCCCTGCTAAATCACTGAACAGACTGAAAGTATGTCTCATCTTATTTGTGTACTGTGCCAAATGGTTAAATTTTTGGCATACTCTCTTATTGCATTTTATCTTCTGCATTTATTAAAGCATTCAAAAACCTTATGTCAACAAATGCACTAGCCGCAAAGATTGCTTGCTTCATTATAAAATTATCTGTTATCTAGCAATATGTTAATACTTTTATTTTTTTTATTACTTTCTCAGCCTCACTAGTTCTCTAGACCAGTGTTTTACTGCTGGGTGAACTTATAGAATAACTAAAACTCTGAGGCACACTTTACATTTTAATATGGAAAAATTGGCTATGAAACTTGAAAATCCTCTCTATTATAATAAAGACTGGTGTGAATTTATGTGTGTAGCAATAAATTATAACACTCTCAGCTATTGGGCATGTATAATGATAATATACACGCTAAAAAGTCTGCCTCCTTCTTCCGAGTGCCTATAGCTCAAAGCTAGAATCACCGACTGACGCCAATTCAGTCAAGTTTCAATCCTGGGTTTAAAAGCAATCAGAGTCTAACCGTACTGATGAGCTGTGATACAGCAAAACAAATCTGACTGCGGATGACTATATATATATATATATATATATATATATATATATATATATTCCTTTCTGTTATGTTCATGGAGAGAGAAAATAGCAAGGCAATGCTGACTCAGTTCTAATAAAAAGTTCATATGATTTTTATGAAGTACTAACCTTCAAATGGCACATAACAAAATTTGGGTCTAATCAGATTATTAGTTTACAAATTACACTTATTTAAGTGAAGCTACTGTTGTAAATTTTCAAAACAATGGAAAAATCTTAATTTTGTGTGTTGATAAAACATTACTTTCTGATAGGAAAGATAATGTTTAAGCAAAACAATGGCTTGATAAGTGCTATTTGGGCTCTGTTATGTCAGAAACAACAGTTAAGAGTTGGTATGCTGACATGGTCATACAGACACAAATGATGCTGAATGCTCAGGTCACCCAAAATTGGCAGTTGTCCTGAAAAGCATAAAAAAGCCATAGACTTGTTTTGGTTGATTGTAAATTGAAGTTGCATGAGAGAGCAGAGAAGTTGAACATACCAGAAGGCAGTGTATTCACAATTTTGCATAAACATTTGTCAATGAGAAAGCTGTATGATAAGTCGGTATCATGTTTGCTCACAGTCAATCAAAAATGACAATGCATTGATGGTTCAGAGTGTTGTTTACAACTGTTTCAATGCAGCAAGAAAGAGTGTTTGCATAAATATGTGACAATGGATGAAACATGGATCAACCACTTCACTCTAGAGTCAAACTGGCAGTCAGCTGAGGGGATAGCAGCAGGTGAAAGCCATCCAAAGCAACCAAAGATGCAAACATCAGCAGGCAGGATTTTGGCCTCTGTATTTTAGGATGCGCAAAGTATTTTGCTCCTTGATTACCTTGTGAAAAGAAGAACCATCAATAGTGAATATTATGCAGCATTATTAATGCATTTAAAGGAAGAAATTGCAAAAAAACAGCCACAAATAAAGTCAAAAAAGTGATCTTTCACCAAGACAATGCACCGAGTCACAATTTGATCACAACGATGGCAAAACTATCTAAATTGCACTTCAAATTGCTTCTGCATCCACCCTATTCTCCAGATCTTGCGCTCTCAGCAACTACTGGCTGTTTTCAGACCTCAAAAAAATGCTCCAGAGAAAGAGATTTGGCTCCAATGAAGAAGTGATATCAGAAACTGAGGCGTATTTTGAGGCCAAAGACAAATTGTTCTACAAAAAAGCATCATATTGGTAAAGAAGTGTTGGAATTGGTGTTTCACACTAGAAGGAGACTATGTTGATGAATAAAGTTGAATTTTGCCTAAAAGTTGTTGTTTTAGGCCCGTGATTTATTGAGTAATGTGTTATGTCCTTACCTGGGACATAGATAAATCCTGCCAATTTAAATCTGGAGTCCTAAAAATGGCTTCCCCAGATACAGAAATATCTTTATATTATATGTAAGACCCTTCCTTTTTGTTTCTTCTTACACTCTGTTTTGCTGTAGAAATATATGCGATATATTATTGTTATTATATATATGGGACATGTGTATATATGTACACTATCGGCCATAATTATTAGGCCACTCCAGTGTTTTAAAAAATGATGTACTTCATACTGTTTTTAGTATTTATTGCCAAGTGAATAATTGTAAATAAAAATAAAATGTTTCTTTTGTTAATACTGCACTATAACATGTGCATCAAATGAATTCATAAATATTTAATAATTACCTATATTGCAGTTTCATCAATGAAAGAATGAAGAAAATTTAAGGTGATTTGGACGAGTTCATCTTTGCTTCCTTACCTTGTCAAATTTTGCAAAGTAATAATAACAAAGGAACCATTCTATTTTCATTTAGAATTATCCATTTGGCAATAAATACTAAAAGTTTATGAAATACATAATTTCTTTTAAAAAACTGGGGTTGCCTAATAATTATCGCTGGTAGTGTATATACAATTTTGTGTATGTCTTTGTATTGGGTTGTCTGGAACACTTAATCATTATACATCTGTCAATAAAGTTGACATGTTTCAATATGTCGGAACATGAACAACTAAAAATCAACAAAATGCCCCACAAGCAGCAAAAAAAATATGTGCTGTGTACAATGAATGTACTTTAACTGACAGAAATGTATGGAAGTGGTTTAGAGTTGGTGAATTGGAGGCTTATTGATGAAGAACACTCAAGTAGACACCCCACTATAGATGATGACCAAATTAAGACATTGATTGAGAATAACCCACATTGCACAACACAGGAATTAGCAGAAACACTGAATTTATCAAAATTCACTATCCATGAACACTTAGTAAAGCTTAAGTACTCAAATCAATATGATTTGGAGGTACTGAGTGAAAAGAATCTTTTGGATCCCGTTTCTACCTATGATTTGTTGTATAAACGCAATGAAAATCCACACTTTTTTAAGCAAATTGTGACAGTTGATGAGAGAGGAATCATTTGCAACACTTTTGAGTGAAAAAGATTCTGAGGTTAGTTACATGAGTCAACTTTAGCCACCCCCAAAAGCAGGTCTTCATCCTAAGAAAGTGCATCTGGTGGATTGGAAAAGAATTCTGTACTATATGCTTCTGCCAAGGAACTAGTCAATTGGTTCTGAAATGTACAACTCACAAGTGAACAAATTCAAGGTAGAAAGGTATTGTTTTCCATCAGAATAATGCTAGACCTCACATTTCTTTGGCAACCTGGCAAGAATTGTTGCAACTTGGCTGGGATGTGTTATCCCACCTGCTGTATTCACCAGACATTTCTCCTTCAGATTTTCATTTATTCAGGTACTTGTAAAATAATCACAATGATAAAAGTTTTTATTCTTTGGGTGACATAAAAAAAACACCTTTATGAATTGTTTTCCGAGAAACCACCAAAATTATGGGAAGATGGAATCTTTAAGTTGAAGGAAAAAATGGAGAAAGGTTGTGCAACAAAATGGTTCAAATTTATTTGAATAAATATTTAATGGCAGAATTTTGTTTTGTGTTTTAAATTCTCTGAAAAAAATTGGTACGAACTTTCCAGACAACCCAAGAGTAATACTTATCTTTTATATGCATAAAAAATAAATTTCAAACAGTTGTAATTACAAAAAATAAAAAAATAAATAGTATATACCTGCTGAGCCAGTAAAACCTGATATGAAGCTTAATCGATTGTCACACGGTGCGATGTATTCACTCTGTTATTCTTTGGCGACCCAGCAAAAATATTGCAGCTTAGCTGAGATGCATTACTCCATCTGCTATATTCACCAGATATTTCTCCTTAAGAATTTCATTTATTCAGACCTTTCCAAAATAGTATCTATGATAAAAATTTTAATTCTTTGGATGACATAAAAACCACCTTAATGAGTTATTTGCTGAGAAATCCCCAAAATTCTAGGAAGATGTCATTTTTAAGTTCAAGGAAAAATGGAGAAAGGTTGTGAAACAAAATGGTTCATATTTAGTTGAATAAATATTTAATAGCATAATTTTGATTTGTGTTTAAATTTCCCTTAAAAATGGTCATGAACTTTCCAGACAACCCAGTTGTATTAAAGTCTCTCTGAAAATAAAACATGCTTGTCATTCTTTTTTTTTTTAACTGCACATGGTCATGGGGATGTTGATGAATAACTGATGAGGAAATATTTGTTAATGACTGAAAATGGAATGTTCTAGTTTCTGTTCTCTGTTGTATGTGTAATTGTGTTTGATAACATTATTTTTGAACAGCTTCTTCCCATGAACCACTTCTTTGTGGAATCAGATACATTCACTACGACCTTAACCTATTCATGTAGGGTTAAATCTTATCCTCCTCACATATTTTTTTTTTTAATCATATCACCCCAAGCAAGGCAAAAACGCCATTGATGTGCAGGGGGCTACGTAAGAGTGAAAAGATTGGAAAAGAGAAAAACCGGAAACCACATCCTAAACAGGAAACAAGGGATGAGCCTCTTCACCTGTTCAATAGACATGGGTGGAGTGTGAACCGGGTGATAGTTTAGTCTATCTACTCCAATTGAAAAAAAAAAATTAAATAAAAGAAAAAAAAAGAGTGAAAAGATTGGAAAAGAGAAAAATCGGAAACCACATCCTAAATAGGAAACAAGGGATGAGCCTCTTCACCTGTTCAATAGACGTGGGTGGAGTGTGAACTGGGCGATAGTTTAGTCTATCTACTCCAATTGAAAAAAAAAATAAAATCAACTTGTTGAAGTTTGTCTTTGAAAAAATAAAATACTCCCTTTAGAAGAAGCAAGAAAAGTTAACAAAATGTTTTTATTCCTAATAAAGGGTGTTTCTTATGCTGTTACCTTCTGCCTTGAGTTGCTACTGAACCTTGTACAAGATAAATATCATTGTTGTGAAAAATAGAAAATATTGTAAATATTCTTCTTTTTCACCCACAACTTCCTATAGAAACTTATAGATGAGTAAATAGCAAAATATATTAAATCAGCACCAGTTTGTTGATATGACCTGTTGTATTAATGAGGTAACAAATTTCTCTATTGAATGATTTTAATTTTTGGTTTTGTGATATTGGTATGTTTTATCATTGGTACAAGTAGCTTTGGTGATATTTGGATAGAATTACTTTATTTTCATTGTGGCTTATAAATGCTTGGATAGGTATTGCAGACACACACACATAGATAGATAAGGCAGTATATAAGTATGGGTTGTATCCTTAAGAAAGGTGCAATAACAAATTGTGCACCCAAGTGCCTCTTCCATAAATACTTTCATGATTTCTGCTCTGATGAACTTAAATCTCTGATGCCCCCTAGGTGTGAGTTTGCACGAGATACTAGATTGGCAACTAGGTCCCACCCTTTTACAGTGAAACCGATGAAATGTAACCGCAATTTCTACTCCAACAGCTTCTTTTCTTGCAATTCCCGCCTATGGAATTCCGTTCCGCATGCTTGCTTCCCCGACGGCTATAACCTCCAGGAGTTTAAATGTAAGGTCAATAGACACCTCCTAACACACTAACCCTCCCATTCTCTCCAACTCTCCCCCTATGTACATCCTAACTCGTCTATCACCCTGTGTAACCCTCTGCACTATAGTGGCAGTGGAATGTCTTGCTTGGGGTGATATGATTAAAAAAAAAAAAAAAGTGGGAAACTACCAAATATGGATATCGTAGAGCAAACCAGATTATTCTGTACAAGAGTGTCACTGAGAGATGAATCTACTGTAATATACACTACAATATACATACTCCTTGTTAATCAGTAGATAGGCTTCTCATATAACAGAAGGACTCATCCATCTACTGTACCAGAAGGGTTGCAGGATATTCCACTACAATAGTACGTTATGCTAACTACCTGAAGATTGCTGAAATGTATGAAACTCACAGTCATGAGTTAAACATAGGATAATATGTATATTTATTAATATATATATTTATAGTGACGTGAATTAATATACATATGAGGGTGCACATATGTATAGTATTATTATTCAGGTGTTAATAAAACAGTGCTCAGTGTATGAACAGAGTTGTATTTTATATATATATATATATATATATATATGTACATATTATTTTCGTGGTTTATGCTTATTTCTGCCTACCTAAGCGTAACATTATTTGGTTTAACCCACCCTTTATTCATAATGTCTAAACTAACATTGTACATAAGATGTACTCGTTGATAATGGACACTGATATATTCAGTGGTTAATAAAATATTTTACTTTTTTAAAAAAGTGTTCTGTATTGTCTTAACTAAAAGTGAAAGATGAATTAATGGTTCTTAAGAAAGACTTGGTGAAACAAATTTGAATTTTGGATGCTTATTTGACTTTTGCACTCATGTCCTCCATATGTTGTCTTGCTACTCTCGTCAAAGGTTACTGTCCTGTCATTAGCATCCACACTAGTAGACAGTTAAAATCTGGGATTTTTTCTTATTAATAATACCATATAACACAGTACAATCTGGTGCCTGACAAAAGAAAAGGAAGCAGACACCACCAATTATTTCTCCTTGCCTGCTGAAATGCTTTAAAAAAACAAGATATCAGACTCTGGTGGCTTACACCTGTATGACATTTCAACACTCCATTTCAGTTATAAGATGAATCAGTTTTCATCATCATACTTCTGCATATATATGAAACAAGGAACTAAAAACTCTGTGGAGATACAGGAAGAATTTACAAAGAAAATTCAGTATTTACCTCTCTTTTGGAAAGGACAACAGTTGTCTAATAGTACAGAATTTTTTACTAAAACAAGACATACTAGATAAAGTTACTGTTATACATCTTTCATGCAGTTTTTCCTCTCAGGCATCACAATCATTTTGGATATTATATTTATAAAAAAAATAAATGTATAATCAGTTAAGTGCTGTATGTGATACACGCTTGGGCGATCATGTCTTGAAAGAGACATGACTGACTGGGCAGAAGATTATCCCACAGTAGGTTGCCATTGCTTTCTGCAGTAGACTGGTTGCCAGCCAAGGTGATAGAACCCAATCTGTCCCGTTATTTAACCCATAACTGGAGGGAAGAGACGGATTAATACCTTTCTCAAGGGTATTTGTGCATAAGCGAATGCAAGGAATTCAACTGAATAACGTATAATAACTTTCCTAAAAATCTTTGATATCAACAAGAACTAAAGTAAGACTATTTAACTAAAACCACTTGGTAATAAGTACGAAAGGTAATCATATTTCCCTTATTAGCTGATGCAGAAGTTTCTGAATACCATTTTCTGTTTAATTTCAAGGAAATCTTTGGAATGTCATTTAATCTTATCCAATTTTCTGTTGTTTGCACAGACAATTGTGTTATTTACAAGCTATCAGAAAATTTTATAAATTATGAAAATGATTTTTTCATGCATTTACTCATTGGCCTAATATTTGAACTAATGTCCTCATCTTTGTTGCTATTATTACAATGTTTCAGTCATTGCACTCTCTTTTTCTTGTTTTCTGTCCATTTGGGCAAACTTCAAGGAACTTTGAATGTAAACTTTTATTTCATGTAAATGGTTAGATTGTTCTCATTCTTTTCTTCATGACTAGGAATATTTCTTCTTCTTTTTGGTCCTGGGTATGATGATAAACTGCATCTGGCAGTTAGGCTTCTGATTGGAAGGTTGTGAGGATCATGGATCCACCTCTTAATTGCTGTTGTTCACAGATCCACCCTGAACCATGATGATAATACCTGTTAGGGTCCCGGCTATGGGCAAATAGTTAACCCCCAAACTGGAGTTAAAGCACTTTGAAAGTATAAAAAATAGACTTTTATAATGAAAGCTCAAGGCATACATTTTTGAAGAAAAAAATATTGCCAGCAATACGTTTTTGAAATAAAAAAGTACATACCAGCAATACATCTGATTCTCAACAAAACCCACTTTACAAAAATACATCAATGAAACCTGATCTACTAAGCTTATTTCTTTCTATTTATACAAATCTATTGTAAAATTCTTGTTGGCATTAAATAACCCATTGAGGTTGATATGCTGTAAACCAAACCAAACCAATCCTTCTTCCTCTTTGATGTTTCATCTGTAAAAAAGGGGTTGTAGATTGGAAAATAACTAATTACTCACAAGGCTATGTAGATGCTTTTGAATTCTACCATGGTGGAAAAGTGATGAAGGAACCCTATATTTAATCTATGGAGGGAACAGAATCGGTGCATACTACCTCCAAATATCCACCCAATTAAAGGTAGGGCAGCCTGATTGGAGACTCCATGCTTTATGATCCTTGTTATCTAATAAACCAGGAGTCAGCAATCTTTAGGAGACAGTGGACCAGAAAGCTATGCAGTATCTTGGAGGATGTCTATGATACCAAATGTACTATAATAAATTGTCTTGATCTAAGATATAGATGTACAGAAGGCTACCCTGGTCTGGAGGTTTAAAGAAAAAAGAATGAAGTTAATGTTATATTATTTAAACAAGGTTCCTTATGATACTGCAGGAATAACAAGATAATAAATAATACAATCAACAAAAATGCAGTTTCTTACTATGGCTCAGTTGGCAGTCTGGACAAAAAATCCTTCATGGGTCGGAAGTGGCCTGGGGACTGGAGGATTGCCGACTCCTGTTATAAACATTTGTTTTTTTTACCTACATTTATAGACATTACAAATTTAACTAAGAACAAGTAACTTTTAGAGAATAAAAAGTTTTAATGGATTTTGATATCATTCTGGGGTCTTATTTTTCATCCAAATCCGTGAATTTGTTTTGTTCATGCTAAGACTTTGAAAGGCACCTAGATAAAATTCACAATTTTGTATTTTTTTAAAATAATTTCAAGTTGATGCTAAAAATTGCTGCAAAACCTTGTTGATTTATTTAAGTTGGAATAATTCATTATGACATGTCTCTAATTTTTATTAAACATATAAGATTGTATATTATTAAACATAGTATTTATTTTTAATTTTTCTAGTTGAATTGTTCACTTATATTGCATATGACACATTGTTATACATAATTAGGTTACAATAAAATTTGTATTTATATGAATACTACCTTATGAAAATTGAAATGTAGTAGGGTGGAGGGGGTGTATCATAGATGCGGGGGTGAGGGCACATGACGCCTGCACTGGTCTCTGTTAAGGAATGTCTTTTTTTGTTTTAATACATTTCTGTTAGTCAGTCAGTTAAGTGCCATACGTGAAACACGCTTGGGCGATCATGTCTCGAAAGAGACATGACTGACTGGGCAGTAGATGATCCCACAGTTGGTTGCTAGCCAAGGCTATAGAACCCAATCTGTCCTGTTATTTAACCCATGACTGGAAGGAAGAGACGGATCAATACCTTTCACAAGGGTAGTTGCGCATAAGTGAATGCAATGAATTCAACTGGAATTCGAACTCGGCTCCCCAATTTCTTGTTGTGAGCTGATATCCACTGCACCACAATGCACATTTCTATTATTACTAGTCCTATATTCACTGAGTCTAAGTCAATACAATCCATATTTATGTCTTTGTTGTTTCCGTTCTTTATATTATGGCCGCTACTGTACATCATGTTTAGTGAAACATGTTGTGTACGAGCTTCTGTACTTTGTCTCATCATATCCACATGCAACACACACAGATATATATATAATTCTGCTTCAATAAGAAATTCACCATTTACTCCCACCTCAATAAAAAATCTGCCCAGGCTAACAAAGTAAACCTTGCTGCTGCTCTTGAAAAGGACCTCTAATCTGTGATGGAATGGGATAAGAATTGGCTCGTAAATTCTAATGCTTCCAAAACAAAACAGCTCTCCTTTAACCACCATAGACAAAATTGCCTCCCTCCCATCAGTATGGATCTTGCTAATCTCCCAAAAATAGTATGCTGTGCCTCCTTGGCCTCAATCTCTCAGCCGATCTCAAGTGAAATGACTACACCAAATCAATAACCACATCTATTGCGTTGAAGTTTGGGTCACTGTGTCAGGCTGGGAAGTTTTCCATGTCAGAATCTATCTTGCATATATACAAATCTACCATTTGTCTGTGCATTGAATATTGCTGCCATATCTGGTTATGTGCTCCTGCTATTTATCTCAGGGTTCTTGAGAAAATCCAAAGGAGGATTTGCAATGTAGTTGACCCCAATTTGGCAGCTTGACTTCAGTTGCTTTCTCACCATCATGATATGGCTTCCCTCGGTCTTTTCAATAAATTTTTTCATGGCTTCCACTCTGATGAGCTTATCTCCCTGGTGTCCCTACACACATTTACTCAAGCTATTAGACTGGCAACTAGGTCCCACCCTTTAACAGTCAAAACAGTCAAATGTAATTGCCATTTTTACTCTATCAGTTTCTTTTCTTGCAATTCCTGTCTGTGGAACTCCCTTCCATATTCTTGCTTTTTACTGGCAACCTACTGTGTGAAAATATATTCTGCTGAGTCAGTCATGGATCAAAAGAGACGGGATTACTCAAGCATGGCACCTAACCAGCTGACTGATACATATATATATATATAACAGCAGTAACATTTAAGTACTGTTTTTTTTATATTTTTTATGTATAATAGATAGATAAATAGATGCAGTTGTTTTTTACAAAAGGATATATTGTGATTGAACAGGAAATAAAAAATGACTGGTCTTTTGATGAATAATCAAAAATCCAATGAGTTGATTTGTATGGACATGCAGTGTGTACATAGAAGAAGGCAGAAAATGAATCTAGCTGTTTTTCTTCTTTCTTATTCTTTTGATGTATATCTTACATACATATGTTGCAAGGGTGTAGTTCAAATATCTGACTTGCCATTAGAAGGTAGTTTCAATTGCTAAGTGTGTTATTTACATTGTTCAAACTGTTGTCCGCATCTATATTTATAACATTTTGGCCATTTTACATATCAGCTTTCTCCAGGTGATGGGAATTTAAACTCTATATTTCGATCACTAGGGTATATTGTTCTCATTCTATGAGCCATGCTGCTTCAGATGTCTTAGTTATCTCCCTTTACCTCAACTTTCTAAGTTATTTGTTCACCACTGCTGTATCTAGGTACTAAACTCACAACTTTTTGGGTCAAGTTAATGAATCTAACCGATGCTTTTATTCATGTGTCCTTGAGTAATATGGCAATATAAATGAGGGCTTTATTTAAGATGGAATAATCCATTATGATGTGTCTTTAATTTGTATTAAACATATAACATTGTATATTAAACATTGTATTTTCAATGTTTCTAGTTGAATTGTTTCTCTATATTGCATATGATCCATTATTGTACATAATTAAGTTTAAACTAAAATTTGTATTCTGTACAAATATTACCTTATGAAAATTGAGATATAGTAGAGTAAGGGGCCTCTTATCAGATTCAGGGGTGCTTTGTATCATACATTTAGTTGTTGCATACTGCTTCTGCAAAGATAAGCTGGGGTTAAAATTCGCTATCTTCTCACAGGCAAAATGACTGACAGCAATACATGCACACACACACACACACACACACACACACACACACACACACACACACACAAATGAAAATATACAACATGTTTTTATTTGCTTCTTCAGTGACTTGGTTGTGGATTAGAGAAGAAGTTTGGTTGGAGGCAGATACATGCATATGAGAGCAGCCAAGCAACTGCCCATCTTCTGTGTTTTGATCTCAATACTGACTGCCAACTGCCGACTGCTGTCTCTCTGATCTATTAAATAGGTGAGCCTTGCTCAACACATGTTACTTCTGTTGCGCTCTGTCAAAACTCAGGTGCTGTCTTCTCTGACCCTGACCCCACTGTGTTTGTTAAAAAATAAAATCTAGCTTTGCTATCTGCATTTTTCACACCTACTGATATTTTAAAACAACATTTTTTTTTTTTCAAATCTTGCAACAAAAATGTGAACATGCTTCTGGGCAAAAATGTAGCAAATGAATATATTACACGGTGGGGGCCTGCATGATTTTTTGTTTTGACTCTGAGTACAGTGATGATTTGTCATTGAATTTATCAAATTGAATACAACTCCTTTTTAAAAAAACTTATTATTATTGTCATTTTGAATTTAGAATTACTTTTACCAATCAATATAACAAACATACATTTCATTATCTTCAGGTTATAATCTGAGTAATCATAAGTAAGAAAAATTAATAAACTAGAATAAATAGTAGATTTATAAATGTGCAAGATAGATTCTGACAAGAAAGATTATCTGGAATGACACAATTAACTAACTTTACTTGCAGTAGAGCTACCAATTGATTCAATATAATCACTCCACTTCATGTCAGTAGAAAATGTATGCCCAAGAAAGCACAAAACTGCTATCCTGGAGGTTAGCATCAGCCATACTAATAGCAGGCAGAAAAGGTTCTCTGTGGTGTCTAAATAAAATCAGTTTTGTTTTGAAAGCATTCAAATTTACAAGCCATTCCTTACCCCAGTTAACCATTGATTGAAGGTATTTTTAAGAGCGGTTGCCAGTTTTATTTTACTTTGTTAGACCTGTTGAACTTGCTACATTTCTGTTTGCTACTAGATTAACATCTATCTCTCATCTTTTTACCACTGAAATAGTCAAATGTAACCACCTCTTTTACTCTAATAACTAATAATTTCTTTTCTTACATATCTTGCCTGTGGAACACTCTACTCTTTAATTGCTTCCCTGATAGCTACAACTGCCAAAAGTTTAAATGTAATGTCAGTTACCTCCTTCTATCTTCTATATTTCCCATCTTTTATCCTTTCTTCAATACTCCTCTACTTTTTCCTTCTCTCTCTCTCTCTCTCTCTCTCTCTCTCTATATATATATATATATATATATATATATATATATATACAGGGCCGTAGCTGATGCTAAAAAAACACCAGGCACAGAGAAAATTGCCCGGATTTATTAGTCGACAATGTGATGGCATCATCAGTGTCATCTGTTTCCAGAAACTATGATTTTTTGGATTTTTTCAGCTATTCCAATGGAAATTAGGCACAGAATGTGAATGAAAGCAGGAAATAGGGTTTGGACTTTCTGAGTATAACCAGTCTTTTCTCTGAAAATTAATAAATAGATTTTTACTGCGTTCATTCAGATGTTTTCTTCGTTTTTCTTTCTTTCTTTCTTTCTTTGAAAAATGTTTAGTTTGATTTCTAACAAAGACATTTTTCCTTGCCCAGATTTTCACTATGATTGCATGGATTGGCCCGGGCCTGTGCCCGGTGTGCCTGGTAGTCAGATATGGCCATATATATATATATATATATATATATATAACCTACTGTGCACCACTGGCAGTCCCACCTTGCTTAGGGTGATATGATTAAAAAAAAAAAAGAATAGTTGTGAACTGATGACATTGGGGAGATCGCTGATAAAGATTAGAAACAATTTGTGAAAATTAATCTTATACAATGCTGAGAAAATAATTTGAAATTTTTTGTTTACAATGATTGCCATGTCCAGGTTACAGAAAACAATATCAAGAATAGATTTTATAATAATTCTATTGCTTTAACTGATAGTTTTTAATTTTAAAATATTGTTAAAACAATGTTTGCTGTTATACTCAGCTACAATTAGTTTCTCTTTGTGTGATTCACTGATGCTTGATGTGAGAACTAAGAAAGCAAAACTTAAAATAGAAAATAAGAAGTTATCTTCTATGCAGGTGTTCTGAGCATCACATTTGGTCCACAGAACAAATCCCCACAAATATCTAAAATCTGAAAAACCAATCACAAATATTGCTGCCAAAAAAGATGAGCCTGGAAATCACTAGATTTGCTTAAAAGAAAATCCCTCATAAACAATTGACATAGTATCTGACCCAATAGACCAGCTGTCAACAATAGCATCATCTCTTGTTGTTGTTATTGTGATTGTCCCTCTTGTTGTGTCATCACCGTGAACCTGTTTTCTTTTAATCTTCCAATTGACCAGAATCCAACAGAGACATTCTGCTTGCTGAAGTTTCACAAATCAAGTCCAGGTCTCTTTCATTGTCACTACCATGACCTCAGTCAACTGACACATCAGGCCTTGACACAGATTAATCCAACCAATGATATCCCAATCTTACTACTATTAATTCATGGTTTTATAATCCCTCTCCAGGCCTCTGTTATCATCATCCACATGACCTTGGTCACAACCCAACCTGCTACTCACAGACAACCTTTTCGACAATTCCCTTACTCTTAATCACTTCCCCTACCAATGTCAACTAAAGAACCATGTATCAACAATTTTGTCATCTTTTCACACAATTATGTATGTATTTGGAAAATTGATCAATACATGTTGAAACTTTATTTTTTGTTTATTCTTTCATTTGCAACCATATGCTCATTATAACATTATATAAGTAAACTCTATTTCCAACACAATTACATACTCACATACATACCATATTTAAACACAGCCAAACTTTATTTTCAACCTAATAACAGACAATATTACAAATTTGACAAAAATATTCCACAACACAACCCATACCATTTCAGTTAAAGTGTCATTTGGAGAGATGACTTGATGTAACTTATACCAACATGCTCAAAAAGATCCAAAACATTAACTGGAGATCCCACTCAACATTGACCTACATCCACGAAGATATCACATGATTATCTCTTAAGCTTAAGCTGAAAAGACTGCAAATTTCTGGTCACTGTTATCAAGTGCAGAATGTGACCTCATCCTTGCTCCTTTGGCATCCCTCTGGGCTCGAGACTCAGGGCAGATCTGAGCTTGACTGTGTTGTGTGTGTGTGTGTGTGGGGGGGGGGATTGTTGATGGATTTCCAATCAAGCTATGGTTGGTCAAAGGATGATAATGATGTTTGGTTAGAAATTAACATCACCATGTGAAATAATTGACCAATCAGAGAAAAGTAAAACCCTATTTTTCTTGAGCTTACTTTTTGTGGGTGTGCAATTTTACTTTGGGTTTTTCCCCAAATGCAGTAGTCGTTTGAATCTGAGTTTGCAGGTGAGCAATTTATTTTGTGTGTTTTAGTTGGTTGATGGATATTATAGGATTTGTATCCTATATATGCGTCAATGACTTCAAATGAATAAAAAACAGCACAGATGGTCAGTGAATATTTGCTAACAATAAAAGTCTTTTCTAAACTATAGATTTTTCTATGAACCAACTATCCAAAGATTTTAACTCAGCTAAGGACTGTTTTTACTCCTTTTTAAATATTTGGAATATATGTGCATATGTTTGTAAATACAAATCAGTTATTTAGCAGCTATACTCATGTTTTCTTTATTTTTATTTTATTATTGTTTGGAATTTGGGCATTCACAATTTTAATATATAAAAATTCTGGATGTCTGAATTTCTTACCCTTACTTTTAAAAAGTGCTTCAATTTCTATTTCGTAATATAGACAACTTTACAGAATACATTTAAATCAAATGTAGGAACTGAATTTTACATTTTTAGAGATATATAAATATTACAGTAATATTAATTTAGAGTAACTCCTGAAACAATGATGAAGACTCTTTGCAAATAAATATTTATTTACAAAGTTTATTGGATTTTTAAAAAAACCTTCATAATGTTTTATAAAAATGATTCACCATAGTTTTTCTTGCAACATTGTAATAAAAAAAATAATAGTTTCTTTGTGTTATTTTATTTGGTATTTGGATTATTTCCTTTTGAAAATCAAAAAATATAATTTTTAAAAATTTCTAAGAATATTTTGGTTATAAATATTTAGAAAAATAAAATCGGTTAATTATTTTAATCTGTTGTAGGATCTTTGATTTTATGTTGAAAACTCCTGTATATTTACATGCCTGTTTTGTTGTGCAGATTGTTGAGTTGAGTTATTTACAGGGAAGTTTTTGTTATTATCATTTCATTTTTTAACACAGATTGTGGTGCAGTGGATGCCAGCTTGGAACGAGAAATCGGGGGAACTGAGCTTGAATTCCAGTTGAATTCCTTGCATTCACTTATGTGCAAATACTCTTGGGAAAGGTATTAATCCATCTCTTCCTTCCAGTTATGGGTTAAATAACAGGACAGATTGGGTTCTATAGCCTTGGTTGGCAACCAGTCTACTGCAAAAAGTAATGGCAACCTACTGTGGGATAATCTTCTACCCAGTCAGTCATGCCTCTTTTGAGACATGATCACCCAAAGCATGTATTACGTATGGCACTTAACTGACTGTTGTGTTTGGATGAGTGCATGATTGAGTGTGTGAAAAATTGTGTATTTAATTGATTGATATCTATGAGCCCTGCTAAAATTTCGCCCAGCTAACTAATGTTTCTGTCATGATTAAGGATTGTTGGGGGTGTTATTATTAACAACAATTTTGTTTAGTTTTTCTTTTGTTTAGTCTCTTTCGTGACATGATCGCCCAAGCGTGTATTGTGTATGGCACTTAACTGACTGTCTGATCTCATAATGCAAAATGAACCTGTTTCTTTATCTTCATAAATTTAATAAATGAAAGTTGTTTCTGTTGTATTTTCAGTTTAAATCTTAAGAAAGAGAGAGAGAGAGAGAGAAAGAGAACACGAGAGAGAGAAATAAAGTAACAGATAAAGAAAGAAAAAAGAAAGAAAGAAGAGAAAAAGTGAAAAGAAAGAAGGAAATAAAGAAAGAAAAAAGAAAAGAAAGAGAAAAGTGAAAAGAAAGAAGGAAATAAAGAAAAAAGAAAAGAAGGAAAGAAAGAAAAGGAGAGAGAGAGAGAAAGAAAAGAAAGAAAGAAATAAGAGAAAAAGAGAAAAGAAAGAAGGAAATAAAGAAAGAAAAAGAAAAGAAGGAAAGAAAAGAAAAGGAGAGAGAGAAAGAAAAGAAAGAAAGAGAAAGAAAAGAAAGAAGGAAATAAAGAAAGAAAAAGAAAAGAAGGAAAGAAAGAAAAGCAAAGGAGAGAGAGAAAGAAAGAAAGAAAAAAAAGGAAAGGAAAGGAAAGGAGCACATGAAACTATAAAGCAGGTTATTTTTCACCCAATCAGAAAGCCGCTTACAAACACTACCGCCATATTTATATCACGGCCTAGACAAGAAGGTAATGTTGGAAATGTGTGAATACTGGCGCAGATGTTTTTTTAAATCGACTAGTTGGAATTCCCGACGAAAAACTGAGCGAATCTAGGTAAGTGCAGTTTATGGCAACGCTACAGATTTCTCTCTAGTTCATGGCTGTAAGGTCATAATTTAATTTTCTCCTCTTTTCTTCTTTCTTGTGATATTAATTAAAAATAAATAAATAAAAATGCATACACATATCGGAAAGAAAACGAAGATCACATTATGGTGCACTGCTGTATTTCTTTTCTCTTGATTTCTAATCGCGAAATAACGTTTTATCCACCAAAGTGTAAAAGAATAAGGAAAAACTGTAACACCGGTCATTTTCTTTTTAATTAGGAGAAAAAAAGAACAAACCTTCATCCCCGGGTGATTAAAATAATAAAAAAAAATATTTTAAAAATGTCATATTTCAAGTTGCTTAAGGGAAAAGACAGCATCGTTTTTTGTTTTTTTTATAATTAGGAAAAAAAAATTTGCTGTAGTCAACAAAAGACTTTTTGCTTAATTTTTGTTTGATGATTTGATTATGAATTTTATTTCTATTTTCTCTTTCTTTAACTTAGCAAAAATTGTTAATGGGTTAAATTTAACTAATAATTTCGTTTTCTTTATTCTTATTAATTGTAGTGAAAAGATTACTAGTATTTACAGTTAGATTTAAATCCTACTGTTTTTTTTGTTTTTTTTTCTTCCGTATATTTATTTAATTTATTAATCGAAAATCTGGCATTCAAATTACTTAAGTTACTTGTGTTGTGATGAATTCGCACTTTTTTTTTTTACAAATATTATTTTGTAATTTTGCCGATCTTTCATTAATTTCAAGATCATCGTTTCAACAAATAATAAAAAAACATATTGACTAAAAAAATATTTTGACCCGCGTAGACTTCTTTTCCTTGCATGCCTACAGAACATTTTACGAATTGATCATATGATCATAGACCTTGGTCCTTGTTTAATGCCGATTTCTGAACGAAAGAAAAATGTGGCTATAAAGTTAAACTGACATACATTTTTCCGGTTATATGAAATTACTTTTCCTTATACTTTTAAAGCTTAATTAAGAAAATATGATATTTACTTAAAAAGTGTGCGATTTTCAGTTTCATATGATAACTAAAAATCACAATTTATAAGCTGAAGCAAGAGGTTTTTTCTTAATTTTTATTACTAAGGTCTTCTCCCTTTTCTTCTTCTTCTACAAGGAACGACTTCATGTTCATTCAACAAAAGTCTCAGTAAATCTGGTTTGTTGTTAAGTTTTATCCATTCAACAATCCGTTTA
Organism: Ascarosepion bandense; assembly: GCA_037127315.1. Lineage (NCBI taxonomy): Eukaryota > Metazoa > Mollusca > Cephalopoda > Sepiida > Sepiidae > Ascarosepion > Ascarosepion bandense. The sequence continues at coordinate 5,716,738 of JBBBDQ010000441.1, forward strand.
CGCTGTGGACATCTTTAAGATTTCATAGTAAAACTGGATTTGCGCTTAAAAAAAATCTTCGCTTTTTTCTTTATTTTTAGAATCTAAAAACCTTGTTTTGTTTTTTTTAAATTAGTTTTTTCATATAATACCGTAAAAAACTTACGTGTAATTTATTTTAAATTGTTTATTAGCTGATAATTATTTCGTGAGCTTTTGTTGTTGTTGTTACTACAACTTGCCCTTAAAATAAAAATTAAAATGTTTTCTTTCCTTTCTTGTACACATTATAAAACTTTTTTAAAAAAATAAATATAGAAGATAATGTTAAGTGTTGTTGACTGCTGTTGGATAAGGTATTTTGACAAACAAGTGAAAATATTCACGTGAGTAATTTTTGGTTCTTAAAAAAATATTCTTAAGAAAAAATAGCAACATCGATTGAAAGAAATATATTTCATTATATAGCTTTTTAAAAAAAAAAATATTTTTAGCATTTGCACTTGCGATGAACCAACAAAAACCGATATGATTTTTTAAAACTGAATGAAAATTACGTGGGTGATTTGTGTGTAAATTTGTGTGTGTAGGTGGAGAAAGACAAATCTTAAAGTCAAGTCATGCGTGCAGTTTTTAGCACGGAACAACTTAAAAAAATGTTAATTTCTTCATTACCTTTGCTTTTACTGCCTCATTTTTTTTCATTTGTGATTTATTGTCGATTTTATAACCGACAACAACACTTAGTTCCATTTTCAAACAAAAGTAAAAAGTCACTAACTAAAAAAATTAAAATCTCTCATAAAAAAAAAGTTGAGAAAACTATTTTTATTTATTTTTAAAATTTTTTTTACCTGTGATCTCAAAAGATTTCAAAAGGATAATTGTTAAAAATTAAATCCTACAATCGTTTGTACAAAATATAATACTGAGAGTGAAAATGAGCAAAAAAAAGATTTTTTTTTTTTTTTTTTTTTTTTTTGCACAATTCGAAATCGAATGAATACCCAAACAAACAGTTTGCGGGTGTCTCCTTTAAATTGCGTATGAATTAAATTTTCTTAGCGTCAATCAAAGAAGCGCAGATTGAAAGATAGGGATAAAAAAGTAATTTTGAATCTGCCGCCTCTTCTTTTGTCATGTTTTATCCACACCAATATGACTTTATTAAACATTTTGACAGCGCGAATATATTCAATATATTTTCAACGTTTAAGACATTTTAAGGAATTCTGCTGAAGATTCGTTCTTTAAGAACGGCGGAAAACGAGTTTGTAACCTCACCCACAGAAAGGTGATTTCCCTGCTTTCCCTCACGTGACCAAAATCATTTGTTTTATACACGACCTCGGAAAAATGCTACTGTCAAGTTTCTTTGTATTATTCGCAGTATGAGAGAACGAATATGTCTGTAGTGTAGAATAGTTCAAATTTCTTGCGATTTGTATTTTTGCATAACCTGCAAAATTGTGTTCCGCATCGGTGATGCAACTGACCACTTCACTAACTCAGTTTGATTGCCGGCCGGAGAGAACATTTTGTCAGCTGGACTTCTCTCATTTTTATCTCATCTTTTTTTGTCTAACCGTTTTTTCCCCACTTTTAAGATCCTTTCATTAGCATAGCCAAAAAAAAAAAAAAAACTGTTTCCTCTCCTCTACAGATCTTGTACAAACGTAGTCTTTATTTTTTTTTAAAGAGCCTTAGGTTTTTTTTTCCAATTCTTGCAATCAAACTGGTCTGCCGAAATAAAAAAAAACAGCTGAGAGAATTGTAGTTATTGGTTCTATTTGCCGAATTAATTGATTTGACACGATCGATTATGAGAGGGTTGAGTAGAGTTTACGCATTTGCTTCGTTTGCGTGTTTTTTTTTTGTTTGTTTTTTTTTTGTTTTGGCTTTTTACCAAATTTGATAATAAAATGTTATGTTATCGATTAGGCAAATAAGTCAGCTTTTGTAGAAAGAAAGTTTTAAATATAATGCAATGACGTCTTTATTTTTTTTGTAGTAAGTCTAGTATTTTTTATTTACTTTTTATTATTATTATTTTTCTTTTTTCCAGTTAATAATTTTTTGTAGCTGTTGTTAGTGTTATTTGAATATTAAGTTCTGGATTTGTGTAATGTAAAATTGAATACCACACCAGCCTATTTTCGCAGAACCTTCCTATAATTCCCAGTGTTGGAAATTGGGTGGAGAGAGGTCTCTCGGATTGTTATTCTTTTTTAGTCAATCATTTTTAATGTGTACAAGTTTTTTTTACACTTAAACTTTTTTTCTGTGAAGGAAGTAGCCTATAAATCTTCGTTTTCTTTTTTCTTTTCTTTTTTTTTTTTTTAAAACAAACTTTAGATTTTCTTCGATTTCATTATAAAATATTACATTTGATTTGAATATCGCTTACTAAATTGCTTGGCATCAAGGAGTCAGTTCAACTCCAATTATGACCGACTGATTTTCTTGCTTGAGTAAAAAATCTGTTTATGTCTGCAAGTCTCTACATTATGCCTCTTAATCTTATAAAAAAAAAGCATAAAGGTGAACTTGAACTGGTTAATGTGCTAGCCATGTACAATAATATGCATATAGTCAACTCAAAGGCTAGACTGGCGCTCGTCCCACACTGGACCCTGCCCCCGCCCTGCATTTCGTCGAAAACCACCTCTCGTCAGTGGTCATAGCAGACAGCGCCCACTCGTCATACAGCCAAACTTTTTTTCAGCCATGACCGATTTGCTACTATCACTACTACTTGTTCTATCATATCTTTTAAGTTGTAGTTTGACTGACAGTTTAACCTCTGACCTCATGACCTCAACATTGCAACAAGGACATGCATGTGTTTAAAGTGTGTATACGTTTTTGTGTGTATTGATGTAGGTGTCCATGTGGTGATGCTACTCAGTAACAATTAGATATAAGTGGGTTGGACAGTCAAATTATACGATTTAAATTTAAGATAATAAATTTTTTTAATTTTATTTATTAAAGTATCAATTTAAAAACGGGGTGCTATTACCTTTTTCCCCATTTCATTGTTTTATTGTTCATTCCACCTTCATCTCACTTTATGTGCCAGATCCTCTTAATATGTAGGCGATCATGGCTCTCCACAAATTCATGTTCTTTGTAGCTCTTAATAAATTTTGTCTTTGTTATTTCTCCTGAACCATGTTCTGCCGTTCATTTATTAAAGCTCACTAAGTATGTTATACCTGTGGGTGTTCAGTTGAATAGTACTTAATAGCATCACACATTTATTTTTGAAGTGATTTGTATAAATTGATTCCATAATAACTTTCTGGAACATTACCCTTTCCCCTCATATTTTTACTTCACATATTAAATGAAAAATAAAAACAAATAAAATCTTTGTTTTAAATTGTCTGATTTTATCAGATATCTCCTATCTTGAAAACTTCAGCAAGGTTCGTTATATATGTCATTCTCTAGCCTCTGTTATTTGGATAATAAATAGCTTTGATATAAAGAATGTTACCAAATGGAACTAGTAGTATAGTTTAAAAGCATACAGTATGGTACGTTTTGATAATGTGTTTCACTTTTATATTGATGAATAAAAATACCTGTATATAAAGAAATAATTCACTTAGGATACTACAGTTGTTTAAAAAGATATGCGTATTTGTCTAAACTGAATAGCCCTAAACTTCAGTTACTCGAGAGATACCAAAAGCAGAATAGTGAACTTTATTCCATCATTCTAATCATTGATATTTTTTTTTGTAGATCAATAGTTAATGAATATTGCCTCTTTTGCTTTGGAAATTAAGCTGAATGATTTTGGAGATTGGTCTTTTTTTTTTTTCTCCTGACCTTACTAGGAAATTTATTTTACGCTGGATTAAGTCAATAAAAAAAAAATGTGTGAATAAAAGAACTTGACTTTTTTTTAATTTATATTTTTTTTATATAGTGCAATAGATAAAATTGTCAATAACGTGGACATTTCATTTTAACAGATATTTACCAAAATTACACAAAAATATCTTGTAATACGAAGGAATATATTTATTCAATAAGTTTGCCATTTGCTTCAACCATAGCCTACAGCTATTTCTGAATCTCCTGCATCTCTTCTGGATAGCTTCCTTGTTTAAGCTGGTAAATGCTACCATAGTCCTTGCTTTCAGTTCATCTTTGTTACCTTGCTCAACTGTGCCCCACATATAATAATCAAGGGGGTTGCAATCGGGGGAGTTAGGTAGCCAGATGTAAGGAGTGATATAGTGGCAGGCATGACTGTGGCATGGTGCAGAGTCCCGTTTTCCATACATATGGGCTTCCAGCAGCCATCCTCTTGACCCAGCGCAGCACTTCCTCAAGGCACTTGATGTAGGCCTCTGTGTTTAGTTTGAAGCTCTGTGGAAAAATAAATGGAAGCATAACATTGACATCAACAGTGATCACTTCTAACACTTTCAGAATCCCCATTTAGATTTAGCGAAATCTTTTTTCACATCCTCTGCACTGCCCTCAGACTGACACCCAAACACTCTAAAATGCTTGTATCGGAGCTTCTGGCGTGAATGTAAATCAGTATAGTATTCCATTTCCAAATTTGTGGTGGATTGAATTGTGTAATGGTGCCCAACTGACCCTGCTATACTGTGCAGTCAACAAAATTAAAAACAAACACGCATCCTAAATTGAAAATTTAATTGGAGTAGATAGACTAAGCTATCGCCCGGTTCACACTCCACCCACATCTATTGAACAGGTGAAGAGGCTCATCCCTTGTTTCCTGTTTAGGATGTGGTGTCCGGTTTTTCTCTTTTCCAATCTTTTCACTCTTACGTAGCCCCCCTGCGCATCAGTGGCATTTTCACCTTGCTTGGGGTGATATGATTAAAAAAAAAAAAAATTATAGATATAACACATCGCACTATGTCAAGTAATTATGCTTGGTCCTCAGTTGGGTTCATAGTGTTCCATTTGACCAAGTCGGCAAATTTTTCCATATATTTGAGGCTTATGGCCATATCATGTTGAGGCATCATTTCCTGTATGATCGCCGAAGTTAAGCTTGGTCAGTACTTAAAGGAGTGACTATTTGGGAATACGAGATGCTTTTATACTTGGATGTACGAGTAGTATAATGGATAGTTATTTGGAATTGTTAAAAAATGACAGCAAAAATATTACATCAATATGCTGTCTAAATGATGACAACATTGATGTACTTAATATTGAGTATTTTGCATTAAAAGATAAGAAAAACAACAACAAAATAATCTCTCCCCAAGTGTGACAGAAAAGAGAAAATATATATATTGAGAGGAAAACTCAACATAAAATTAAATGGTTATGAATCCAGAATTTATTTTGGCAATATAAAAAAATATTTGCAGTTGCCACCTTCAGACCATTGAAAAATAAATGATAATTTCACTCAGAATATTTTATAAAAACCTTTTTAACAGTTGAAGTGAACCTGGAAATAAATTGAGAACAGATACATCAAATCACACATATAATACAATACAGAGTAAGGAATGCGTATATTAAATCACACATACACAAAACAAATATTATGAGAAAATACACGCACGCAAAGGAGGATAGGAATAGACAATACAAAATAAATACCCCAATAGGATATATACATACATTAAATCACGCAAACACAAAAACCAATTAGGAGAGAATATACAGAATATATACTGCTCTGGATAATATCCATTGATTTCTATTTTTATTTAATTAATAATTTATATTAATTAGATAAAATCTTTCTGGTTTATCATCTTTATCTTTCCAGGTTTGTCATTCTTATATATATATATATATATATATATTTATTTATTTTTCATTTATAAACAAGTTATTTCACTACCTTGGTTTCCACCATGAGTGGTTTCTTCAAGCAATTTTTATTCAAAAGTTCTACAATATAATTGTATAGAACACTTTTTAATACAAATGTGTACTGGTCTAACCCTATTAGGACCAAAAACTAAGTATTAAACAATCAAAATATATAATTTCTTCACTACTTGACAACATAATTATTGCAAAAAAATAAAAAGATAAAATAAGGCACTGTTAAAGAATGAACATGTGGCAAGAATTTTCACAACTGGTAGTAAAGAGAAAACTGAGCTGACACTATCTTGCTATTTTTTTTCCTCTCTCTCTCTCTCCATGAACATGACAGGAGGGAAATATGTGTGTGTGCATGTCTGATGTTACAAATATCACATTGATTTTGCTCTATCTATACATTAGTGGGTGTTATGTGTCCAGAGAATGTGCTTGTGGTCAGCCATTGCATGTGGCTTGTGATCTCTGACCTGATTAGTGCTTCAGTCACATGTATACATTCTGGACTCGAAATTGGTTGGGTCAGGCAGGGTAATACTGAACATTGTTTTTAACAGTAGATGAAGAAATATCAGGTCTTGCCAACAACTTGATCTATAAAAGTACTGCAAATATCTAACTTGCTTATTTCTATTTAGATTATAAATAAAACTTGCACACTGAATAGAATTTCATTGATCTAGACTTATTTCTTAAAGTTTTAAATGTGTGTGTAGTATTGATCATTTTGTTATTTATATATAAAGTTGGCAGAACCAGTCACAACTATGTGCCATGCCCCTTCAGGATGTGGGCAGTCATGGCTCTTCACAATTTCCCACCCTTTGTAATATTTCTTTTTGCTATATCTCCTAATCCCTGTTCTGCCAACTATTTAAACAATCTTATTAGGTAGGTTATGTACTGTTTTTAACTGTGCCACTTGCTTTTAGTATGTCCTGTGAGTGTTAAATTTTCCATGCCCTAGAAATTCCAACTGTCTATTTCTGTTGGTACATTTAAGTTTCATTTTTGTTTTGGTTTTCTCTAAAATGTTGTTGCTCATGTGTTTAGTCAATGGTGTTCTTGGCATCCTTCTGTAGAATCACCACGTTTCTGTTGTCTCGAGTCTCATCTCCAGTCATAGAGTAAAGTATAGTTTTATTTTTTTTTTTTTTTTTTTTTTATTCATGCTACTAATTTTAAAAGAAAATGGTTATCTATAGGAGCGTATATATTAACCTGCAAATCAAAAATGTTTTCACATTAAAATGAATTTTAACCTGGAGATCTTGAAATAATACTACTAATGTATTTTTTTTTTTTTATACCTTCAAATGTTACTAGTTTTTATGTCTTATCCAAACTGCCTCTTGAAGTGCTACCATAAACAAAAAAACAGTGAAACTTTGTTTGCATGGTTATATTATAAATATCTTTAATAATAAAATGCTTGATGCTAGAAAATAATACATTTTGATATTAAAAAAAAAAAAATGAAGCTTTTTACTCTCCAAGGTCTCTAGTTAAGAATTTGTATATTTACAATTTGTTTCAGGTTAAACTAGATTAATTTGTGTATCTTTACTAAAATATCACTTTGTGTTCTTTAAGGATCATAACATTTATGGAGGTTAGCTTTTTATAATTCTGCAAGGTTTAAAATTTTGTAGGAAGAGGCAAAGCATTTATCTGGTTTGAATCTATTTCATTTTTTTTTTTTTTTTTTTTTTCAAACAAAAAATTAAGATTCTAAATAACTTGTCAGATTCAATTTGATAATCTGTCATCTGTATAAAAAATACTTTGGTTATCAAGATTTTTTATCATCATGCCATGTTTTTTTTTTTTTTTTAACTTACATTTAATTAGAAAATTTTTTCATTGCTTTTATAAATATGATATATTAAGGACCCTTCTATTAAGAAAATCAATTATTTTGATGAATAATAGATTTTTTACAAGAATTGTTTTCATTATTTTAAATTTTAATTAGAATAATTTGAATTTTTTTAAATCTTTCAAAATTTTGTGAATGCCAATTTTTTACATACTAAGTCTTGTGCTGTGTCCCTTTAGGACGTAGGTGATCATGATCTTAACATACTTTCTCTTGTTACTCTTCCCAGATCCTGCTCTGCCAACCATTTGCTCAAGCTTATCCAGTATGTCATTCATTGCTTTCCCCTGTCTCTCTCTTTCTTACTCTATCCTGTGAGTTTCAGATTCTCCAAGCACCTCCTTCCTTATTACATGTCTGAGAAATTTCAGCAGTCTTTTCCTGATATTAAGTATCAGTTTCCTTTTTTTGTTTCCATCCTTTCCAAAACCTTGTCATTGCTAATGTTTGATTCATGGTGTCCTCAGCACCATTCTGTAGGACCACATTTTGGTTGCTTCAAACCTTTCTTTAATCTTTGGAGGAATTGTCTAGCATTTGCTGCCATATTGAAGGATAGACATTGCATAACAATCTAGTACTCTCTTTGTGTCCAACAAAATTTTCTTGTCTCTCAATATTCTACCCAGCTTTTGAAATGCATTGTTTGCCATGCCAATATGCTTTAGTTGTACTTTGTCCTCTGCTAGAAAACTTTCTAGGTGTTTAAATTTCTGTACCTGGTTGATTTCGGTATCCCAGACTTGTATTTGGCATTTTAGGCTCCTCTTTTAATGATGGCCATGCATTCAGTTTTCTTGTAGTTGATGTTTTAGTCTTTTTGCTTTCTTTAGCTACCTTCTGTAGGAGGTCTTGTTTTCTTTCCATGTCTGCCACTAGCAATGTATCATCTGTATATCTTGTTCAGATTGTGGCCACTAGTGACAATTCCTGGCAGAACTAGTTATCTCAGGATTGCCTTGCTGTATAGGTTAAATAGATCTGGTGAGAAGACACATCCTTATCTTGCTCCTTTCTATTTTTCCATATCTGCTGAACTTCCTTTCTGTCCATATGCTAATTTTTGCTAATTATGAATGGAAAAGCTTAGTACAAATCATTAATGTGCTAATTTTTGAAAATACAAAAAAATAAGCAGCTCTGATCTGCTTTAAAAAAAAAGAAGAAAAAAAAAAGGTGTTTCTGCAACATTGGAACGAGAAATTGGGGAACCGAGTTCGAATTCCAGTTGAATTCCTTGCATTCACTTACGCGCAAATACCCTTGGGAAATGTATTAATCTGCCTCTTCCCTCCAGTTATGGGTTAAATAATAGGACAGATTGGGTTCTATAGCCTTGGTCGGCAACCAGTCTACCGTAGAAAGCAATGGCAACCTACTGCGGGATAATCTTCTGCCCAGTCAGTCATGTCTCTTTCGAGACATGATCGCCCAAGCGTGTATCGCACATGGCACTTAACTGACTGACTGATTTGTTTTAAATATCCATTAAATCAACTAATATTCCTCAGTTAAAGTTCCAGGAAAGTAGATTTTATTTTAATAAAAAGAATTATATTAAAATAAATGGGGGCTAAAAAAATGCACTGAAATCCCCACCATTAGTTTTGAAGCAGAGCAAAGTATTTTGCTTACTGACTTATTTAATTTATTAACTTGAAATTAAAACTAAAATAAATCCTTCAAGAAAAAATTTTTTTCATTATTAAAAATTAATTTTAACCCATAGGTATTATAAATTAGTGGAGGTATCTAGTTTTATATGAACACTTTAAATATTTTGGCTCAGCTTTCATACTGAACTTTACTTCTAAACAGGCCAGTAGGAATTCTGGCATTTCTCTTATGTCAACTGATTAAATATTAGTTTTCTTTATTGATGAACAGATAATTTATTTTGCAATTTTCATTGGTTGTATATTTTCTTAGATTAAACACTTAACATTTTATTTCCTTTTTCCAAAAGGTTAGTGGTAGCTTTTTAAGTTTCAATATTAGGAAAACTTGTTTTGAATGATAAAAATTCAAAATAGCACAAAGTGCATATTTGTGCCATAACTCTGTTGTTATATACGACTGCATTGGGGGTGGATAATACATTACATAGTTGTCATATCAGTGTAACTCAACCATACCAGTTTTAATGTAAATATGTCCTTGTTAAAGAGAACTTACATATTCAACATATTTTCATCTGGTTTCTGGGGACATTTTTGCATTGTAATTACTCTAGCCTTTATCAGGCACATATCAGCAATTTTTTATGTTTGAAATGAAGCCTATTACTTTATACAGTTCATGATTTTATTTTTGTTTTAATTGTCTACTTTTTATTTCCCAAATTAAGAATTAAATTCTTATTCAACGTAGTTTGTCTTATGCCAGAAAATAGTTTTTTATTTAGAAATGAAAAAAATGATTAAAAAATAAATGACGGCAGTTCATTATTTGCATAGCCTAGAAATGGATTTTTTTTTCCCCCTTGTAACCATATAAATTTGAACTTTTGTTTCCCCATTAAACAGTCACTTCAAAATATTAAAATTGCTCAGTTTTCATTAACTTTTTTTTGCTAATAGGTAGGGGTATACTGTATAAACTTAAAGTACTTGTTTCAAATCAGATTAATTATCCATTATTTTTTAAGTTGTTATACTTTGCAAAAACATTTTGATATTAGTAATACTAAAAGCTTAGATATTTTTTTTTTATCAAAGGAACACTAAGGGGACAGGGATGGTTTACCATCATGGACCCAGCATGGTAGTTCCTAGCTGTGAAGGCTTACAACTATGTCACTTTGAAACACCAGTTCCTGTTCAATCACTAAAGTTAACTAATGTCAAGCCTAGTTAGTACCTAGTGGGTGACCACTTAGGAATATCAGGTGCTGTAATGGATTGGAATTGCTTATCAGGATTGAGTTGAAAATTTCTGTTGGGTTTGCTATACTCACTTATTACAAGACTTGACATTTACTTGATACACCAAATCTTCCAATAATACTTGAACTGCTTTAAGATAAGAATGTTGATATCAAATAGTCTTACTACTCTACAGTGTTACAGTATATGTCACACTAAGCTGCACTTTGAAATTAGTATATAATTCATATGATTTATATGCTATGAATCAGTTTTTACCTTTGGCAACCAAACAAATTGTAAGAAAAAATATTCATCTAATGATTTAATAAGCTTGTAATTTGACTTTGATAAAAATGACAAAGCTTCATGATGTTTTCAGCCATTAATACTTTTTCCTACAAAGATTGATTTTGTAAGTATTTTCTTTTGGACATGAGTAGTGTAACAGTTCACCATGGAATTAGTGTATTGAGTTTGAATTCTGACCAAGTCTGGTTTTGTTTACTTTTCATTTATGAACTTGGAAAAAGAAAATAAGGTATGAGACTCTCTTGTTCCAGTTATGGATTAAATAGCAGGGTAAACTGGGTTCTTTTGCTTTGCGTGGCAGCTAGTATAGGAGAAAGAAAACTCCATTCAAAATGTTGTAAGTAGTGTAAATTTTTTTTTTTTTTTTTTTTTTTTACCAAACTGAGGACAATTAGTCCAGGACAAGACAACTTAAGAGGGATGGGTTAACATTGAGCTAATTTACCTTCCAATATCCACTGCTACTACAGTAGAAGTGTATATGGTGCTCTTATGATCTTGAAAGGTTATAGGACTTGATAGATTTTATCTTAAATCTTCATAAGTTCAGATCTGATCAGTGTTATTAAAATCGGTAAATTAATCAGTTTAAGCAACAGCTCAAACTCTGCATAGCAAAGCCTCTTGTTTTATTTATTTATTTATTTATTTTTAACTTGGAATTAATGATAAACTTATCTCCTCAGGTGAATCCATTTCTACTTTGCCTAATTTTTTTTCTTTTATTTACTTTATTTTCTTTGTTTTATTGCTATACACTTGAAAAAAAAAGATATTGTTTTATAGAATCATTTGACTTTTTTCTCTTTCTCTGAGCTTAAATTTTCACCAAGTTATTTTTAACATGATAGCTGTCTGTAACAAAGTATTCTTATCCAAACACTTATATGCATTTACTTCTATATAAATGCTTTTTTTTTTTCCTTTTTAGAATGAAGAGAAATATTTTTAGAAAGTAGGGGTGGGGAATCTTTGAAATTGGAAAATTGATGGTATGTTACTTTGATCAGTTTTCCTCTTTTATTTCTTTAAAACAAAATATTAAAAATATTTATAACAATGTACAAACTGCAAAACAATGTTGTTCATGTTTTTTTTTGTTTTGTTTTTTTTTGTTTTGTTTTTTTTATGCAAGTTTTTCTCAATATTAAATAAAAAAATAAAGGAAGAAATTTAGCATTAAAAGGATGTTTTTAATATATTGCATTTTTTTTTTTTTCAATCTCTTTCGCTTACAGCAAATTGCTGGAGGCCCATATTGACTGAAAAAGTAATTTATATTGATTTGTTAAGTAACAATTTATTTGGGTTATAAAATTAGCTTCCTCCTTTTGTAAAATGAGCTATCACAGTGTTTAAAATCCCACACACTCAGTGAATTTTGCCATTGCTACAGTGATTATATTAGACTTTTGTGACACTAAGGTCCAGCTTTTTGTATTATCACTTTTCTCAAAGACAACATATTTATGAAACTCTTAATGGAAATGCTTGGACATTGTGCACAATGGGAAATTTGGGCTAAAGGTAGTATCATTGATTTTTAAAGAAATTTTTTTTTAATTATTAATTTTTTCCTTTATTGATTAAGTTAGAAATAATTCTATTATGTGAAACACCACCTCATACTGAAATGGCTTTTGATTCCATTTCAAATATTAAGTTGAAGCTTGGACTGTAAATTATCTATATAAAAGTAAAATCCAAGACAAACCTTTGTATTAGCCTATTTGAATTTTTTTTTTGTTTTCTCTCTTAAGGGTTAGTGATGTGTGACATTGAATACCAAACATTGAGTCATTGTCAAAGTTACCTTGATTTTCATATTCAAAATAGATTGCATAATAAAGAATAAAAAAAAACAAAACTTCATAACCTTTGTCTAAAAATAAGATTTAGTACATATTGAAGACTTAAATATAAGGTGATGGAATCCCAGTCATTGTCTTTAAGAAATGTGCCCTCTGAACTCTCCTCTGTCCTCTCCAAACTTTACTGCTGTCTCTGTGCTTCTTGCTTTCCTGCTTTCTCTTCTGTGGTTCCTGTATTTAAGAACTGTGAAGAACCCTCAGACCACTCCAATTATCGACCCATCAGCCTCCTACTGATTTCTGGTAAAGTGTTCAAGGCCATCATCAATGCTGAAGTGGTTCATCTTATAGCCCATTGCCTATTCTTGCACAGACAGTATGGCTTCTGCTTCATCGGGTATACCTCTGACATGCTAACAACTGTCACTGAATACATATACCAGGCTCTTTATAATAATGAAGCTCAAGCTGTTGTCTTGAATATCTCCAAAGCATTTGAAAGAGTGACACACTATGGTATATTGCTGGACACTTGACTTAATGAAATCATTCCTATCAAATCGTGTAATGAAGATCATATTGAACGGGCATCTATGCTGATGACACCACCATTTACTCCCGTCTCATTAAGAAATCTGCTGATACTGACAAAACAAACCTTTCTGCTGCTCTTGAAAAGGACCTCCAGTTAGTGGTAGACTTGGGTAAGAAATGGCTCATTAATTTTTAATTCCAGAATGAAACTGCTATCCTTTAACCATCATAGACAATCTTTCCTACCCACCATCAGCATGGATCACGATAGCCTCCTGGAAAGCAATACTGCGCCTCCTCGAACTCACTCTCTCAGCTGATCTTAAGTGGAAAAAATTAATAGCTAAATCTTCTGCTAGGAAAGTTGAGTCCTTGTGTCGGGCCAGGAAGTTTTACTCTTATGAATCTATTATGCACATATACTAATCTACCATTGAATACTGCTGTCATATCTAGTCAGGTGCCCCTGCTGTTTATCTTGGAGTTCTCGACAAAACCTAAAGGAGAATCTGAAATTTAGTTGATCCTGACCTGGTAGCTCAACTTTAGTCTCTCTCTCACTGGCAAAATGTGGCTTCCTTCTGTCTTTTCTACAAATACTTTCACGGATTCTGCTCAAACAAGCTTAGCACCTTGGTACCTCCTCTGCACACATTTACTCGAGCTACTAGACTAGCAACAAAGTCTCACCCTTTTACTGTGAAAATAATCAAGTGTAGCCACAACTTCTACTCTATCAGCTTCTTTCCTCACACTTCTTGTCTTCTGTATTTTTGTTTCCTTGATAGCTACCATCTCCAAGAGTTTAAATGCAACGTCAACTGTTATCTCTTATCTCCTTGACTCCTATTTGTCTTTTCCCTGTACACTTTCATCTCCTGCAGCTCTCATCCTACTAGTATACCCTTCCTTCTCTTACCCTTTCTCTGACACTTTCTGTGACCTGTTCTCCTCTCTCTTCACTTTCCTATTATGTTGCCCCCTGCGCACCAGTAGCACGACTGCTTTTCTTGGTTTGAGACGATTATAAAAAAAATATATACCTTAAATATGGCAAAAGACTGAAAGTATGAAGCACCCAGTGATGATTGAATTCACTTATTCACTCATAATTGATCAAGACAAGCTTGCTAAGCATTGCACCATGTAAATATAGGCTTATCATCCATCCCAATCTGGCTAGGACTGTCCTGGTATACAGTGTGCAATGGGCAAATTTTATGTTTTTATGTAATCTTATTTTATTATATTTTTGTGTAATTTTGGTAATTATATCTGCTAAAATGAGATGCCTGTGTTATTTTCATTTTTGTATAATTTGCACAATTTATCCATTGCATCCTGTATACACCATCAGTGTGTGTATGTGTGTGTTTTATGTATGTCTCTTTTTTTATGTCTCATCGTTTTTAATTTTGTTGACTGCACAGTATAGTAGTGTCAGTAGAAAGAGAGCACCATGATGCAATTATTTGGAAAAGACATGCTGTATTGCTTGGTATTTGCACCAGATGCTTCAATACAAATATTTCAGGGTGTTTGTGTGTCAATCTGAGAATGGTGTAGAGGATGCTGTGTCTCCAAAAGATGTACCTAGAGTAAAAACCGAATCCACTCATTATGGTGTTTGGAGTGATCATTAGTGGTAGTGCTTTTATGCCTCCTTCATCTTCCCACAGGGCCTCAGACTCAACATGGAGGCCTAGATCAAGTGTCTTGAGGAGGTCATGCTACCCTGGGTCAAGAGATTGACTGCTAGAAGACCCTATGTCTGGCAACAGGACTCTGTACCATGCTACATAAGCAGGATAACTCAGTCATGGCTGTCAGACAATTTCTGCAACCACATCATACCTTGCATCTGGCGTCTTAGCTCCCCAAACTGCAGCCTCCTTGATTCTTATATGTGGGACACAGTTGAGCAAGAGACCAACAAAACTTGTAATATCAAAAATGACCTGAAGGCAAGGATTATGGCAACTTTCATCAAATTAAAGAGACCATCTGGAAGAGATGCAGAAGATTCTGGAGGCCATGGTTAAAGTGAATGGCAATGATTTTTTTTTTTTTTTAAATAAACTTCCTCTTTAGTATTTCAAGATATTTTTGTGTAATTTTGGTAATTGTATCTGCTAAAATGAGATGTGTTGTTTTCATTTTCACGTAATTTGCACAATTTATCCATTGCATCCTGTATAGACCATCTGTGTGTGTTTTATCTCATATTTTTTTTCTTTTTCTCTCTCTCTCTAAACTAATAAAAGTGAAAACTACCCTGGTTTAAAGCTTGAAAATTATAATGAGCCTATTTTGAATATGAAAATAAAATTAGCTGTTTGTAATGTGAAGATGGGGAAAACTAAGTTGCTTCATTATCTCTTTGTCTTTGTATACTGATTTGATAAGTCAGTAGTTGCAAAGTTCTTTTTTAACCTTCCAAAATAAGTGCCCCCCACTACCCATCTAACAAAACCTGTGCTTACTGATGATTTAACTAATAAAGGCATTTTGACCTTTTTATTTGTCATTTGAATTGTGTATTTTTGCTTACAAAATGCTTTCCAATTTGCGAGTTTGATTAAATGGTATTTAACACTATTCTAGTGTGATTTAGCTTATAAAATATTTTAAAGCTCTTTCCTCACAACTTCCTTTATTTGTACCATCCTGTTTTGTGTCTTTATTCATAGCTGGACAGATTTGATCAATATACCAGACTGGTTCCATGTGTGAACTGTAAGTAAATGATATTTCTACAACTAAGAAATCTGTATCCGTTGTATATTTTAGGCTCTTGTATAATTATTTGACTTGTTTGGAATTAGAATGCATTTATTTTGAATAATACTCATTCAACCTAAAAAAAATTACTTGAGGTTAATTATCAAGATATAATAATTGTAATTAATACTTTGTTTATAAAATCCAATTCTGTAATTTGATTTCATATATTCTTATGGTTGAAAGGGAATAGTTAGTTAAGATAAGCATTACCAAATTTTATTCTGTCATGTTCATTGTTCGATTTATTTCTCAATTTGTAGGTAGGCTATAAGTTTTTTTTTTTTTTTTTTTTTTTTCTGTAATACATTCTTTCTTGTGTTTAATGTTTGCTTCTTGAGTGTCAGCTTGATTTGTTCATGAAGCTGAATTGTCTTTCTCCTTTGTTTTCTTGCTTGCAACCACTCTCTGCATTAAGACTTGTTTTTGGTTTCATTTTACTGTATGTAAATCTTGATAATGTCACATATGCATTTTGTCTTTATTGGAGCCTAAATAACACTGTTTTTATATGCATTCTATTAAAATATAATTTTGAAAACACTCCATCAAAGCTATCATCTCTATATAACTGTTTTCTCAGTTAAAAATGGCCTTGAACAAATTTTGTAAAAGACAATCTTTCATCATTCTACTGACTGGCACTATTAAAATTATAAAAAAATCACAAAAATCAAATAACTTAAATATTTCCAAGAGTAAAAAAGAAAAAAAGAAAATGGGTAGCATATTAATTAGAAGTGGGTATGATAGAATTAATGTTACCTTTAAAAAAAAAACAAATGTTTGGGAAGGAAACTCTCATCAATACAAGATAAAACTTGAAAAGTCTAATTTTTTTTTGAAAAACTTTTTAAGAGATGTTACAAAATTTCAGCAGACAGAAACATTTAAATGTTAGGTCAATGAAAGCTGAATATTTCCTGTATGAAAATGGATAATCTGAGACTTTTTACCATTTCACCCCCAAGTAAGGCAGTTTTACTGCCACTGGTGTGCAGGTTATATAGGAGGAAAGCGATGAGAAAGAGGGACAGGTTATAGGGGGTGTCAGGAAGAGGGTAAGAGAAGGGTGAGAATACTGGTGTGATGAGAATGGAGTGGATGGAGAAAGAGAATGAGAGAAAGGATACGAGTCAGTGAGATAGGAGATGACTATTGACCTTACATCTAAATTCTTGGTGATTGTAGCTATCGGGGAAGCAAGTATATGGAAGTGAATTCCACAGGCGGGAAGTGCAAGAAAAGAAGCTGATAGAGTAAAAGTTAGTTAAATTTCATTGGTTTCATTGTAAAAGGGTGGGACCCCAGTTGTTAGTCTAGTAGCTTACGTAAATTCGTACATGGGGTGCACCAGTGAGATAAGTTCATTGGAGCAGAACCTGTGAAAGTATTTGTAAAAGAGACACAAGGAAGCCACATTATGCCTGTGAGAGAGTAACTGTAGCTGAACTGCCAAGTCGGAATCGATCATATTACAGATTCTTCGTTGGATTTTGTCAAGAACTCTGAGGTGAATTGCAGGGGCACCCGACCAGATGTGGCAGCAGTATTCAATACACGACATTAGACTTTGTATAAATTTTCATAATGTTTGGAACATGTATTGTGAACTGTTTGTGTTGATCTATATTCTTTATTTGAGCCTAAACACTATATTTTAATGGTATAAAATTAGTGTTTTTCATTGTCATAGATTACCTGTGCTTTTTCTATAACTATTTTTATCGTAATCGTTGTGATGAGCTTTTCTCTTCAGTAGGTTTACTTTATGAACTTGAACGCAGTACTTGATTGGCTAGGTCTCTTCCATTTGCATTTGAAATGGCTAGATGTAACCATAAGTTCTATGCTAACAGTTTCTTCACTTACACTACTTTATGATGGAACTTTCTTCTAGTCACTTTCAAGTCAATTTTGCATTTTCAATGTCAATCGTTATCATCTGTCTTTACTCGATTCCTGTTAATTGTTCTCTCACTGCTTAATCTTTGTTTTTATTCTTTTCATATTCTTTCACTCATTCTTGCATCTTAGTGATTATATTGCCTTGCTTGAGGCAAATTTTTATTTAATCCTATCACCCAATGCAAAGCAGTAAAACCACAAGGGTTTACTGGGTGTGAAAGAATAAGAAAAATTATTATAGAGTGAGAACAATGGAAGAGTAATCAAGAAGGCAGTAGATAATGATTGGCCTGGCAGTGAAATATTTGAGGATCAAAATTGTTTGGAAGGCATGGTGCAGGAAGAGTTTCACAAGCAATAAACATGAGAAAAGAAACTTAGAGAACTTTGTTACATCTAGCCAATTCAATTGTGAATTGATGGGATGTTGCCACTAATCTTAGTTTGTTAAGTGCCATATGTGATATACCTGAGAGCAATCATGTCTTGAAAGAGACATGACTGATTGGTATATTTTCCCTCAGAGGGTTTTCATTACTTTCTGCAGGAGACTGGTTGCCAACCAAGGCTTTAGAGCCCAATCTGTCTTGCTATTTAACTTCTATCTAGAGGGAGAAGAGATAGATTATTATCTTTCCCAAGGCTATTTGTGTGTAAGTGAATGCAACAAATTCAACTAGAATTCAAATTTGGCTCTCCGATTTCTTGTTCCAAGATGATATCCACTGCACCACAATGCACAACTTCATAAAGTCTAGGTACCATAGCAAAAAACTGATACAGTTAACATGCAATTATTTATACAGAAAGCACAGGTAAGCTACATTACAGTGGTGGAAAAGTGATATAAGCTGAGATTCCAGATGAGGACCCATATTGCTGATTCTTTAAATTTTATTCAGAATCTCTACATGTACGGCAGGAGCACTAGACCATATGTGGTAGCAATATTCAAAGCATAGAAAACTTATAAATAGGTAAGATAGATTCAAGGGGGGAAAAATTCTCACTTGACACCAACTTCCTTAGCAGCAGACCTAACAATGGATTCAATATAATCTTTTTACTTCATGTCAGCCAAGAATGTAAGTTTGAGAAGGTGCAACGAGTCACTCTTGGAGGCTAGTATTTGTCATGCCAATGGGAAACAGGAATGGATCTTTCAGGTGATTGATAGAGAGAAGCTTTGTTTTGAAAGTTTTGAAACTAACAAATCATTCTTTGCAGCAGTTCAATTTGACCTTACTGAACTTATCACTTACTACCAGACTGGAGTAACTAGGCGTTATCAGCATATATATCAAGTTTGAAATAGAGGTCATCAGGAAGGTCATTGATAAAAATAAATAACAAAGTAGGTTCAAGGATAAAGCCCTAGGGAACATTTGCATTAGTACAAAAAGATCTAGAAGAGTGGTCGTTCAGGATAACTTACCATTTTGATAATACTAAATCTGTTCAAAAAATTAAAAGAAAATGGAATGACTATATCATCAAATAGTTCTGAAACACCCTGTCAAAGAGGATGACTCTCCCCCCCCCCCCCTCATATAATCCATTATGCATGTTTGTTACAAATGACTGATCAGGAAATCTATATGCACAATGATCTAGGCAGATGTAGAAATTTGTAAGAACAGAGTGGCGGGGTGTAAGAATTATTTGAAATATTGGCAACATCCCCTGTTTATGGACAGTGGAACAAGAAAAACTCCCATATATATCCACCCCTGTAGATTAGTTCAATTCAACATTCCTTAAAGGTTACTTGAGTCATCAATCGCCTAACAAAGACTGAAACATTTTGATAACGATAAAGGAGGTAATAGGTCATATATAATGCAAATAACCAAATGATATTGGTACAATTTTCAGGATATGCTATATTTATACTAGCAACATAATTACTTCAATATTTTAAATTTATCTTTATTAAAAATATTGACAATAACTTGGGAGTGTCAAGTTTTATTAGGTAAACCAAGGGCAATATGAATTTTATTTAAAAATAAATCCAATAGATTTAGAAACATATTTGATTAGAATATCCAATAAATTGGAGTAAAGAATTTTGTTTTGCCTATAACTTCTAGCTCAATTATGTTCACAAATACTTTTTTGTGCAATATTTGCATTTCTCTTGTGATGTTTACTTAAGTGTCATTTTGACTTAAGATTCAAAGGCATTGGTTGGATCCAGTGACTTGACTCAGTTGTGAGTTCAATACTTGGCTACTGTAAAGGTGAACAAAAACATGGATGGTTAAGTTAGGAAGATAACTCAAAAGGAGATGAAGAGGCATCACACATGGAACTAGAACAATCTACCCCAGTAGATGAAATAAGAGCTTTGGTTTGAAATTCCAATCAGAGAATTGCCAGAGCATACAACAGTTGAAACATTGAAGATGGCAATAAAGATGAGGACAACAGTCCAACCAATGTAAGTAGTGTAAATAATATGTCACATCATTAAATATCTGAGTTTGATATTGCAATATTTTGCTGAAGTACATCATAAATATGGATGCTGGTTGTTATTTATTGTAATAAGGGCATACAAATGAAAAGATTTGAAATGGACATTAAACATTTATCTTCCTTTCATTTTCTCACTAGGACTAATTATAGATATATCTCTTTCATCTTTCTATGCTATCAAAACAATAGTCCATTATTTATGAAGTATTGGTAGGGTGTAATGGTTGTGCTAAGGGAGAGACTAACAGAATAAAATAGGTTCTGTTATAGCATTCTGTTCTTTCATACTTAGATTGAATGCCTTCCCATAGAACACTATTGCTTTTGTAATGAGGTTGATTCTCATTGGTTATCTCATGTTGTGTTCTATCTGGCTAAGCTTAGTAAATACTGATGATGATAATATAGATTTACTTCATCTGCTCTTAAAAAAAACCTATAAAAATGAGAACGAAATCCTCACAGGTGAGTAAAGCATAAAAGCAAAACAAATCTTGTATGTTGGCCAACTTCCTAACATTTTTGCATACATTATATTCTCATTGTCTACCATGAATATTGAATGTTTAACTGGTTCTAGAGATACTCACTAAAATACAAACAAATGCTTTGGACTCTTGGCCTTTACCTGATAATACAGTTATTTATATAGCTTGTAAATTTTACAATAAGTCTGTTGAGATTGCCTTTTGTTTTAGCTTTGAAATCATGTCTACAAACCATTAAATAACTTTGTTAAATAGGTTAGAATTTGACCTTACAAGAATCCTGACAGTGTTATAAATCTTCAAATATAAAGAAAAGAAATAAAAACATGTTTGGACATCTGATTGTATGAATTTGGCATATTATGCTGAAACAAGTCAGCAGTAAATGACAGTTAAGATAATATCAAGACCTTGAAAAATGTTTCTCTATATTGGTAAAGACTGTCTATTGCTTCATGTTAAAACAAAAAATTGTGATAGATTTTATTAACTTTTGTTGTCTTGTTCAACCTTCAAGAATTGTCAGCATAGATAGATATATATTAAAGTCTAACAATGGAACTTAAAATGTATCCTGGGTAGTGAACACTATATATATATATATATATATATATATATAATAGGTATGTCACATTTTTAGTATAATCAGTGCACTTTGTCCAAGAAATAAGTATGCTGTATATGAACGCTTTTTAAGTTGTGTTCTTGTATGTTTCTTAAACATCTTGAAAGATATTAACACTAATTTCTGGTAAAACAGTGACCAACCATGGCTACCAGTTTTGTGCACAATCATTAGGTGTTTGGTGTCTTTAAGTAAAAATAGGCACATTTATCCACCCAGGTAATTTCAAGATGGTAAGAATTATTGTCAGTGGTAATTTTTGTGTAAACTCATTTGGGGAGAGATAACCTAAATAGCCAAGATGGGATGGTGGGGGTGGGGGGACAAAGTTATCACTTTAAAAAAATTTAAAAAAAGAAAGTTGACCGGAAATGATTTTCAGTTTGGCAAAATAGTGCTCGATCCTGTGGGTAGCAGAAGAGTCATGATGTAGGAGCTTATTTTTAAGGTTTACAAAGATGCAATCTTTCAAAGTGCTCTACATTACCATAACACAAGAACCCCCCCCCCCCCCCCACACACACACACACTACTGCATTTTATAAGAGAGGGAATAAGTAGTTCTAAAAAGAATCTTATACTGGAAAAAGTAAAGTGCGCAATGCCTTACTTAGAGACAGCTGTTTATTTTTATTTATTTTATTTTTTTTTTTCAAGAACTAATTTCTAATAAAACAGTCACTGACCATCAATCACAATTATCATATTTCATATATTTATGAAATCACGGGGTTTTACCTTAGAGCCTTTAGAATTATGTAGCCCTGATCATGTAAATGAAGAGAAACACTGACAAAACAATCAAACTTCTACATTACCCACATCATTTCATCTTCAGTGCTAAAAAACAAGCTTACAAAATCCACAAAACCAAAAAAAAACAAAAAAAAACCTACTTCCAACAGAAATTACACAAATTTCATAATTCTGCCTCCTAACAACCTTTGAACTAAACTTGCAAGCAAGTTAGCCATCCCTAACACTAGAATTGTTACCACCACCTCCAAGACTGTTAGTGATATAATCAAGAAGAAAAATCTACCAAATACCATTTCAAATACCAGAATTTTCAGATAAGATGTCTACAATGCAAAATAATGTACATGGGGAGACATCACATGATCTAAAAACCCGCATTTGCTAACACAAGAGAGATTTGCTTTTTAGACATTCTAACTCTTTTGTTTTACATCAAATTCACATGGGACATAACTTAGATTTCACTAAAGCCAGCCTAATTTAAAAAGAACAGAATTTTTTAAGGAGAAAGTATTTTTAAAAACATAATAATAGCAACTTCCTTGAAACATTACATCAGTTTCTTTTTACAGAGCCATTCTTCATGAATTTAACTTGCAACTACGAATGCATAGAAATAATAATAATTCCATCTTTATTGAAAAAATTCCACCCAAAACACATTGTATCTGTTTCAGTGACCCATATAGAAGTGACAACAGCATTTCTACATACACAATAAATACAAAATATCCAGCCAAATACAAAATCATATCTTTCTACATTTTAATGATCTATTCAGAAATGACATTGACAGACTTTTCCTCATATACTTATATTAGCTAATGCTACCATCTAACATACATAAACACACTATTACATACTTTACTGTCCAAGATATTCTTAATTCATATATTTTAAAACTATCCGTGTGACAAGTATATTAAAATGTACATATACACAGACACGCACACTAACTAATGTTACTATCCATAATACACCTAAACTTACAAGCATTTCTACACAAACATACACTATTATATGCTTTTCTATCCAAAATGTTTGATATTATTTCTTAAATCTTGGATATTTTGACAAGTAAATTTAATACCAGTCTCAGGAGCAAGAACAGAACATTATAGGAAAATATCACTGAGACGGGTGTTAAATTTATCCACCAAATATATATATAAGAAAACTTGAAATTTTTTTTTATGTTTTGGCTCTGTAAATAAAATTTAATTCCATTGAACCCTCAGTTTTAATAAGATCCTTTGGGATTTTACTTTTTTTTTTTTTTTTTTTTTTTTTAGTGTTTGTATATCTCATCTATCTATCTATATATATATATATATATATATATATATAAAAAGAAAAATTAAGGCAGACACGTTATTTCATGGTGAATCGTGTCTGCCTTAATTTTTCTTATATTTGCTCTATATGTATTATATTTATATGCATATATGTTTAGAGCTCTCTTAGAGAGTTATCCTACCACTGTATGTACAGGATACTCCTTTGGATTCTTCTATACCCACACTGCATGCTGATATATACACACTGTGTGGGGTTCTCAAATTAAGAATTATAATCTTGCTCGAGATGGTATCTCAAAAACACTATACTTGGAATACCATAATTGTTATACATCTGGAAGAGCATCTGATCTTGCTTCAAATCATTGACAAATTTTTGTCAGGCAGCACTCACTTTACTTTGTTTGAGATTAATCTCTATCCTACCTCAACTAAAAGACATGTCTATGTATGCTCTGTTTGTAAGCTGGGAGAATGCACAGTCTGTCCTTGAGATAGAACCAATAATCTTCTTTCAAATATGCATACACTACTGTAGAAAGGTTGAAAATTTGTCTGTGACATCCAAAACACACATTGTTTTTATGGAAAATAGCAAAAAATGATAAAATATAACCCCTTTCTCATAGACAAAACCTTGCTTGCATCTCCCTACTCTATCACTATTTTCATGACAGATATTCATACAAACTACATTCCTTAGTTTTACCAGTCCAGGTCTTTGCAGCTTGAACATGCTATACCATGTACACATTCAACTCCTTCATATTCCATTGGTAAGAAGGAAGTTCCAATCTCAGTTTCTTCCCCAGAATTGTTACATTGTAAAACACTCCCATAAAAATGCTGCTTTGATCACTACAATCTTAACCTCTTCAAGTCTGCCATTATCTATTCTACATATAATGTGTACCTCTTACTCCCTCCTTGTATACTCTTAAAACAATTGTATTCAGTAACCTTCTACCTTAAGTGGCTGTTGGGTCTTGTCTTGTAGTACTAGTTCTTTGGTAAGAACATATACCTCCATTTTGGAGTCTATAAAATAACATAAAGCTAGTATTTGTCTATATTTCTGAGATGTGGCAGTATTTGAATTATTCAGACTATTGTCTTCATCTTTGTTGCCATTTGTACGACATTTTGGCCATTGTAAACTCCAGCCTTCTTCAGGTGCTAGGAATTTTGAACTGAACCCTTTATTACAATCACTGGGGTATATGAACTCCATTCCTTGCGTAAAGCCTCAGTTGGGAGTCATGAGTTATCTCCCTCTAACCTTGCAAGTTACTTGTTCACCACTGCTTTAAGGACACATGGCCCAGTGGATATAGATGTTGGTTAGTTCCTGACTTTACTCTTAGTTGTGAGTTCAATACCAGGCTACAGCAGTGGTGAACAAGTAACTTGCAGGGTTAGTGGGAGATAAAGCATGACTTCCAATGGAGGCTTTACACTAGGAATGGAGTTCATATACCCCAGTGATTGTAATAAAAGGTTTGGTTCGAAATTCCTAGCACCTGAAAAAGGCCAGAGCATACAATGGCCACAACGTTGTACAAATGGAAACAAAGATGAGGACAATAGTTCAAATAATGTAAATACTATAAAACTAATAGTATTCAGTCTCATACTGTCTCATAACTTCTCAGAATAAGGAAAATTTAATGATTGTACCCTTTGTTTACACATTACTGTGAATAGTTAGATCTATTTTTGTGTCTATAAAGATAGACATTGGTTAAGTTTTGTTAGATGTGGAGATTGCCACTTTTGGCTTAGTGTACAAGGAGCTACATATTTGCTGGCACTTGAACGCCTATTAAGACTAAAGCCCTCCCCAGACTTCAAATGAAACTTGTATATCCAATCAATTTCTAAAGATGTTTGAAAGCCCCTTTGTATTACAAAATGTTCTGAGCCTCTCACTGGTCTACCACATAATCCCTACAATCTTGACCTCTTTAAGTCTAGTGTTAACTGTTATCTTTCCTGCATAGCTCTATGGACTTCATTTCATGCCCTTTCTTGGGATCATACGCAGTAACAATCTATCTTGAGTGGCTCTTTGGCCTTGTATTAAATGAATATTAGTATATAAAGAAACAGCTAGTATCCCATGACAAATTAAACAACCTAACATGTAAGTAGAATAAGGCTGTGCATATAAGCTCATTTCATAAGTTGCTTTTCATTTATGATGTTTGTTACACAGGCAGTAGAGATGCCATGAAATGTACTCTAAATGCCCACTGTATCAAATGGTGAGGTCTGTGTACAACCGGATCAGATTTCATTATTCTTATTCAGGAAGTTATATAAAAAAAAATGCAAAAATTCCCTCTTTTATCTACTTTAGCCTCATCTTTTCATTATAAAACTTAGTGCCTAATTCTTTTTAAATA
Organism: Ascarosepion bandense; assembly: GCA_037127315.1. NCBI lineage: Eukaryota > Metazoa > Mollusca > Cephalopoda > Sepiida > Sepiidae > Ascarosepion > Ascarosepion bandense. The sequence continues at coordinate 5,742,709 of JBBBDQ010000441.1, forward strand.
TTTGATCTACCTTTTAAAGACGATGCACAAGAAAAAAAAATTGAAGCATACTTGCACAAACATTACAATCTCATCTAGATTTCATTTGCTAGAAAATTGTAATCAATGCCAAAATAGAATATATCACATGGTGTTATTTTCTTTAGTATAGTAAATAAAGACTACTTCTTTTTCTTGTTTTATTCTGTATATATTTATTTTTAGTGTAAACAATTTTCTTGACTCTTAGATCATATTTTAGTGTTGTGATGTTCTGGTAGATCACTCAGAATGTAGATCCTGTAAGTAGCACCATCTGACAGTTATTTTATGATTATTTGATAGCTAGTATTTCATGCTTAATTGATCAAAAAGTTAGGGATTAAAAATTTTTAAAAATGTAACTGTAGGATGGTTTTTAAATCAGTTTTCTCTTACACTAAAATAAACTCTTCATTCTGTCATCTTAGATTAAATGTGATACCTTGGCTGTCAGGACATTGTTTGAACTAGTAAGTTAAATTTACAGATACTCCAAATTAGTCGGGTGTAATCTGAGGTTTAGATGTGCATCGGGGTGTAGTGGATATTGACTCGAAACGACAAACCGGGGTGCCAAGTTGAATTCCTTGCATTCACTTACTCACAAATATTCCTGCGAAAGGTATTAATCTGTCTCTTCCCTCCAGTTATGGGTTAAATAATAGGACAGATTGGCTGCCAGCCAAGGCTATAGAACCCAGTCTACCACAGAAAGCAATAGCAACCTACTGCGGGATAATCTTCTGCCCAGTCATGCATTGAGACATGATCGCCCAAAACGTGTATCATATATGGCACTTAACTGACTGACTGAATCTGAGGTTCAAAATAAAAATGTCAGGTGAGTGGTTAAAAAGCCATTCATTCATTTTCAATATTTCTGGTTTGCTATTAAAAATATTTATTACAAGAAATTGATTACTTTTTTTTTTTCCTTCTCTCTCTTCCTACTACTTTTTTTGTTAGATTTAAAAAGCTTTGCTATATACTTATATTTAAAGAGTGTTTTTAAAAAAAAAATAATTTGGTGTCATTTGAGATGTAAACATTTGAGTAACTACATAGTCTAGGTAAATAAAACTAAAAAAAAATGTTTTATTGTTGGGCAAAATAAGATTTAGTCATGAAAATTTGAATGAGATTCAAAGGTATATGAACTTCAGGAAAGATTTCATAAGTTTTCAAATTGCGTACCATCTGTAGTCCAGCTGCTGTCTTCCTCTTTGAACTTTTTGAGTTATATCCAAATCTATTTTGTCACTTCTCTCACAAACAGTCATTGTGTAAAACACCTTTTTCTTTTCTTCTAAGCCTGAAAAGGTAAAAAATAGACAAACACACACACACACACACACACAGAGAATTTTCAGTTGTTTCTGCACATGCTGTTAAAATTTGAGATCATTTGAACAAGAATTTATCAAGTTATTAGATTATGGAATGATATTATTTTTTCTGAAACATCCTGTATATCAGCAATTTATAATGTACATTTCAGTTGGAAATATAGTGAACTTTTGTATGTATCAGGCTTTATTTTGCAAACCAACTAAGCTTAATATAAATTTCTGAAAAAAATAAATTCAAAAGAAACAAACCATAGAAAAATTTAATTAATCTTATTTGGAAAACTGTAAGCACAAGGCAATGAGATGTATACAGTCTTTTCTAGAAAAATGCCTAAATATTTAATATGTACACATGACTTTGTAACAAAAATGTCAGATACCATGAAACTGGATAAACTGTAAGGTGTAATGAGGTATGAAAAACAATTAAACATAAATTTACAGTGAATGTTGTAATGCATAGCTAACATTTAAAGAGGAGGAAGCAACTATTGGTCTGTAGCATATTACAATAGTGGCTTATAAATATTCAGGATAAGTCTTGTCTCAGGCAGCTACATTCAACAAGAACAGGACATGCTATTGTATGCATTGAATCTTTGATTCAAGATGATAAACTGTACAAACTTTGTAATAAGGTTGTGAAATTTGAACTTCTGAAGTTAGTGGCCTTTCTATAATTAACAAGGAGTTGCTATATCATATCATCCTTTTCAGTCCCAAAGCAATTGATTAAAGAACAAAAATTCCAACATATGGACATTTCTTTTTTGGTTTTTGGAATCTGTTCTTTTACTGTCCTTTCCCTTTACTTTTCTTCTCATTCTTTTTTTGCTCACATCCTAGTGGCATTATCACCTTGCCTGGAGGTGAAATGATGTAATATATATATCATCAACATACAAGCCTGTTTCGCTGTATTAGAGCTCATCAGTGTGGATAGACACATCCACTTGCTTCTGGTCAGGATTGAAACTCGACCGATTTGGTGTCAGTCGGAGTCGCTACTCCCTAAGCCATCGACGCATGGAATCAGAAGGGAAATTTTAACGTGTTATATATAAGCAGTGTATACACACGCAAAGAGAAAGAAAAGTTAATAGGACATTCTGGGACACCTGATAAGTAATAAGAATTGGATGTATGGTCATCTTCTGGAGACAGTTTGATTTCATGATCTGGAACCATCTATTAACACTGACCTCTTCTTCATCAAAAGTTTGAAGCTCAGCAAAGAAAAAGATGGCAATTGTTTTGGTAGAAAATATGTGCTGTTTATAGACTTGATATCACAGTCAGACAGAAATGCAATCAGATACTATGAAAGAAACCAGGATGTAAGAATGTCACATTCACACACTGCCAATCTAACAAAAGTGGCTCTAGACACCTGGATGGAATGTTTTACCATATCCACCACATATCCCTGACTTGGCATGTTCAGATTCTCATATGTTTCTGCTCTTCAAGTAACATTTACCCAGTATGTGGTTCCACATAGATAATGCTGTTTGTTGCAAGGGTGGTTTTGGTTACTTGATGCCATGTTCTTCAAGGAGGATATTTATGCACTGATGATACAAGTGTATCATTCCTAATGGCAACCAAGAGGAAAACATTGCATAAATATGCTGCTAAAATAATTTATATAATCTAAATAAATAAACTTAAAATTTTGTTTGTCCATGTGTCTAAAACTCTCTTACTTGGGCTACACTTGCTCTCTCATTGTCCTTTTGAAATCAGGATGATCTTGGGATTGAAAATCTGCCCTTCATCTAATGCTTGAACATCCGGCTATTTGTGTCTGAATGAGAAGAGAACAGTTAAAAATTCAAATTTTAAAATAGTTGAAGGAAATCTTTTTTTTTTTCTTATATTAACAACCTTTCTATCAGATTAATATTTGCAGGAGCTGACAATAATTTTTTTTTTTTTTTTCACTCTTTATGTATTTTATCCATTTTTTTTTTTTTTTTTTTTTTTTTTTTTGTCCTTGCTTGTGTTTCTACTTTAACATTAATTTGTAGTTTTTATTTCTTCTTAGTGATATTGTTTTCCATTCTCATAGACATGTCTAATGATGGATCACTAGTTTTATAGCCAATTAATATCTAGGACGTCTAAAGACCATTTCATCAATTTACTGTTTTATTTTTTTTCCTCTCCTATTTGCAATACCTTTTTTTAAACATTGCTTATTACTATTTTAATTTGTTCACAGATCAATAACTTTACAATATCTTGTTACTCTTTCGACCTGTGCATATTGTCTTGTATATGAAATAAGAAGGCATAGGATGTTTGCTTTTTTAACTCGGGTTCAGATCTAACTTTTTTTTTTTTAATCATATCACCCCAAGCAAGGCGGTAACACCACTGATGCGCAGGGGGCTACGTAAGGGTAAAAAGAATGGAAAAGAGAAAGCCGGAAACCATATCCTAAACAGGAAACAAGGGATGAGCCTCTTCACCCATTCAATAGATGTGGGTGGAGTGTGAACTGGGCGATAGTTTAGTCTATCTACTCCAATTGAAAAAAAAAATAAGGAAAAGAGTGAAAAGATTGGAAAAGAGAAGTATGTTCAAATTGTCAGGAAGATGATTTTTTTTTTTTTTTTTAATTTTTAAAAAAATTTTTTTTATCACCCCAAGCAAGGCGAAAACGCCACTGATGCACAGGGGGGCTACGTAAGAGTGAAAAAATTGGAAAAGAGAAAAACCGGAAACCACATCCTAAACAGGAAACAAGGGATGAACCTCTTCACTTTCTTGATATTATTGGTCTGGGAAGGTGATATCAGTGTGCAGCACTTTCTCTTTTTTTTTTTTTTTTTTTTTTTTCAAAGGCCCTGAAATCTGTATATCATGTTCACACTGGGAATTGTGAGTACTGATACAAAGTCATCATGATTGAAATTTTGAGTGTACTAGTTTTCAAATGAAATGTGGTTCTACAGAAGGATGCTGCAAATATCATGGATTGAGCATGTGAGCAATGATGAGGTTTTGGAAAAGATGGAAATTAATACTGAGTATCAGAGGGAGACAGCTGAAGTTCCTGGGACATGCAATGAGGAAAGAGGGCTTGAAGAATCTGATACTAACAGGCCAGATAGAGGGAAAAAGAGATGGGGGAAAGCAGTGGATAACATATTTAAAGGACCTGATCAGGTAGATGAGGAACAAGGGCTGCGTGGTGTAACAGGAGAAAGCATGCTAAGAGCCACCAGGGATAGGGAGATGTGGAAAGCCATGATCGCCTACACCTTGAAAGGACAGGGCACACAGAAGTGTTATTCAAACTGCTGATCATGCCAGATTATTCTCTCTGTGTGTGTGTGTGTCTCTCTCTAAATGTGATTAAGGTTCACCCAGCTAGTTTCAGTTTAATCCACATTTGCATATTGCGGGTGTTTAAATAAACACCTGTACTTGAGCAGGTCTCTGCAACAGGGTTCGGCTAGCCACCTGTGTGTGTGAGAGGGTGAAATAAAGTAAAAGAACAATATGAAATGTATCTCAATCTAATGTTTCACTTTTATTAAAGCTTCTTCTATGTGTGCTGTGGTACAGTGGATATGGGCAGGAACAAGAAATTGGGGAGCCGAGTTTGAATTCCAGCCGAATTCATTGCATTCACTTACCCTTGGGAAAGGTATTAATCCGTCTCTTCCCTCCAGTTATGGGTTAAATAACAGGACAGATTGGGTTCTATTGCCTTGGTCGGCAACCAGTCTACCGCAGAAAGCAATGGCAACCTACTGCGGGATAATCTTCTGACCAGTGCCCAAGCGTGTTTCACGTATGGCACTTAACTGACTGAGTTAGAGAAAAATGAAAAATAATATACAGTATGATAGTATGTTGTAATTTGGGCTTAATTCTTATTGATCAGATGTCCCACATTTATTAAAGCAATAGATAATTTTATTTTTAAATGTATATATGTGAAATGTTTTGGATGGTGAAGTGTACAATAATGGATATGTTTATATAGAAATGCTCATTGGTTTAGGTGTATATTGAATGGTAATATTAGTTAATGTGTATGTGTGGGGTTTAATACACATGTCATAAGTAACATAATTTTTAAATATGTGAGAAGATTTTGGGTGATAAAGTGTGATGGTGCATGTCTATGTTTATGTAGAAATTTTTGTCTGTCGGTGATTGTGTGTGAAGAAAAGGTTCTGTAGATGTTCCAAATTAAATTGTTGAAAATGTAGCAATGTTGTGGGGATTTTTATTTAGAATAACAAATTTGTAATAAGAAACTATTAAGAGAAAAATGTATGCAGTTAAATGTTCCAGAGAAATTGTAAGAAGTTAAATGAATTCAGCTTATAGTTGATAGTAGCAGAATGTGTGCATGTAGAAAGATTAACAGGTTACTAATAAAGTCTGTTTTCTTATGGCCAGTGAGAAAGTGAAAAGGAAGGTCAAGCAATAAAGGAAATTGTACGTATTAGACTTAAGTTTTTCGGAGTCAGTTGAAGTATCTTATTATTTCTTTGATGGCATGTGAGCGAAGACAAAGAAAGGAAAATTGGAACAAGAAGAATGAACGTATGTCAACACAACATGATAGGGTCTGCGTCTTGAAATTTCTTTTATTACAGTTTAGCTGTCACCTCTATGCACCCATCTGACTGACTGATTTTGCCAGTCAAGTGGTAGAATCTAGTCATGTGATTGGCACACACAGCATACCCATTTTCTAGACGTGAAGAAAATTTGACTGGGGTCATAGATCAATTTGCTATTTCCTATCCAATCAGAATCCAGAATGTTCTTCTATGTGGGTTATTGAAACGCAGCTTGATTGTGATAAATTTTTGTGGTTGGAATTTTTCATTTAAGATTAAATTACTATTATTTCTTTATATATTACAAAATTTTTATTAAAATATTATTTATTTTTATGTATCATTTAGAATATTATTATAAGTATTACATATTATTAAAAAAAAATTATTTGGTATTTTATGAAATTTTTTTTTTATTTCTATGTATTGCTTTAATACAAGTGATGCATATCTGACAAATAAAAATTAACCTCAAATCACAACATACCCGTATACTGTCTCTTTGTTATTATTTTTTCAATTATCTCCTGATTTCTGAAGAAGCTTTAATAAAAGTGAAACATGTTAAATTTAGATATGTTTCCTATTTTGTTCTTTTACTTTGTCATCTTGAATTCCAATCTATATATTCGACTCGTATGTTAATACGCACAATCACTTAAACGTTAATTTTAGCTGGTATTTATATTTGAGTAGAGGAACCAGTTATTTATTAAACGCCATATTTATTTTATCTACTGATCTGAATATTCAAAAAGTTTTATGAAAGAAAAATCTATCCTGGCAGGATTCAAACTTGTCTCACTTGGCAAGAAAAACCATTAAATTGAACATGCTTATACTAATTCAGTTTCAAGACATTCGGCAATAAAGCATGACTGAATAGTACCATTTTAAGCAAAATTCTTATAGATTTTTAATTTCATACCTGTCCAGATTTGCATCCAAATGCAAACAAAGCAATTTCTAAATAAATAATGGATTTTTATTAATCAGACAGGTTTTATCCTGCTAGAGGGCACATTCTTTAAGATTTCTTGAATATTCATGTTATCAGACAAAAAAAATCAAACATACTGTTTAATAAATAAACAGAGCATTTGCTCAAATATGATTACGCATTAAAAAAAAATGTTTGTGATAAAAATTCATTACTACTTTAGTAATTATATGTATTATATGGGAGATTATATATATATATATATATATATATATAACACAAAATGTTAGGAAAATTTAACAAGTTGTGAAAAAAAAAAAACTTTTGCGTAGCACATTTTGTTTGATAGTTCCTAAATGGTGTACTGCTTCACAAATTTTTTCCTATTGTCATTAATCTTCCTAATATGTATAATTTTGTGTGCGCTTCTTTAAACTATTAATGAATTTTTCATTGTTAACAAACCTTATGTTAAGACAAAGAAGCTTACTTTGGAATCTAACATGATAAATGCTTAGTTTGCTCAATAGAAGCTTAGAGGACAAAAGGACTAATTGGAGCATGCCTACTGTTAGTTACTTGTTTATAGCTCAGTTGTTAGTATTGAACTGAAAATGGAGTATGCGGTTTAAGTATTTTTTATTTTATTTTATTTTTTTATTTTTTTTATTTTATTTTTTTTTTTTTTTAATCGTAAGTGTTGGTTCCAATCACAATATGAAATGACTGCAAAACATTTTCTCCTCGCCAATTTATATGCAGAAGCACAAATGCAGGCAAGGTTTTCTCCCTTAGCAATAAAATAGGTCAGTTCTTGGTGTCATCTGATTTTGTCCTTTTCTGTCTTGCTTTGAAGTCAGAACAGCATTTGTTCATCTGAATTTGCTCTTGTCAAACCCAATTCTTAGTTTGTGAACATTTTGCCATATTACTGTTGCTTTGCCTTACATATAGTTTGCTTGCTCTGTACTATTTTTGCCCTGTTCTTTTCTTATTATTGCTTGTTACGAATTTTGACAATTCGTTTGTTGGGCTGTTCTGCCATTTACATTTAACCATGACCAATCACAGTACAATAGAATACAAAGAGAGGAAAGGATTTCTTTTATTTTGTCTCCCATTAAGCAAATGTAACAACTATTCCGATCTCAAAGATAGTTCAATAAAACTTGGTTTAATATTAACAATTATTTTTAGATGTTTGCCACAGTGATTGTGAAACATTTGATATAGTGATAGTTGACAAATTTTTATAGTTCATTACCAATGAGTTCAGTCTGCACTGTTAATCTGATACTGACATAATTTACCTCCTACTGTGTTAGTATTTGAATTAACCATGACAGATATGAAAAGAGGATATCTTTTCTATTTAAACATTTTCAATTATGTTATTAGTAACACATTTACTGTTAAGTATTTGCTGGTTTTCATTTGTATTACACTTCGTATAATTGATTTGATTTCTAAGTTTGTTGCCTAAATAAAGCATAATCAATATATATATATAACTCTCATCCTAAACTCTCTTAAGCTACTTTTGTGCACACTTTCATTGTAAATAGTTCTTATATACAAACTTATTTTTATCCTTTTTATAGACAAAATTGTTTACCTACATTTTAAATAAGTGTACACATTCTTAACTGCTAGAAGATTCAACAAAATGTCTTTCTTGACCATTTTTTCTTATTTTTTTTTACACTACGCCCGGTTCACACTCCACCCATGTCTATTGAACAGGTGTAGAGGCTCATCCCTTGTTCCCTGTTTAGGATGTGGTTTCTGGCTTTATCTTTTCCAATCTTTTCACTTTTCTTTTCTTTTTTCAATTGGAGTAGATAGACTGAACTATCGCCCGGTTCCGGCTTTCTCTTTTCCAATCTTTTCACTTTTACGTAGCCCCCTGCACACCAGTGGCCTCACCGCCTTGCTTGGGGTGATGTGATTAAAAAAAAAAACTACAAATGATGCTTTCATTCATTCAGTTAAAGAGGCAATAATAAATGTGCTTTTTATCTTCCTTCAAGCTCTTCTTAAAGCCATCCAGTATTATTTTCATTATTTTTCATATACCCAGTTCAATACTTTTGACTTTCTTGTAAAACCAGTAACAGTATTGCAATATTTTAGAACTTCTCTTTTTCCAGTTATTTATTTATTTTTTCTCTGATACATTATCATTGACTATCCTATTGGTGAAGAATTTTTGTTTATTTATAAATTTTTAGATTTGTACTTTATCTCCAATTTATTTATTTGCTTATTTTGTGTGTGTTTTTTGTTTTCTTTGTCCCCCCCCCCCCCCCACTTGTCAGCTTTTGGATGTTCAAAGCAAATATCGATTTCTAATGTAAAGTTAAGATGACTTGCTCCACAATTTTATTATAAGAAAGAAAGAAAAAGAAAAAAACTGGCAAAACAAAAAAAACCTTTCAATTATTCAAAATTCTCAGAATGTATTTCAGAAACAATTTTTGACTATAGATAAAATTCAAGAAAACAGGCAATATTTACAAGTTATCTGCTGGATTTGTTCAAATATGAATTTGTAAGATGTCTAATTTTTCAAGATTCATTTAGAGAAAGCGGGTTTCAAATATCTTGTCCTAGCATCATAGCCCGGCGTTGCCCGTGCAACTCAGAACATTTTTGTAGTAGAAGATGCCAATGAGAGGAGTAGATGGAAATTTTAAAGCAGCCTGAATTGTGTTTGTTTTTGTTTCAAAATTATGGGGGGAAAATATTTACAGTTTTTGTTGACTAAATGAATTTAACATAAAAATAAAAATTATTTATTTTGTGTTACTGAAATAAAAACTATTACGCTCGCACTTCAGAAATTTTTGAAGAATATTTAAAAATATAGACATTTAATTTTAGAGGAAAAAGTTACATTCATGCCACATGAATTACAGACAGTTGATTTCCTGCATTAAATATTTAGCGAAAAAAAAGTTTGTTTTTCTTTTTAAATTTTATTTACATTTTTTTTTACATATTTTGTTTTTGTTTGAAAAACATTTCTTTTGTTTCAAAATTACAAGGAAAAATATTTACATTTTTTTGTTGACCAAATGAATTTTTAAAATGTCGGAATTAAAATTAATTAATTATAAAGGCTTTTTTTTTTTTTTTTTTTTTTTTTTAATAAAAAATATTTTAGTCGTGTTTGACATGTGTGATTTGATTTCTGTGATGTAATTTAGTAACCATCTTCAATGTTTTATGGAGCAAATGTAAACAATCAGCTCCATTGGTCAAAAAGTGTGAAAGGGAAAATTGCTGAACTTAACTAAAAAGTATGTGTCGACCTGGCTTCCCTGTGGATTTGTGTCCCTAGACAGTTTGAATGGCATAGCTTAAAAAATGTAGACGTGCATAGGGAACAGTCACACACAGACTAACAGATTGCCTTTTATATTTATATATATAGATAATAATATTTATGTTGCCCATAATTTCTAAATGCAGCTCTTTTTTTTTTTTTTTTTTTTTTTTTTTTAACATAATACTTCAATGGATCTGGTATACAAAACAAATGTTAGTTAAAGGTTCTTCTTTAATGTTCTGTGTCCCTTCACAATATGAGCAATCATGACTCTCTACAACTTCCTGCCTGTTGGCTCTTAACAATGTGCATGCTTTTTTTAATGCCAATTCATCTATTTGAACTTGTTAGGTAGGTATTTGTTTCCTCATCAGTATCTCTTGTCTTCAATTTATCCTGTGAGTGTCAAATTCTTCAGTCTCTCTTCTCCCTCCTTATGTGTTCCAAAAATTTCAACCATACCTTTTTTGGTTTATAAGTATAGGCATCCTTTTTATTTATACTTTCCTTAAAACTTCCTCATTGATAACATGCTCCATGTATGGTATGGTATTCTCATCATTCATCTATAGAATCAAATCTCTGTTGCCTTAAATCTCTTCTCCATTGCTGAGGAAACTGACTGGCATTCACTGGCTTACAGGAGAATCAATAGGGCATAGCAGTTTGTCTTTTTTTTTTTTTTTACCAAAATGTTTCTATTTTATATTACTTTGCTTAGTTTTTGGAAGGCATTTTTTGTTATTTTAATGCACCTTTTTTATATTTTGATCATTTCATATAAAAAGGTGCATTAGAATGAATTGGCATTAAAATAAAAAGCACATACATTGTTAAGAGCCAATGGACAGGAAGTTGTAAAGAGACATGATGCTCATATTGTGAAGGGACAGAGTTAAAGGTTCTTCTAACATTTGTTTTGTCTACCAGATCCATTGAAGTATGTATATAATATATAAAAAAAAGGGAAAAAAAGCTGAATTTAGAAGTTATGGGTAACATAAATATTATTATACAAGATATTTAAAACCAGTTTTCTCTAGATGAATCTTGAAAAATTAGACACTTTACAAATTCATATTAACTTGTGAATAAGCATGTCTCATTCCTTCTTCTGCAGGGATTCTGTCAGTGTGCACATTTTTAGTGATTCTATTTTAATCTTGAAGGAAGATGACCAATTTCGATTGGACATTATCCCAAAGTTTCTGGGATCTAAGAATTTCTGTCTTCATCAGTTAATATAGAAACTACAGCAAGCTGTTTGATACATCCTACAAACAGAAACACTGGGAGGGGATCTTAGTGTATGAACATATCGGTAAATTTAGTAGCAATAGTGATAAGGCTGCATGTTGGTGTGTCAGGAGTTGATCAGGCTAGAAATTGCCTTTTCTGATCTTAAATCACTTATAAGTATTGATCTTTTTATTCTGAGTATAGGCACAATTTTGCTTTTTACCAATTTTTTATTTTTCTATTTATTTATTTTTTGGGCCCAAAAATCTTTTTATAGAAAGAACTGCTATTCATTTTCTTTTTTCCTCTAGTATATGAGATAAAAGAAAGAATACATTTGTTCAATTCAAGAAAGCCACAAAACCATTTCCACTGTATTGATAGTAATTTTTTTATGTACATCTTTTTACATAAAACGAATGATCTGATGTTAAGGCATGACTCGATGGGTTTTTGTATTTTATTATAATATACTTTGGTGTGTCTCAAGCATAATCATTGTTACTTAATCCATATAGATATTGATGTACTAATATGTGTATGTTGTAAATTTATTTTTGTTACACTGTTGAAGCAAAGCTATATCAAAAGTTAAATATAAATGAAATACATAATCATACCTTTATATTTCGTTCGCTCTCTCTCTCTTATATATGAGATACATACCTTGAATAAGTTCTTGCTGTTTTCCAACAGATGGCGTTCCCAGAACTGAGTGCAAGTAGTTTCAGATAATAGCTCTATAAGGAAATACTCAAGTTTGAAATTCAGCGTATGTCATTTTGCCCAAGTTTCAAAGAAAGTGTATTTGCAGGAAATTTTATTGCACTATTTTATTAAAAGATCTTTAACTGAAACGCATGATTCCTGTTGAGATTTACAACGACCATGCTCTGTCAAAAACAACATACAGATTGGCTTAGATGCTTCAAAAATGATTTTAATGTTGAAGATAAAGAATGCTCTGGCACATTGAAAAAGTTTAAAGATGAAGAATTGTAAGCATTACTTCATGAAAACTCATGTTAGGCACAAGTTGAACTTGCAAAATCTTTAGTAGTTGATTACATAAATTTAGGAATGATTCAAAAGCAAGGTCATTGGGTACTGTATGAGTTGAAGCCAAAATAGCATCTTATTGTGTGTGAACAGCTGCTTGAACCTGCTTCAACAGCAGAATTTTTTTTTTTTTTTGCTCCCTTGTATCATGACCGTTGATGAAAAGTGGATATGCTATAAGAACCCTAAGTGTTGGAGGTAGTGGAGTAAGCCTGGCTGACGCATCAACATTGGTAGCAAGACTGAATATACATGGTTCAATACTGCCCAAAAGATGGTGGGGGAGTAGTGGCTAACAATAGACAATACTTTGTGATGTGTTTCTTACTAATTTTTGCAAATAAAACCTTACTTTTCATGAAATATTGGCTTGAACTTATTCAAGGTCATTATATGATGACCTTGAATAAGTTATATTTCCCTCAATAAACTTTGATAGCTATCCACTGATGATTTAATGTGTCTCAACTTGATCAGACTTATTGAGCAGGAATTAAATTTTTCTTTATTGATTCTTTTCTATTCTTTAACCCACTGAACCAGAGATGCCTGATTTAAAAGGGGGAAAAAAATGACTAAGCAGTTTTTTTTTTTTTTTTTTTTTTTTTTTTTTTGACCCAACTTAATTGTATCCAAAAATATTATAACAGATAAATCAATAAAAGACATCATTTAGCTTCTTCAGTGGCCTTATGAAAATTGTGTGTGTGTGTCTGGATAAATTATCGTACAAATTACACAAGTCAAAATTAACATTGACATCTCGTTTTAACAGGTGCATTTAACAAAATTACACAAAAATATCTTCAAATACTAAAAAATAAATTAGTCTTGTTGCCGGACATAGTCTTCTAACAGCCACCCTCTTAACCTAGGGCAGCACTATCTCCTCAAGGCTCTTGATGTAGGCTTGTGTTGAGTCAGATGATTAGTGGCATCCCTCTCTATCACTAGTGGTCACTTAAAACGCCATCATAATCACTATTAGATTCCTCCAACTCTTTCTGAATCCTCTCCCTGTCATCAGATTGATACCCAAACACTTTCCAATGTTTGTATTGGAGCTTCTGGTGCTAATTCGAAGCGGTGCAGCATGTTGTTTCCAAATTTCTGGAGGAGTGAAGTGTCATTGTGCTCTTTTTCTCAATTATGATGTCCAATTGACCCTACTATACTGTCAGTTGACAAAAACAAACATGTGCAAAATATAATAAATAAAAATAAAATGGCGACAATTTATTCATCGCGCCCTTTCTCTCTCACTCTCTGTGTCCATCTCTCTAATATATATTGTGTGTGAGAGTATTTTGTACCAAATAAATTAAATGTAAAGATGGGTATTTGGCATTCTTTATTCTTTGTGTTTTAGAAACACTTTGTTCAACAATTGTTTGAGCTGTTGATTTAAATCAATTTTGTAAAGGTAAAATTGTTTTTGGATTTTTATTAGTAAATGTCAGTTTTTATTTTGTTTTTTTTACGTCTATCATCTAGAAGAGAAGACATAATAAAACTTTGTTCTTTAATAAAGCAGCTCTTAACTTCAGTTTCAAGATTGAAGAAAACCTCTGATATAGGAAATCAGTCAAAATTTTCAGGAATGATTCTTACAAAATATTTTTTATACAAATTTTATCCATTCATCATTTACGCTAGGCTAGTTTTCATTTTTTTCTATTCATTCTAACTTAATAAGCAAGTTGATTTATTTACTGTAGCTATTTTTTTTTAATGTATTGGCACCAGAAATAGCTGGTTTAGTTGGTAATAATATTTGAGTAGCTGCTACAAACTTTAATTTTCTTGAGCATCTATTATAAAGGAATGGTTTATATACTAATGAATTTGTTCTTCCTTAGCTACTCTATGACTCTGACACTCTGGTAGAGTATGGTTATTTGAAAAACTTGTAAGATGAGTAACATAGATTTGTGAATATCTGACTCATTTGATTCATTATTAAAAATTAACTGGAAAAAGGTGGCATTTTATATTTTGGCTCTTGCTCATGTTAAAACACTGAATGCCATCTGTTAACAAACTGTTGTCGTTCAAGAAATGCTACAGGTACCCACTGCCCATCAGTTGGATGGATTACAAAGCAAATGAGTTAGTCTTGAAGGAAATGGGAACAGGCTGGCTGTTGGTTGCAACCAAAAAGTGAAAACTGCAGTACTTGATTAAAGCCCAGAATCTATGGCAGTTGACCAATTGAAAATGTGTTTAAACAATGTTTTATTGACATATTTAAAAGTTCAGCTTCTTAAAGTCTGAATAAAAGACAAAGCTGTAAAAGTAAAATGTCAGGATTTTTTAGGGAGAGTAAATTGAATTACCTTATCAGATATGGTGACTAGAAAGTATTTGTTATATATTAGAGCCATTAGTGTCTTTCATTCTAACCTGAAGAAACTGAACCCAAGTCACATTGACAAAATGTATTTAAAAGCTTTTTCCACTTTGTCACTTTCATTTTGTATTCTATTATTCATCTCTCTCTTTTTCTCTCTCATCCCAAACTTATTAGAAATCTTTATTTAAAGTATGTATCATTAGCTTTGTCAGTCTACTGTATCAAGTCATTACTGGCACAGATATACTGTACTTGAAAAATAAATATTTGCCTCTTTTTTTCTTCATAAGCAACAAGATTGTTTAAATTTTTCATTGGATTTTTTTTTCTTGTAAGAAAACTTTGTTTTGTATCAAAGAAAGTATGTTACTCGTTCTGTAATTGGGATACAAATTTTATTTACTGTTGCAAATTATTAAAATCTTTTGAACCATCCACAAAGCCCTATCACTTATTGCTGGAACTGAGAACTAAACAAAAATAAATTTGTTCTCTTGGCCTTATTTTATAATGCTATTGAACTGAGCTGTATCATTTGTCTAAAATCATTATTGTCAATAAACTTCATTCTCAGCATCTATCCCCCCCCCCCCCCAATCAGTAACTTCAAAAAATGTGTGGAAAGTCTATATGTCTCATTTCAGAAAATAAGTACAGACAAAAGTATTTAAAATTGAAACAAATTTTTACAGTAGGATAATAGACCTAAGAATGTCCTTTTTTTTTTTTTTTTTTTTATAGAGGGGATTGGATAAAAACATGTATTATCAGGAACCTTTAAGACATAATATCCGATTTAACACACCCTCTTAACGTCTGATTTAACTTGACCTTTTTTTTTTTTTTTTGTTACTGTGAGCACTCCCCACTTTGTTTAAAAACGTGATTGAAAATCTACTAGAATTAAAGAAAACACTTGTTACATGATTCATAAAGACTTGAAGTTCAATGTCTCCTTTGTATTTGGCATTTTGTAATATTTTCTGCTGAAATAAATGGTGCCAAGTATTTATATTTTTCGTTATCTAGTATTATAGAATGTTCATAGGAAGTACTCACTAATAAGCTATTAAATATTTGAGATGATGCATATTTGTGGTAGTCAAGTGGGTGAAGAATGAATATAGGTAGATTAACAAAAGCTCCATTCTTAAATTAGGCTTATTTCTGAATACATGTATCTTGATAATTTTGACCATTTACTAATCCTATTTTAAAAAGCAAATAAGTTCTTCTATTTTGCTCTCTATATCTAATAGTCTCCTAAAGTAGCCACTTGGGTTTTAAATTAAATTTTTTAAAGGAGAACAATAGAATTAAGACTTGTTTCCTTTCCAGCATATATGAAAAGCATTTGTCATAAATAGCTTAAGTGTCATGACTTGTGATAATGATATATAATATATACTTTTTTGAACAAATCTTTTAAGTTGATTTTTATAATGGTTCTCAATTCACATCCTCAATTCATTATTTCTAGTCTATATTATATTTTGAGATATCTAATTTAAATAATGATTAATTGATCTAAAAATGCTTGATATTTCTGGTTTGTGCTTGATGCTTTGGTAAACTTTAGAAAGTTTGCTTTTTTTATGAAATGGCATTGCTGATAAAACTAAAAAACCTTTTCCCTTGCTGATTTTTAACATAGGAATAAGGATAACCTATTCATAATATTCCAAGATTGTAATTTCTTTATATATCAATAAGCATCCATTTTCATTCATTTTTTTTCTAACTTTCACTCAACATGGGGTGTGTTTAATTTTCTTTTTTTTTTTTTCTTTTCTCAAATGTATGTAATGTGTGAGTACCTAAAGCTCATAATTTTAAAAATTGCTCTTTGCAATTTTGAATGTTATTAATCTTCCTTAAACTAGGGGTAATTAGGTTAGGCATTACTGTAAGTTACTTTTTATATCAGTACCGTGGGGGCAGATAAATACCTATTTATATTTGCAAACAGTATGGTAAACATTTTCAATTGGAATTTGTGCTGCTAACCTTTGTTTTCTGCTTATTTCTGTTCTTAGATTAGACTTCTAGGTACAAGAATAGATATCAATACTGTATTTGTTTGTTATATTGAAATTTCTTTACTGTTTTGACACTTCAAAAAAGAAAATGAGCTTCTTTACAATAATATCCCAAACTAATGATAATTAATGGATTTTTTTTTTTTTTTTAATATACATCTTAAAAATCTTGTTTTATAACAGATTTCTATTTTCTCAAACTACCTTCTCTAACAGTTTATATGTTAATGAGATCTAATTATTTTTTTTATTTTTATATATTAGAATTTCTCATCTTTTTATAAATATTTGGAGGACAAATGATAGTAGCGTGGTTCTCAGAATCATTCTATAGACAAAGCGAAATGTTAGTGCAAACTTGTGCTCTTTTTCCTCTCATCAAAGCATATCTTAATGCTACTGAGTAATTTATTTATAAAGTAATTCTTTACTGTAAAACTGAATCTATTTTTGTTGGGCAGCTACCACAGGGATGCACTGCAATTTTTATATTATGAGTTAAACTTTTTTTCCTAAGCAAAGTAGTAACGCCATGCAATATGAGAAGAGAGAGGACACAAAAAAAACACGGTTCAAGACAAGATGGCAATTGTTCTTGCATTTAAATTTTGGATGATTGTAACTATCTAGGAAGCAATAAATGAGAAGAATGTTCCACTGGTGGGAACTGCAAGAAAAACTGTTAAAATATAAGTGGCAGTTGCATCTAGCTAGTCCAACAGTAAAATGGTGCAACTTAGTTGCCAATATAGTAGTACACTTAAATTCATGTAAACTGAGCACCAGGAGGGGAAAAAGCTCATCAGAACAGTTGCTATGAAAGTGTTTGTAGAAAAGACAGAGGGCAGCCATGTCATATTGCTAAGAAAGTGACTGAAGTTGTGATTCCTGATCAGGATCAATTACAATACAGACCTTTTTTGGATTTTGTCAAGAATCTTGTGATATGTAAAAGGAGTACCAGACTAGATATGACGAGTGTTTCATGCAAGGACAAATGGTAGATTTATAAATGTGTAAGGTCGATTTTTGAATAGAACAATTTTTTGGCATGAGATGGTGAACTGACTTTCCTTGTAGTAAATGTTGACAATTACAATGTTTTGTTTGTTTTTCTTACTGACAAAAATTGTGCTTAGATATACAGTTTTATTCAAACTTTTTCAAGTAACAAGTTATTTTGATCACTTTCTTTCAAATGTTTTTGTGATGTGACTTCTAGTTTTACTTCAGTATTGATGACTAATAGATTGTGAGAATTGTCTCATTATCCTTTGTTTTTTTAAAGCTCCCTGATGTAAATGTCAATTTTTTTTCCTTTGATATCTTAATTTTTTTCTTTTCTCTACAGATGTGCCATGACGTGCCATGAGCCCCATCCTCCATCAGAGGAGGGCCCTAACCATTGTGAGGAGGGTCCCAAGTCTCCAGAGGAGTTGGTGGGTAACACCACCAAACATGCTCTGCTCACCTTGTATGAGGAATTACTAACAGAGGTGCAATTAGCAGAAGAGGCTCAGCGCTCACGCAAGTTCTCAGAGCAGCTTTATTGCTTCAATCACAAGAATGTGAAATCGGTGCTTCACTGGACAAGTTTTTTGATTTTATTTGTACTTGCCGTCTTCTTGCTCGTTGGTTATGGATATCGACACATTGAGTATGTAAATATTGTCATTCTTTCTTTTGTTTTAATGTTCTTGGTTTAACATTTTTTTTTCTTCTAAATCAGATTGCTCACATGTTCATAATGGACGGTGAATATGTGATCAATGACAGTTTTAGGGAAAAATGGAAACAAGAAATGGACACTTAATATCAGAAAAAGATAATTGAAATTTCTAGAACATTAGGAAAGGTCTTGGAAAATTTGATACACACGAGACATCTTGAAGTCAAATGGGATAGAGGAAAATAGCACATAACATACTTAACAAGCTTGTGTAAATGGACAACAAAACAGGGTTTATGTGAGATAACAAAAAAGACAAAATTTAGCTACAAAGGACAGGAAATTTTAGAGATCCATGATCGCCCATGTCCTGAAGTGGAGATGGCATATAGATTATCTTGTAAGCATACAGTATTTAATATATTTAAAAAAAAAGAAAAGTTATCTAAAGACATTTTAGAGTTCTTAAGGTTTGTTTTAAATTTGTTCCATAGGAAACAGTAAAGGATCTCCATGTAAACCTTTCAAAAACAAACTAATCTGGAATGATAGTAATAACATAACTGAATCTATCAAAAATTTAATGTGAAATTAATAGATTCTAAGTGCTCCAAATACCTCACTAATTTTCATGTTGTATAAGGCCTAAGAGCCACTCAAAGGTTACAGAATAAGAGACTCACTTTATGGCAATCTGTGGGGAAGTTGATGGTTAACCCTAGACTTGAAGAGGTTTAGTGATTTTTGGGAAGTATTTGCTTGGGAATTGGTTCCACAAAGCAGCAGTTCATGGTAAGCTGCTCAAGTGGAACTTGATCTCACCAATTGAATACAAATTGAAGGAGACTAGTTTGCTACAATGTGCATGGTGGGTCCTAACCATCTAGATTATGACTGGTGGAACTAAGGAATATAGTTCATCCAAACACTTTCTATGGAACTAGCAATATAGCATTAAGAGGCTTGTAATAATTAAGAAATTGAATACAGCATATATTTTAGTAGCGGTACTTTTGTCTGACACTATACAAAAAGTTTCACCCAACAGTAATGTTAACGGTTCACTGAATGTTTCCTGTCAGGAAATGGTTAATCTTATCATTACCATCTTTCAATCACTCTTTTAAGAGGCAATACACATGTCTAGCATTTCATATATAAAACAGAAAAATTTAAAACGGGAGTTGTTCCCTCTAATTATATGCACAATTATCTATTACTTGCAACGTATCAGGTCTGAATAAGTGGCTAGATTAAGAAATTGTTTTAATTTAAGCAATACTTTTAAAAAATGTTAAATATACAAATTTTAATAATTACCACTGCAATTTTATTTTTAATTATTTTTTTTTTCAGTTAAAGGAAGCTAAATTTCTTTTATCTTTTATAACTAACCTTAACAGATTTATAAAAGAAAAAAAAATACTTTTTTTTTTAATGCAATGTAAATTCTATTAAATACTAAAATATTAGATAATTCCTTCATTTTCTAATATTTTCAGAATTTTCTCTAGTAAAGTCTTAGTGGTTATTTAAACTCAAAACTTTTTTCTTTTCATACTCTTAAAAGTAGCAGTCATGATTTAGTTAATCTAGATCATTTACATTATTATATACCTTGCATATGAAATATAACTTGGTTTAGTTCCTTGAGCCTTGTTATAAAAATGGAAGAATCTTTAGTGAATGAAAACAAATTCAGTAAATTAACAGGTTATTGCTTCCAGATTGAAAAAACAAAATGTAACTAATTGAATGATGAGTGATTAAGTTCATAACTAGCACACATACCTAAGTATGTTAATAACTAAACTCAAATAAGACGGGTAATAGCTTACACACACACACACACACACACACATATATATATTCCTCCTGTCACGCTAATGGGGAGAGAGTAGCAAGGCAGGGTTGGCTCAGTTCATTTGCTTTACTACCTGTTATTGCCATGTGTTTGCGCTTTAACAGTGGCGTATTTTATTTGTTGCAATAATTATGTTGTTGAGTCATGAAGATGGGTATGTGCACGCACGCACACACACACACACACACACATACATATATATATATATATAATTAAAATGAAATATAAAATCAAAATTAATATAATAAAATATACATAAAAATAGAATAAAATATAAAGAAAAATTTTAACTTGTATAATAAAATAAAAGATGAAAATATATTATACTAAAAAATACATACACATGTAAGCATATATCCTTATGTACGCACACATCCACATACAATACAATACACACACACACACACACACACACATATATATATATATATATATATATATATATATATATATATATGGCTGGATCAGTATTAATAGGATCTTTGTTGGCATTTTACCTACCTGCCACTTTCTGTTTGGAGATATATCCATTATATATGCACACATACACAATGACCTTTATTATATAATAAAGGGTGTATATAATTCTTCATGACTCGACAACATAATTGCAAAAAATAAGCCACTGTTAAAGAGCAAACACTGGCAAGAACAGGTAGTAAAGTGAATGAACTGAGCTGACCCTGCCTTGCTATCTCGTCCCCCATTAGCATGACAGGAGGAAAGTATATCTAAAAAATTTTTAATTGTCAATTAAGTACTTCACTCATATGCTTTACTGATGTATTGATGTCACTTAAAAGTTACTATAATCTACCTTCAAACTATCTTTATCTTTGATTTCCTAAAACCGTTAATTTCTTGGTCTTAAGTATATATATATATATATATATATATATATATATATTATTTTTTTTGTTTATACCTCGTATTAATATCATTTCTTTTTCTATTCTTCTCTTTTATTCCTGTGGTAGATTTTAACGTAAATTAATTTGATCTCAACAATTGTCAGATTCTTTTTCTTTTTTTTTTTTTTTTTTTTTTAACGTAAGTTTTTGTAAACTTTTGGAAAAGCTGAATATGATGTCATGTTATCTCTTTTCTCTATTTCTCCTTTCCTCTTTTTTCTTTTTGCTTTTTATGTATCTATTCCTTTCTTTCCACTCTCTTTGGCTAACAATCGTCATGTCTGCTTATCCAATGTACATTTGCTCTCATTCCCTTTTTCATTTCTTCCTTATTTTCTCCCCTTTTTCGTTTTTCTTTTTTTCCCCTCATTTTTTATTTCCCTTTCTTCCACGTCTGGTCCTGTGACACTCTTATTTTTGATTTCTTTACACATATGTAATCTTTAAATGTTCTTTTCATAGATTGAGTTTGAATCCATTTTGCTTTCTCTGTTTTCCCTTTCTCTTCCCTACCCTCTGATTATGTTATGTTAGAAGACAGGCATCTAGATGCCTGTCTTTTAACATAATCACTTCCCCTCCCACTTTTCTTTCTTATTTCTTTTCTTTTCCTTCTTTTTAAGTGAACTTCCAGTGTATGAAAATCTCTTTGAATTTTTCCATAATAAACAGTTGCTGAAAAGTGAATATGCTTCGCAGAAATGATCTTATGAGACATATAATTTTCAAAGTTTTATTTGGAATAAAAAAAAAAACCTATAAATAAAATAACCCTCTCAAATATTTTAACAGCAGAGTATACTTGTAAATATAATTTCCTATCAGCTTCTAGAGATATTTGAAAGGCTTTTATGTTGCCTCTCAAATTATTCAACTATCAAAGTCGACAATTGCCTGAAAAATATTAATCTGTAGAACATGGTCACTGTTACTGAAATATCATGTAATTTTTCAATTTGTCCAGTGGCTTTTGATGTATGTTAAGATATTTTTTTGTAGGGGGTGGGAAGAGTAGGATTATGAGAAACAGCTGGTGCTACATTAATGTGATCCATTTAAATATGACTAAATGGCAGCAAAAATAGGATCATTAATCCATAAGTTGATATTCCTGTCCAGTCCAAATAGTGGAACTTGATCCTCGTATGATATGTGGAAAGTTAAAGGAAAAAAAGCTTTTCTCTAGTATAAATGATCTTGTTGAGATATCAACATAACCTCAACATCCATATATTTCAATATCCATATAAATTTGTCATTCAGTAATATCTGGTAAATCACAAATCTTTATGGGGAGTGGGTGTATTATTGAAAGCCCATGTCAGTGTTTTATGATCAGAGGATAAACTAATTTTTTTTTTTTAAATCTACAATGAGTATCTATGAAAAGAAACCAAAATGAAAGGTTTATTTTACAATCTGGTGCAAAGTCCATTTCTACAATGTAAATGGAACAATCTGTTATTCAAGGGTCGTAACATTTGAGTCAGGATGAAAGTTTTGTCAGTTCAGTACGGGTTTTAATATTTGCAAATTCATCTTTTTTTTTTTGGCAGAAGTAAACTGGGTCAGGATTATTTTTAATAACTTCTGTGAATACTAACCAAACGGGTACTAGACTAACAAAAACATTCCAAAAGTTAAGGTACTGAAAAAATGAAAAAAATCTTTCATTTAAAACAAAGAAAAAAAATGCTAAAAGAATAGTCTATTTAAATTCTTTAATGCCTGTTTGAAGTAATGCAGTGCACTTTTTTCTGTATTAAACTTTGGCAGTAGTTGCACTATTTCTTTTATAAAAGGAAAATTTTTACCATTTATTAAAGAGGTAAGTGGTTCTGATCTAGAGGGGAAATTCTTAAAAAAAAAAAAATGGTTGTACTAAGCCACTTACATTGACAGAATTTGCTTCAGTATGTTTTCCTTGTAGATGTAAATTTAGGAAATTTAGTGATCAAACTACATTCAAATATGAGCCTAATGATATAGACAATTGACACCTAAAAGTGGGTTGACAGTATCAGTTACAACAATAGTCTATCTGTATAGACAATGTATTCTTAGAATGTCTGTGTCATCTGAAACTTCTCCATAGCATTGGATATCCTACCTGTTGGCTGATGATAAACAGAAGGCTGGTTGGTTCAAAGTTTAGTCAAATATTTATATAGTAGAATTGTTACAGATGTATCAATTACAAAATGTATGTCTGCAGAGCCTACCTCCAATTGTTATAATAAAAAAGAGCAGTAAGTCATTGGTTGCAGTGGCTACCTGCCCTATTAGTTTTCTAAAGGTATTGTGTTTCTGGCTGATGACCACCTTGAGTTTAGTTGAAAAATACAGGAACTTCTGCCTAGTCATTGACACAATAGTTTGCAAGGTTTTGACTTCCTTCCAATATAGGTATCTATGATATATCTGGTTTTGACAATTCTAATAAAATGGTTAAAAGTCCCATTAGTGTGCTCTGCTAGAGGGAGCAGAAACTTAAGTTTGTCTTGGAGGAATCTTGGGGGTTATATGTAGCAAACTTAACTTTTTCTTTTAATTGTATGGGCTTAGGATTTAACTTAACTTGTAAAATCAAAGATACTGAAATTTACCCTTCCTGGCTTTCATAAAGTTAATACAATTGCTATCAATTTCTGAGTCGACTTTACACATTTTTTTCTAAAAATATATAAACTAATTATTTAAAATCAACACTCTGAAAAATTTAACTATAAATATTTTTGTTTTTTGATTATAAATATCAATTATATTTTTGTTAATAACTTTTTTCTTTAAGTTTTATAAACTGAATATAGTGATTGACTTTGACAAAATCCATACATTTGAAGTTCAATTTTGTACTAGAACTGAAAAGGAATGTCTACTTGGAAAACTTTTAATGGAAATCATTGAAAAAAAAAATATATATATATATATCTTTTCTTTTTTTTTTCTTTTGAATTTGAGCTTTTCTCTGGATCTGATGAATATGATTCTATCATTTAAATAATGAAAATTAACAATAGAAACTATAAAAACTTCAGTTACGTTTTGTTATTTTGTTTTTGTTTTTCTTTTGCTAAGTGTTGAGTTTTGCTCAACTTCCACAAATCTTTTCAAATTTTTTATTTATTTTTATTTTTATGCTTTACTGTTTTTCATTTTCTGTATTATTTTTTATTGGTCCATTGTATTAAATCCATGCATACCTTGAAATATGTTCACCTATATCTTATTAGTTTGATGTTGCTTATCTGCAAGCATATGCTTGAATTAAAGAATTCATTTGTTTTTGTGAGTTTCTCTCTGTTTAAATTGGTTATCTCCAGTTGATCATCAAATAAGAAAGGTCTTTAAAACATCTGCCTCTTGGCAAGAAAAGAGAAAGTGTGAAGTGTGGGGGAAATGTCTTCATGTGCAAGATCAGAGATTACCGATCAAAATATTTGATAAGGTAGTTAATAAAATGAGTTCTCACTGTGTGAATTCTTTTTACTTTTATCCCTTGAGCAATTGATCAAAGCCAAAGAAGTTGTAATTTAGATTTTTTTTTTTCTCAAGACTAAGTGAGAGATATTCAGTGTTATAATTCTATAATTAAAGACTCTTGATGATAATAGGATTCTACTTGCAGGCATCTTTTTATATAAATAATTTTACATTGAATATTTTAATTTTCAATATTCTCTGCTATAGGATTTTTTCCTTCATATTTTGTAAAATTATTGTAGTTTTAAATTATTTTCCTATACTTGATGAAAAATAGTTTGATTTAAAACTTTTTTTTATTTTACAACACATTAACACATGTTGAAATCTTGACAATATTTAGTATTGTTGAAGTTATTGCTAACATTTTTTTGTCAATATTTACAAACTGTACATTTCGTTCAATTTTGCAAATCAATTGATGAAATTTAAAGATATGCGAAAAACAATATTGCATTTTTATTAAATAGGCATTTGTTTTAATCGTTAAATTTAAAAAAATATAGGAGTATTTTGTTTGATAAATAAAACTTAATTTTTCCAAAAAATGAATTAAAATTTGTTGTGCTAAGCTATGCACCCTAGTGAAACCAACTGTACTTTGTACCCCCTTACCTGTTTGCACTTCTCCCCAAAAATTGGTTTTGATCAGTCAGTGTATAGCTATTTAAGATGGTGTGGTGGGTGGATGGACTAACAGAAATTGCAGAATTTTATAGACAGCAATAACAAATTACGGATTTATGATTGATAAATATTTGAAATTTTTTTTCTTCATGCTGTTGTTTACCCAATGCAAGGCCCAAGACCTACTCAAGGTAGAGGGATACATTGAGTAAGCATCCCTTTGTAAAATTGTTTTTCAAAGTAAAGATTTTTGGGAAGAAGCTAAATGGAATTTCCTCCTTATGAATGGAATATGAACAGAATGAGGAAACCTTGTGACCAAGGAACAACTGTGATCAGCAATTAAAAATTAAGACAAACAATCTGAAAGCGATTAAATTTGAAGGCAAACAACTTTGAAAGCAACCAAGAGGTCCAAAGACAAACAGTTTTGAAAGCAATTAAAATTTTGAAAGCAAAAAACCTCGAAAGCAATTAAAAACATGAAGACAAACAATTTAAAAAAAAAAAAAAATACGATTTTCAGCATTAAATGACCCAAAGAAGGTTGATATACTGGTTAAACAAGCCAACAACCAACCAACAGAATGAGAATGATAGAACTTGTCTGTTCTATGTTGGGATTGAATTTATGTAACTGGTCTAACAAACTAACACGCTCAAACATAGTTTTAAAAAATATATTGCAGACCAAAATTTAATTTGGTAACTAGTTTAATTAAACACCTTAGCATTGTTTTCTTCTTCCACTAATGTAAGTATAACAGCAATTATTTTAACTTGGTTTTGTTTGGCAGAAGGGCACTGTCACATTAAGTCATGAAAAACAGGTCAAACCCAGATAGCCTTCATGAAATGTGACCATCATTTATTACGTACTGAAAGAAAGAGTGAGAAAGAGATTAGGGAGAAAAGGAGTTTATCAGGGAGCAAGAATTGTTTCTTAATGTCCATTAGATAACATCTGTTAAACAGTAATGCAAAGGGATATCAAATATCTCTCAATCATAAATCTGTAATATATATATATATATAACAATGTAACTTCTCCACTTTTGTAAGTAGACTATGGTCTCATGCACAGTTCTTGACCAGTTTTACAAAGTCTTTCAGATACACTAGCTGTTGTATCTTTCATCCAGCATATGTGTGAATCCTAAGAAAATTCACATTTTTTCTGATTCAGTTGTATTAGTTCTTTCATTCACAACAGCTGATGAGGATCCTGTTAGAGCTGCAGAAACTCTGTGGTTTTGCCATGCCATGTGGCAAATATCAACTGTCTGAAGCAGTTGATTATGGCTGACCAGTTTCTTGCATGCTCTACTGGTTTAGATCTGTATAGATAATGCCTTTCAATAATAAAGTCCACTCTCTGTCTGGACTTCGTTTGAGTGTTCGTCCAGTCAGTGGTTTTTATAGTCCCACTATATACCTGATTTTATAGTGCCTTTCTCCTACACTCTATGACCTTTCTTGTACATGCGCATTCGTACAATGTCACCTTAGTCATGTGCATGACAGTCATAATATTTATTTTGAACTGTCTACCTCTGTTCCAGTAGTCATATCGCTTTGTTCAAGGTTTGCTGTCTTAAGGTTTATCACATTGCTCTTCATGGGGAGAAGTGTATGGGTGTGGCCATTTAGTAGGTGCTAAGAAGGATTGCTTCCCATTCCTTGGATTTGAATGTTTCTGACATCAAGCAGTACCAGAAACATCTGTGTGTATGTGTGTTTTTTTTTTTTCCTCTCATGAGCCGTTTTGCACTTTTAACTACAGATTTAATTTTTCCCATATCTTGCAAAGTGTGCCTTCAGTTTGTGGATGACAATTGAGGCAGTAGTATCAAATTGATTTATTTCTCAGAAGTTTGAAAAATAGTCAACTGTTACGAGGTACTTGACAGTATTAAATTCAAATAGATCAACATTCTTCTGCCATGGACGAACTGGGATGGTCTATGACATTAGTGCCTCCTTTTTAACTTGAGAGATCATTGAGACTGACATGCATCTTATTGTGGCAGTGTGTGTTGTGACAGTTTCATCAACTTGTAGAAGCACCTACCCAGGTAATGACCCTAGTTCACTGTTAGTTCAGTTCCAGAATGCAAGCAGCTACTAATGTTAGTCATGTTATCATAATGCACAGTTATCAGGTCTGTTTGTTTGCTCACACACTTAACAAAAGGATCAGTCTTGACTACATTAAATTTCACTGAATATTTTTTTCATATTTTTGGGGTTGCAGTGCACAATTTGGTATTTTCCAATGGATGTTAATTTCATCCCCTCTCACATTTTGGATTTTGTGGTGGATGGTTGTAGGTAGGCATCATGCACATATTTCTGTGGGATTACATTGATGATAGCTCTGCAGTCCACTTGGAACTTCACTTTCCTTTTTTCTAGCATCATATTTGCATACATAATCATATCTAGCTCTCTCTCTCTCTCTCTCAATTTACACCTAACATATTCATGTTTAGTGTTACTGGAAGGAGTTTTTAAAAAAGAATACAGTTAATTTTATGCTTAAACTCAACTTCTGTTTTTATCATAGAATGCTTTATTGGATATTTCAGTGCATAATGGTGTCTACTGTTGCAAAGTATATGTTTATGGTTCTATATGAGACCTGATTCTTTCTGCATTTCATGTGTCTTGCCAAAGAAATTAGTCTTTGTCCCTGTTTAAGGTATTTCTGTTTGTAACTTTTTTCATAGCACTGTTCATTTTGTCTCGTTTCATTCTCCAGTAACTTTCAACTGTGTAGTTGTGGATTCACAATTTTAGCCTATATCAATACATTGTTTGAAATTTAGCATTGAAGGCTGTAGTATTTTTTGTATGTGGGTTATTGTCTCTTACAGCCAGCTATGTCTGTGTATCAAAGAATTGTAAACATTCACAAAGATTAGAAGACTTCGCTAGGTTACAAAGTGTAGTTAGATAAGAATCAGTGTTCTTACCTTGTTCCTGATCTCTCTTGTTGAAGATACATCTTTCACAAGTCTGTTACGGTCTGTTAAAATTTTGATCAAACTATGTCCAAGTCCTGTTTGTTTGCCTAAGCAAATTGAAAACTGTTGTAAATTAGCAACATGTCTAGTCTGATAGTGTAAAGAAATGGTGCCATTTGCTATTCCTTATTTTGTTTGTGCAATTTGGTCATGATGCTTTAGTTATTCTGCTTCTGTTTCCAGAGTGTCTATTTCTGGAATCCTCCTGCCATTTTCATACATATGGTCACTTTTTTTTTTTTTTTTTTTCATTCACTGTGTTATCATTGCTCCAAATGCTGGACACCACTGAAACACCCCGTGTGGGACTGTCTTTTTTGTTGATATTGGTCATCATTTGCAGGGTTGTAAAGCATGAATCACTACTTGCTGTCACTATGTTACATTGTCATGGAAAACAGGACACTCGGGTATGAGCGAGCTACACTGTGACTGTTAGGTACTGGAAGAAAGTGAGAAAGAAGTTAGGAACGAAAGGAATGTATCAGGGAGTGAGAATGACATTCCTTAATATCAATTAGGGAGTATACTGTCATGCAAAGGGAGTATACATTAAGCAATGTAACAGGCACAAGTGTGTAGGCATCCAGTGAAAACTGTACTCACTACAGCAGTAGTCCGGATATGGGAGTAGTTTACTACCCATTGCTTCATTCTGTCAGACTACAGTATTAAAACTGGCTAGGAAAAAAAGATAGAAATTTTATTCAGCATATTATCTTGGCCTCACTCTAATTTGCAAAATTATCTCATGTTTTTATGTGTATTTACGAAGTCTCTGGTACTTTCATTATACATAAAGATTGATGTGGGGGATGCTGTGTTAAAACAGTTGAAAAATTGTATTGCTATTCTATCACTACTGCTCATTTTACTCCTTGCAGTCACCTTAGTAGTAGTCGTAGTATGGTTTGTTTGTCTGATCAGTGTACAACTCTTGCTGAAGTTTAATGAGAAATTCAGTCTATCTTATTTTTTAAATTTTTTTCATCTTATTGATTTCAACTTGACCCTCTTTATTCTATTTATTCTGATAACTGAGTTGTTAGTCTTCTTGAGAAATAATGATTTTTTTATTTTTTTATTTTTTTTTTATTGAATGGTTATTGACCTTGCCTATCTACTATGAATATCCATATTCTCTATTCTCTTATGCTTGAACAAGTTTTGGAAATGATTCCCCACCCCATATTTTAAAGAGTTCCTCCTCATTAACTTTTCCTGTAATTTATTTCTGCAGACTGAATAGTTATTAGCAGTGGGGGGGGGACAAAATGTATTGAAGAGAAATAAAATCAGTCATGCTTTCTTATATGAATACCTAAACTTTATTTTAAATGTGATTCTTTTTGCAAGGACAGTTTTTTTTTTTCTACGCTTAAACTGCAACATGATCAGATATCTGATAAATATTTTAAATGATTTTATTTTAAACAGACACTAAGAAATGTAGTCTTGTAGATGGGATTCTAAAAATCTTTTTTATTCTATTAATGTTACTCTTGATAGGAAATCTTTATTCAAATAGACATCTGAACTGTTCGTAAAAATAGCTTGAGGAATATTGGAAATTACATTGGAAGCTCCTCACACCTGAAGTATAAAACCTCTTATGCAACAAAGTATACAGAATGACTAACCATGTTACTTAGAATGATTACTTTGCTACTTATGTAACTGTATAAAAAGTTTTCGTTGGCAATAATATTGGTGAAAGACAGCTCTAAATAGGTTTGATTATTTACAACTAACTTTTTAAATAAGGCCTTCACCATTGTTTATGTGGCAATAATTGTAAGTAAAATGTCACAGTAAAATAAGTAGCCAAGTAAACATTTTCTGAATATTGGTATTATTTATAGGCAAGAGAAAGTCCACATGAATACATTTTTTTTTTTTTTTCAAAGATTTTTGTAGCTGATTATGTATATAATAGCCATGTTTTATCAGTAAGGCTTATGTTAATTCCTGACCACTAACAATCCCACTATTCTTTATTTTATTTGCTTTTTGTGTATAATGCATACAGATTGAGTGTTAAAAACTTGTTGAAACGCATTTCTAGGTATTAGAAAAATTACTTAACTCTGTTGAACCACAAAATTACCCTTCTTGTCAGGAGT
This sequence comes from Ascarosepion bandense, assembly GCA_037127315.1. Lineage (NCBI taxonomy): Eukaryota > Metazoa > Mollusca > Cephalopoda > Sepiida > Sepiidae > Ascarosepion > Ascarosepion bandense. The sequence goes on from JBBBDQ010000441.1 coordinate 5,773,332, forward strand.
AAAAGAAAATTACTAAAACTAAGTAATGAATAGCAATGACTCCAAACTAAAACTTTACCTACACATCTTAGGTTTGAATACAGTTGGCACTAAAATGTGAATGAGACTTAATTTTTACTCCGTGCTGCCAGAATTTGATTTTTCTCTTTATATATAATCATTAGAAGGAATTTTCATTCCTTCTAATGTTTCAACATTTATTTTATTTTATTTTATTTAATAAATCCACAACTCTTTTGGGTAGGTACCTCCACTTTTCTTTTTACTGAAAAAACAGTATAATATGAGGGGGGGGGAAGACACTGGACTTAATAAAACAATGTTATCATCAAAATGTTTGCTCTTTGATCTTAATAACAAGTGTGTTTTTTTTTTTTTTTTTTATTGTTATTATTTTATTAGATTTTTTTTTTTAATCCTTTCTAGCATGGTTAGAAATGTTAGTTAATTTTTTTTTTCTTCCAAGCAGTTGACATATTTACAATTAGTGTTTTTGTGCACTTCTCCTACCCTGGGTGAAAACACATTGATTTAGAAATTCTTGCAAAAATCAGATAATTGTTGTATTTTAATGAAAATGTCAGGACTTGGTAAAAATAATATATATACTTTTTCATCTTTTTTTTTTTTTTTGATATCTGTTTTGAATCATAAAATGAATAAAACTATGAAATATTTAACTAGAAAAGATTTCAATTGCTTTTAATAAAATTTATTAAGGTCACTTTCTTTTAAGAAAAATTTTTCATTAACAATGAAGTTTTACAAGAATTTAAAATTTTTTTCAATTATAAATAAATAAAATAATTATAATATATGAATCTGTTAAAATTCTGCATTACTTTTATCCATTTAGGTGATATTGTTATTAAGTGAAAACTATATTTACTAATCAAAAATTGTACAGCTTAAGTCATTTTGCAACAAGATTTAAAATTTTTTTTCATATGTGAACTACCATATTTACCAAAGGATCTTAAAAAGACACATTTTAAGATCTTTCTTCCCCCTTAAAACCAATAAAAACAAAGTATTCACTTAGAATTCAGAAATTTGTCAATTTTGCTCCTCTATACTTAGCTTTTCAATATGTTAGGCAGTCAATAGATCAATCAACATGTCAGAAAAACAAATCTTCCTGGTTAAATGCTTGTATATTACATTTTTATCTAGGATCAAATATTAATTATAAAATAAGTGATATTTGTTTCAAATCACACCAACTTTAAATTTGTTAATTTTCCTCAACTTATCACAAATGTTTTATTTTTTGCACAATTCTTAAAACTGAGAATTAACTTTTGTTTACATATATGTCAAAATGGCCAATTTTTAATGATTTTACTGAAAGCAACCAAAAAATTTGATTCCTATCAATATCATATCTCTTTGAACTACATCAGAGTATTTTGCTTACAAAAAATAGCATATTTAATAATTTAGCTTTCAATTAAAGCTAAAAAAAATCTTCAAGAATGCTTTTTCATTTTTTTAAATTAATTTTAAATCTTAGGTATTGAAAATTAGTGGAGGAACCTACTTTTGGGTTAGAATACATTAAACTACTGACATTTGGCAAACTTCTTTTAATCATCTACATTTAACCTAAATTTGAAGTCTGTCATACATCAGTTTTCATAATATTTACATCATTCATTTATTTATATAGCTTTTAAGTACCTTTTCTTTTAAATTCTAGTTACTGACCATTTTCTATTCCTTATTTCATCGTTTTCATTGATATTGAAAAGTTATTTATAATTGTTCAAAATGTTATATTGACCAAAAGGTTTGTTTGGCTTTTGTCATTAGTATATATTGTAAACATTTAGTTTGAATTAGTCATTAAATTGTTTTTGACTGTATTATGAGTTTTTATTTTAAGTTGAAAATGTAGCTTAACTTTCTCGAATCTTGTGTAACTATGAAAAATAGGTGATAATAGCTCTCCACAATTTCCTATCTTTTTTTAGGGCAATGTTTGTTTTTTTTTACTCTCTATCTCACTTCCTGTTATGATATTTAATTACACAAACTTATTAAGTAGGTTACTTGCTGTCACCCCCGCCCCATTCCTTTTGCTTTTCAATATATTCTGTGTCGAATTCTCAAAGCTGTCATTTCTCATATGTCCAAGAATCTTTCTGATTTTGAGTATAAATGTCCTTTATGTTTCCATTTTTCTTAAGAGTTTTTCATTGTTTATGCACTCTGTCTATGGCATTCTTAGTGTCCTTCTGTAGAACCACATTTCTGTGGCCTCTGGTGTTTTTCTTTGTCTATGAGAATACTTGAAAATATTTTACGATGCAGGAGACAGCCAACATACACAGAATATCCAGATCAAGTAGTGAATATCATGTAGACCAGCTTGCTTACTTAGATTGCTGTAATAGACAAAAAAAACCCCAGAAGAATCTGTTTAAAAATAATATTGCCCATTTTAGAAACAACTTACAATGACAAGTGGATACTCTGCAATAAAAGAACATTGTAGTTAAAGTGAAATGACTGCCATTATATAGGCCAGAGCTCATTTGAGAGAACCAAGTGTTGATTTTAATAGATACTGCTCTAAATTAAACCAATTGAAGGCAACAATTAATAAAAATCATTCAGGATTATTGAAAAGCATGATATGCCATCAAGGTAATAATGCTAGATTTTGTTGCTTTTGTGAGCAGGCAAAAATTGTACCAGCTTAACTGGGATGTTTTGACTACCTCTATTCTATTCACCAGACATTGAACCTTTTTGGAATATTATTTATTTTGATCCTTACAGAATTCTCTTCATGAAATAAATTTTAATTCTCTGAAAGATGGCAGAAAATAATAGAAGGAAATAGAAAAGTTGGTATTTAATAAAGATGAAAAAAATAAGTTGAACCCACTTTTATAGTCTGCTCTATATTTTTTCTTTAGACAAATTTTAAATGGTATTTACAAAATGAACTAAAACTTGAAATTGTGAATGTTTCCGAAAGTTCTACAAAGAACTTTAACTTTTAACTTCTAAAATCATGTTTTTTTTTTTTTTCTTGAAGCACTGATATTGCAAGAATACTTTATCTTGGAGAAAAAAATTTTAATTTAAAACTAATTTCTTTGCCATACACTTTCAAAAGAAAAGTTTTTATTTGAGTTGGGGGGGGGGGAATTTGATTTTGTGAAAGTGTCCAAATATCTATAAATTCTTTAATATGCTATATGATGGGATATAAAATAGTTGAAATTACAGGTACATCAATGAAAATGTTTGTCTAAAATTAACTTAGCATTTTACAGCATTTTTTTTTTTTTTTACTACTGTAGTTAATAAAAAAAAAAAAAAAGTAAGAGTTCAAAATAGAAAAAAAAATGGTTACCACACCTATTTGGATGAACTATATGATTTCAATGTTCATGCCAACACATCCAGGTCTGCAGTTGCAGAACATCTCTTTAAAAAAATTTTGTGAGTGTACACTGTCCTTCCACAAGGGCATCTTCTATATTTTGTAAAGATTGCATTCTAGCTGCCATCCTGTGAACTTTTATTATTCAATCAAAACTACCTTCTGCATAAATAGGATTGGTTGTGGGGACTTGATATGTTTAAGGAAAATATACTGGTCTCAATATATTACTGAAAATTTGCAACCCCTCAGTTTCCATTTTAATTGTTGTGCATGGTAATTTTTTTTTTTCCTTTTTCTTTTTGTTGTTTTCTTGCTTTTTTTTTTTTAATTCTTTTAGTTTTATGCACTTATTTTTATGCCAGTTAATGTCGTTGGTTTTTCCTTCTTTTAACTCTTTGATTGTCTGTTTTTTATTTTTTTAATAAAATGTTGTACCTCTTGTAAAATTGAAAACCTTACTTTAGTAATTGAAATTTATCTAATCTGATACAAAAATTGATTTGTATAATAATCTAATTTTGTGTAAGTCTAAGCATAACCAGTCAGCATTTTTGGCATCAATCACAAAGGGTAGTCTTATATTTAACTGAACTGCTACATGCCCTATTCCACCCCTCTTTCTCTGTGTTTATATATATATATATATATATATATATAAAAAGACTGTACCAAAATATTCTTCATATTCATATCCTAGTTTTGTTGCATAACTATTAAACTACCTGATAGGCCGAAAGGCAAATGGCCAGCAGAGAAACATCACTAACAGAAAGAATCCTTGCCAAATTTGCTTCTTGTTTTCTATTAAGTAGTTGATTAAGATAGGATCTTTGTCTACTGCCATAATAAACAAGTGGCTTTAATTACAAAAATTGGCCATGCTAAAGTGTTATTAGAGCACCTCCAGTGATTTATCAAACAATTCTTGTTGTTAATTATTAGGTAAATTTGGAATATTTTGTTACCTAACAAAATTATCTTTACTTTAGTATGAGATATATAAAATGAAAATGCTTGTAAAAATATCTTTTTAGGTCAAGAATGAGAGCAAACACAAAGGTCCTGGTTGCAATAAAATCATTGCATTTATTATGATTGCTCTTGTGTAAAAATGTTCCTGTTGGAAGGAAAATAATACTACATGATTGTCAATGTGCCAGAAAGTTTTTAATGTGAAAGCTTTACAAATCATGATATCAATAAAATGTTCTTTATGATTTTTGCTAAAGCACATATTAAATTATAGGATGTTATTTCAGTTTCATATATTGAGCATACTGTTACTTCCTTTTTATATAAAAGTTTTAGGAGAGCTCCAAAATATATGCCTGTGTGTAAAAGAGTGGCTGGTTGCTTATTGCTGAGTATGCCTATCTGCTAGAGTGGCTAAATAATCCTTGTTAACGGTGTCTGTTTAGTTACATTTGTGTATCTTCAATGTCCACAGAGCCAAAATTTATACATCAATTTAGGTAAATCTTCGTTTTAATTCCCGTTGTTTTTCCCCTTCAAACTTATCCAAAATAGCATTGTTTCTGTGCAAATATATATGCTGAACTGAAATCAAGTGTCAATTAGTGAAGAAACTACCTTTTTTTTTTTTTTTTTTTATCGAAATGTCCATTAAAAAAAAAAATGAACTATATCTTGCACTTTTTCTCCTGTAACTCTCATGAAGTCATGTAATTAACTGCAGAATGACGGACTGCATAAGGCAATGAAATTTCGCCTGTTTACTTCCGGCTAGGGAAGTAATGCGCTTGTTTTTTACGGTACACAATTTCAGCAGAAAGTTGCGTGTTTTTGGGAAAAAAGTGCATTACTTCCCTAACCGGAAGTAAACAGGCGGATGTAAACAGGTGAAATTTCTTAGCCTACTCAGTCCGCCATTCTGCAGTTAATTACATGACTTTGTGAGAGTTACGGGAGAGAAAAAGTGCGAGATATAGTTTGTTTTTTTAATGGACATTCAAAGCAAAAAAAAAGTTTCTTCACTAACTAACACTTGATTTGAGTTTGGCATATACATTTGCACAGAGATAATGCTACTTTGGATAAGTTTGAAGGGGAAAAGCGACGGGAATTAAAACGAAAATTTACCTTAATTTATACATATATTGCAACTATGATGAACAAGTCTTAGTTTCTAGAAGAGACTGAAATATCTAGCATGACCAGCAGTCGAACAAGGCCAGTGCACTCAAACACATGGTCACATGTTATTTTGTGCTGGCATAACCATTTAATGTTTCTAAACTGTTTTTTCCACCTAATTTTACTTGTCAGGCTTGGACCAATCTGTGGTATAATTTTCTGGAACTTCTCAATGGTTCTGCATGCTGGAATTCTCTCCACAGGCTGTATTATCAATAAGTAACTTAGTGCACGGCCAAGTGATTAACATTAGCATTCTAATCTTTAGATCTGGGTTTGAATGACACACACAGGAACTTTAAAAAGTTAAAAAAAAACTTTCATTCATATTACTTGGATTAATAAGATAGTTTAACTAAAGCATTTTTATTTATTGAACTGTTGTTTGCCTAATACAAGGCCACTTTAGTGTCGAGAGTTACTGAGATTCTTGAAAGTCAACCACTGACTTGTTCAAGAAATCTTTTTAAGAACTTACTAAACAAAAATGATATAGTAGAAACATTAAACACTTAAGGATGACATGTATAATAACATTAAAAAAATCTTTCAGCAAAATAAGAGATATATGACTGTGATCAGATGAATATATGAAATGTGAGTAGAAAATAATACAACTTGAAAAACTTTTCAATAAAAACAACTTTACCATAAGGTGGTGCATTATTGTCCATTCATGTCATGTACACAAGGATGAATCCTCCTCATTCCCTTCGTATTTCATTAATAAAAAGTAAATTCCACTCTGACAGCTTCTTCTCAAGAACTGCTGTATTATAGAACAGACTCCTGTCAGGATGTTTTCCTGATCGCTACTTTTTCCCAGGTCCACCCTGACTCAGTGTAGTAGCACCTGTTAGGGTTCCAGCTATGGGCAAATAGTTACCTCTTAACTGGTGTCAAACACATGAAAGTATAAAAATACATTTCTTAGAGTAAAAATACCAGCAATACCTTTTTATAAAAGAAATTACTAATGCTTCCAACAAAACTAAATTTCAGCATTAAATGACCCATAAGGAGTAGCTATGACACTAAACAAACATTTGAAAAGCAAAATGGTTAACAATACATTTTATCTGTAGTTGTAGACATGCAGTTATGTTCAGGATACATTTAGGTGAAACTATCAAATTTAGATTTTGGTATTAAATGGCACATAGGGGTTGATATGCTGCTAAATGAAATCAAGCAACCTGATCACTACAATTTTCATTTCTTTAAGTTAACAATTATCTTTCCTCCATAACCTTATGAGCTACACTTCTTGCTTTTTCTTATGTGCCAACTTGAGTGGCTCTTAGGCCTTGTATTGGGTGAACACTTGTATAAAAGAAACAATCTGTACTATTAGCTTTTCAAATTTCTTGCTTGAAACCAATTGTGCATATAAAAATAGACAGCATTCACAGATTTTGGTTATAATGAAGACAACTTTATTCAAATAAATATTTACGAATTATTTAATTTTTTTTAAACATTCTATGTTGTCAAAAAAAAAAAAAAGAAAAGACAATCTGTCAGTTATAAAAATAGAACCTGCTGTATGATTTGCTGAAAAATAAACTGTATAACCTGAAATCCACATGGTTGATCCAGTTGTTCATACAGATGTTATATCAGATTACATGGATTAAAAATCAAGGGCTAGCAAACTGACAATTACACATGCCATACTTAGATAAAAGGTCATTAAACTACTGAAACAAAGTAGTGTGATTAGCAAATCCCAATGGACCTGATGGTTATCCAATCAAATGCAAATTATGTGAATCTATTTCACTTTGCTTGTAATTATCCTCTTTCTTGTGAGAATCTGAGGAGAAAAAAAAAGCAGCATTGTTTACTAGAAATAAAATAGAACTGCAAACACTGCTTAGTGAATCAATGAATACAGCAGTTATCAATATTGTCAGTAATTCAACAGTAGCGGGTAAAATATTAATAAACTACTGTTTGGATACAGTTAGATGTTAAAATGATAGTATTTTCAAATCAAGTAACATAGCATGTAAAATTGCAAAAATTACATATTAGGTTGAGTTCTAAATAATTTTAGTTTTTGTTTATCAACTTTTTTCAAAACATTAATTACATTAAAATTTTATTCATGTTGCATTTAACAAGAATTTTCCAATGCATAATAAACTGAATAGGAGCTTTGGCTCGATACTTTTCAAGAAAGTGGATATTAGCCATGAACATTTACAAATGTAAAAATGTAAAACTGGGTTTAAAACAAAGAAAAAGATGGAAGGTTTGAAGATCCCAGCATGCTCCCCACCTCAACACCATTTGTCCTAAGAATTTTAACAATACTCACTCTCGCTATCAACATTGGCACCACTAAGTCATTCTTTCTTTAATATTCATTCAAGAATCCACCAGAAGACTTCAGTCTTAATGTTTGTTGGTAACTTTGAATTGAAAACTTTCTAATCTAGCCTCCCGGAGAGTAAAATACTACACCTCCTTGGCCTTACACTTTCGGCGGACCTCAAATGGAATGACTATATCGAATCCATTGCCAAATCTGCTGCTATGAAAGTCGGCTCTCTGTGCAGGGCCCAGAAGTTTTTCCCACCTGAATCTATTCTGCACATATACAAATCTACCATCTGCCCGTGTATTGAATATTGCTGCCATATCTGGTTGGGTGCCCCCTGCTGCTCTCCTTGGGCTTCTTGACAAAATACAAAGGAGGATCTGTAACGTGGTTGATACTGACTTGGCAGACCGGCTGCAACCACTCTCTCACCGGCGTGATGTGGCTTCCCTGTGCCTCTTCTACAAGTACTTTCATGGCTTCTGCTCCGATGAGCTTAGATCACTGGTGCCGCCTAAGCACAAATTTCCATGAGATACTAGATTAGCAACTAGATCCCACCCTTTTACAGTTAAACAGATAAGATGTAACTGTAAATTCTACTCCAACAGCTTCTTTTCTCGTGCTTCCCGCCTGTGGAACTCCCTTCCACAAGTCTGCTTTCCCGACAGCTACAATCTCCAGGTGTTTAAATGTAGGGTCAATAGATACCTCCTATCACACTAACTCCCAATTATTCTCAGAACACTCTCATCTACCCAATCCTCATTCTCGGTATCCTTACCCGCCTATCACCCACCCTCTGACATTTCCTATATTTAATCATCCTTTCTCCACTTTATGTAGCCCCCTGCACAGTAGTGGCAGTGAAATGCCTTGCTCGGGGTGAAACGCTTATAAAAAAAAAAAAAATTTTTTTCTTTTTGTTCTTTTTACCTTACTGCACCATGTAAATGTATCCTATTTCAGACTCTGTGTGTGTGTGTAAATACTTATATATGCAAATGTAAGCACATCTGCATTATATATTTGATATTATTTTGTAATGATTTGTTGGCACTTATCAGTGATACTATGGACACCCATTTGGAAGTGGGAAGAGGTAGTTTTATCTCAGTCTCAAATGTCTCTGATGAACCAGTGGATGGTTCCTTTTTGAATTTGGGTCTTCTAAGTGGCGTCCACTTTATCTGAAGGGGAATGGAAAGTTAAGCAGTATCTAGTCTGGTCAGTACCTAGATGGGTAGCAACTTGGGAATACCAGATGCTGTAAGCTTTGATGTGCAAGTGGTGTAATGAGTAATTCAGAGAGCAGAGTTCCAATTTCAGTCAGGTTCATTTCATTTATTAATTTGGCGGAAAGATATGAATCTTCCTTCTTCTCCTCCTCAGTGATGGATTAATTAGTAATTCTTGCATCAGTAAATCATTATCTCCAAAAAATTTCTTAAAATATTTCCTGACTTTAAATAACCTTCAAATTGTAAAAATTGATAAGCTGTAAAAAATGAATCGATGGGATGTAAAGGGATTTTCAAATAAAGTGGCAATGAAACTGGAAATAGGCAATATCTGGTTACTGATCTATATTAAGTTATACATGTAATTGCTGTCAGTCACATGGTTTCAAAGCCGTCATTTGTATTGCCCAGCCACCACATTGAAAGGCTTTGTATTTCTGTGGAGAAAATGTTTTGACCAAACTTTTACAAACATTTTGCAGCTGTTGTACATATATAAATATACATTTAGTGTAGCATTATTTTAAGAACTCTAAATGAATAAAACCTAAATTATTCCACTACATACACAATATCTTTCTTCCATGATGCTCAGGAATTGGTAGTGGGATGAGCAGGCATGTCCCAAGTATCATCTCCAAAGCAACGCCCTGGATGAGCAAAGGCATGTCCCAAGTATCATCTACAAAGCAACCTGGATGAGCAGGCATGTCCCAAGTATCATCTACAAAGCAACCTGGATGAGCAGGCATGTCCCAAGTATCATCTACAAAGCAACCTGGATGAGCAGGCATGTCCCAAGTATCATCTACAAAGCAACCGGGATGAGCAGGCATGTCCCAAGTATCATCTACAAAGCAACCGGGATGAGCAGGCATGTCCCAAGTATCATCTACAAAGCAACCTGGATGAGCAGGCATGTGTCCCAAGTCCCATCATCTACAAAGCAACCTGGATGAGCAGGCATGTCCCAAGTATCATCTACAAAGCAACCTGGATGAGCAGGCATGTCCCAAGTATCATCTACAAAGCAACCTGGATGAGCAGGCATGTCCCAAGTATCATCTACAAAGCAACCTGGATGAGCAGGCATGTCCCAAGTATCATCTACAAAGCAACCTGGATGAGCAGGCATGTCCCAAGTATCATCTACAAAGCAACCTGGATGAGCAGGCATGTCCCAAGTATCATCTACAAAGCAACCTGGATGAGCAGGCATGTCCCAAGTATCATCTACAAAGCAACCTGGATGAGCAGGCATGTCCCAAGTATCATCTACAAAGCAACCTGGATGAGCAGGCATGTCCCAAGTATCATCTACAAAGCAACCTGGATGAGCAGGCAAAGCCCTAAATAAAACACATATGATATGGGAAACAGTTTGCATTATATCTTTGTGTGATATTTGTCTTTCATTTTGTTACCTTGTGAGCATGCAGAGCATTCTCTTCCCCTAGCTGTTGATGCTCACCAATGAGATAAAGAATTAAAATGCAACAGTGATGATTGGCTTGTTGGTGGAAAGATTGGATATTGGTTGTATTGTATTTAATGTACTTATGACCTAAGAATCCTCTCTGTTAAAATAAAGACCATTTAGTTTATATATATATATATAAATTTCCCTCCTGTCACACTAATGGAGAGGGAAGCAATTGTGAAGCAGCATTGGTTCAGTTCATTCTCTTTACTACCAGTTATGAAAACCGTTGTCACAAGTTCACTCTTTAACAGTGCCTTATTATTTTTTTTTATTTTTACTTTTATTTTATTCTTAATTTTATTTATTTTTTGCAATAATTATGGCATTAGGTAGTGAAGAAAAGAAAAAAAAAATATATATATACTCTCTCTTATAATAAAGACCATTTTGTGTGTGTGTGTGTGTATATATATATATATATATATATATATAATTTATTTTCCGTCGTGCTCAGGAGTGGGGGTGTTTTTTTCTTATGTTTTAATGTAAGATACTTAATAGTGGGTACATCAATATATATATATATATATATATATATATATATATATTGCCGTCATTTTTGATGGCACAGGCCCACTCTGTAATAATAAAAAGCTACAGATTTAATGATCCAGTGTAAGTGTATATAGGTGATTTGTATATTTCTTTCCTTATGCATATGATTGCTCTATTTTAAATACCTTAAAAAAAAAACAAAAAAAAAACAACTTTTTAATACACAGTAGTAGGACAAAAAAATTTGTAGGAAGATGAGCTGACTTAGCAGTTGTCCCAAGTATCACCTACCTGCCCACCCAGACAAACAGATAAAACCCTGAATAAATTGCCTGCTTAAACAGTTTTAGTGGATATCCATATTTAAGTAGCTTCACCATTTATTTATTAAACAGTATATTTTTTTTTCGTCTACCAGCCTGAATATTTGAGAAATTTTATGAAAGAAAAGAAGTGTCCTTTTGCAGGATTTGAACCTGTGCCCCTCTAGCAGGAGAAACTGTCATTATATCTGATATGCTTTTTAGAACAACTTGATCATGAAAGGTTTTGCCAATCAAACAAAGCTTAGTAATCAGCATCTTGTTTGAAATCAGCATTTGTTTGAAAGACAAAATTCAAAGAAGGATCTGTAATGTAATCGCTCCTAACCAGACATCTTGACTTCAGATACTTTTTCACCGACATGGCGTGGCTCCATCTGTCTTTTTTTACAAATATTTTCATAGTATCTGTTCTGATGAGCTTTCTTTCCTGGGTCCTTGACTACATATAATTTAAGCACACTACTAGATTGGCAACTATCTAGATATAACCACCTCTTCTATTTTAATTGTTTCTTTTTTCACCTGTGGAACTCCCTTTGTATTTCTTGCTTCTCTGATAACTACAATCTTCAAAAATTTAAATGCAATGTCAGTCTCTATCTGCCTTCTTGAAACCTGTTCTTTTATTTTGTCCTCCCTCAGTCATTCCCACTAAAGTCTTATTCACTTTCCCTCCTTGTAACCTCCCCCCTCCATTCTAGTGGTATTATTGTCTTGCTTTTAGTGAAGACCCCTCCCCCCACACACATAAAAAGAAAAAAAACAAAACAGGAAACTGATGTTAAAGAAATAAGACTGCCTGACTAGTTACCTGTAGTCTTGCTGTAGAATTTAGAAAAAAATTTTGCCATGTGTTGGAAAACTAGAAACTAATTTTTGTCTATTTGATGTAATTTTATTCATCTATTTAGTTTAGCAAATGTCACCTATTAAAAAGCCAGCTATAGTTACTGGGTAAACTCATGCCTTTCTGGATTGGAAGTGGGATGCTCCCCTCACCCATATGCACACAAAAATAAAACATTGGCCAGAAGCGTTAGTAAATTTGTTAAAAGAATATTGTGATATAAAAGTGTGGAATACTGCCAAATTTAGTCCATTTCAAACTAAGGTATGTGAAAGAAATTCTACAGTTGTAAACAGTAGGGTAAAGAGAGTTTTTTTTTTCTGATGAGAGAAATTGATCTTGACATTTTATCTCTTTTTTTTACTTTATTTTTTTGGTAAACAGTTAATGCTAAGAACACCATTAAAATGGTACATGGATGGTTGCTATATCAATTCAAAAATATTTCAAGTCTATAAAGTATCTGATATGTGAGAGACGACTACATCAACCACGTTAGTCATAGAAAAAGTGAAGATTACAGAATGAATGAAGATTAAGAGAATCAGTGGTGCGTGGATTTGAGTAGAATGAAAATGTATTTGGATTTTGTTAATATTGGGAAAGATTTTAAAGATTTTTTTGTTCTTGGCAATAGCTTCTACACTTAATTGGGAATGAACACTTGGCATAAAAGCAGGTTTTCTTCAAAGAAATATTGTCATACAAGAAGTGTATCTGAGATACTGCTGAAGCCTTTGTGTGTGTGTGTGTGTTTTCTTTTTTTCTTTTTTCTTTTTTTTTCTTTATGGCTTTTAAAGAAATGTGTGCATTTGGGTTGAATGGTGTATCTAAAAATAGGTATCTGAGTGTGTGTAAAGAATTAAATAAAGTTGGATGCAAACAATCTGAAAAATCCAGTTTTGTTATGCTAGCATCACAATGATCTTTTTAGGCATTTTCTGATGCATGTTGTCTTATGGACCAGAACAAAATTATTTGGAAAAGTGATAAACAAACTTTGGTTTTCAAAATTGACAAAGTGGCAAATTTACATGAACAAGTCTGAGAATCATACCATTGTCCATATTTAGTGTTATAATTATATTAATGACTTTGAGCATATTTCAATGTATGAATTTTGATTTTAAAGCTGAAACAAAACTGTTCTCTGCAGACTGATAGGTCAAATTGATTGACTAACTTATAGCAGTGAATGCAGGACAATTTCCTCAAAACAGAAATGGGGTTCTACAGAAAAATGCTCAGAATACTATGGATGAAGAATGTGAATAATAAAGTTTCGAGGGAAAGCAAGGGGGGAAGGAGGAAGAGGAAGAGGACACTTATATTTAGAGTTAGACAGCTGAAATTTCTTGGATATATAATAAAGGAGGAATTTGGAAATTTGATACTCGCAGGAAATATTGAAGGCAAAAGACAAGGAGAAGCAGCTGGCCACCTACCTGATAGGCTTATTTGAGGGATGACAGAATGGAATAAAGAAGGATGGTAAACAAAACACATTACTCAGTGCTGTAGAAGATGGGAAGCTGCTGAGAGCTCTTATTGCCCACATCCTGAATAGATATCAGTTAAGTTTTTTTTTTTTTTTTAATCATATCACTCCGAGCAAGGCAGTAATGCCACTGATGTGCAGGGGGCTACATAAGAGTGAAAAGATTGGAAAAGAGAAAACTGGAAACCACATCCTAAACAGGGAACAAGGGATGAGCCGTATGTGATACACGCTTTGGGCAATCATGTCTTGAAAGAAACATGACTGAATGGGCAGAAGATTATCCTGCAGTAGGTTGTTATTGCTTTCTGCAGTAGACTGGTTGCTGCCAAGGCTATAGAACCCAGTCTGTCCTATTATTTAACCCTTAACTGGAGAGAAGAAATGGATTAATACCTGTCCCAAGGGTATTTGTGCATAAGTGAATGCAAGGAATTCAACTGCAATTTGTACTCGGCATGTTATGAAATTTTGGAATTAAAAATATCATTCAAAAGTTGGCACATAATCCTAGCTCGCATCTTCCAAACAGGCACTATCAAAAATGACTTTTATGTAAAAGTCATCACCACCACCACCACTTAAAACAATGAGATAGCACCAAACAAGATAGCAACAACAGGACAGAGGTAAAAATATACAAAATAGATTGTACAAAATGCCCAGTAGTTTACATTGGTGTAACCACCAGAAACTAAAAAAAGAGAATAAGATCTACTGCATACCATTACTTTAAACTAATAAATACCAGTCTGATCAGGAAAGAAAAGGATTCATTAAGAAAATGTGGAAACCAGGACAATATATAATATCACCAGTCATTCCAAAAGCAATTTTCACAACATGAGATATCTATTACACACACAAACACACTACATTTGCTTCCTTTTCCTTTTTTTATCGAAAAGCATAGAACCTGGTGAACCAGAAATTTTGGGATTGGACTATAAAATGCCAGAAAAGTCAGTGTGTTGGGTGTATTACAAGAACAGTTTTAGCTGATGGATGAAAGATCAGTATCACCTGGGTCAATGTGAAGAAGGGGTATGGTGTTGAAAGACCTGAAACCCCCCTTGATGATCTGCAGCTAAAAACATCACTGATGCGTGTCAAAGCATCAAACAGATGTATTTCATGAAATATTTAACTTTCTAGTCTCCGATTGGCAGATCTGATAAGTAATTTAACTTATTCTTCTTCTTATCATTAAAAATCCCATCACATTCTCCTTGCACACAATTTTGTGTGTTTTTCTTTTTTCTTCTTGAAGAAGCTGAACCCAATGCACCTCACAGTCACAAAACGTTTTTAATTTTTTAAAGCTTTTCATTTTTGTTTCTCTCTCCAATTACGTGTCTATATTTGAGTGGGTGGAAAAAAGTTGAAGACTAACAAATTTGTTAAAAGTCTAGACACTAAACAATTTGATACTGTTTTCTTTAAACTTCATGTATCTGTTATGGAATTACAAGTGAGCAGAGATGTATTCCAGACTTCCTTAGTTTACAATGCAAAATACACTATTTATATTGTTCAGACTGTTGGCCTCTGCTTTGTTGCCAAATTCACAATATTTTGGTCTTCTTCAGGTGATTGGAATTTTGAATTGAACATTTTATTTCATCCATAGATTCCTCTAATTCAATGTGTCATGCTTCTTCCAGATGTCTCCATATCAGTTATCTCGCTTTTAACTCACTGTTTTTTTTACTGTAGCCAGGAAGTGAATTCACAATTCTTTGGGTCAAGTAACTGAACTCAACCAACACTTTTCTCTACTGGGTCATATGTCCTTGAGAACATCAGTGTATGAATTTTTGGGACTTATAAGCCTTATGTCTCCGTACCACTTTTTACTGGAGCTCATATTACAATTTTATTTTTTCTTTAGTTTCTGTATTACTGATTTCCACATTGTATTCAATTCTATTCTTGGATGGCTTAGATTTTTGTGGCCTAGTATATGGGCCGATTCCTTAAGTTTTTGTATTTCCCAGTGATGTTCTGTCTATTATTTCAACCTCCTCGCACATAGGGTGGTGATCCCCCCTTTTACCTCCATATGTGGTCAGCTACATCTAATTTTTCTATTTCCTCTTGTGTTATGGTTTTACAGTGTTTTAAGAGGGCTGCCTATTTCTCTTACATATTTCTTATCACAGTTGCATGGGATGCCATACATACAGTCCTTAATCCTGTTCTCTTCTATGAGAGGTCTTACTTGGAGAGATGTCTTCAAAGTGTTGAACCACTTTTTAAGGTCATCCTCATGTTATGTGGACCCCAGAGCAAGTCTGTTTTCTGAGTATTGTTATCCTCTTGCACTCTTCTAAGTTTGTTGGGACTGATGTCATGTATTCAGGGTAGTTGTTGTATTTCAAGGTACTGCTTATATTGGCCATTTTTTGTTCATATCTCTTTAGGGTATCTTATTTTTGTGTATAGCACAAATGACACTCTGAAGGATAACATTGGAAATAGATATTTTCTTGGTTTCTGACATGGTGTTTGGAAAACTTCAGTATTTTAAACTTTCATGACTTTCCAAAGTTATGAAACTGTCATAGGTAACTGGTTAAATTATTACAAAAGCTGTTATATTTCTACTTTTTCTAGCGTTAGAAAATTATTCTGGTAAGGTCAGGTGGATTCGAATATTGTGTTTTAAAAGAAAAATAAAATCAGTCAATTGCAAGAAACATGGAAAAATCTTAAGGAAGAAATTGGTCAACCTGGTCTTGAGATTTTTACGGGAATGAATGGAACTCCTATAGAAAGTGAGAATTGACAAAACCTCCATTGCAAGAAGACATAATGTTTGGTTGTTAGCAAAAGGAGCAGACTAACATGCAAATTACAAATTGGGGTTACCAAAATCAATAAAGTACGAAAATTAAAATATCTGATAAGTGTTTCAATAGAGGATGAAAATTTTGGCACTGAAATTTGTAATGCCTGTTGAGATAGCAAAAAAATACCTTCCAAAAGATAAGAAAAGTATCAAGAAACAGGAAAATGAACTGAATACTGAACTGTTACATCAAATCATTCCTCCTATATATGAATGCTGGACAGTTTCTTCACTGATAGTCTTGAAGTAACAGAAATGTCCTATAAAAGGATGTTGAGGATCCCATGAACTAAACATGGGAGCAACAACAAAGTTTTAGAGAAAATAGAAACAAGGAGACTTATACTTAAGATCAGAAAAAGATAGTTAAAATTTTCAAAAGTATGTAATGAAGAAAGAGAGCTTAGAACATTTGATAATCACAGAACAGATTGAGGACAGAGGAAAATAATGTATAACTTACCTAGAAAACTTGAGTAACTGGATGGCTGAATAGGGCTTAGGAGAGATAGCAAAAATTACAAAGATACATTTAATCTTTCTCAGAAGCTTGTATAACTGTCAGTTGAAAAGTATGTCTTGCACTGTTTTTCTCTATCTCTTCTTCTCTTTACCCAACCTGTGAGTATTAAATTCTCCAGGCCGTCCTTCCTCATTAAGTGTCCCAGAAACCTCATGTATCAAGCTACTTCAAATAAAAAGGTTAGAAAGAAACCCCCATTCCAATCAATATGGGAATGAGTGAGAGCAGCTACTGGGTTGAGAAAAAAAAATTAATAGGAAGACTTCATAAATTTCAGCTGACAGTTGTACAATCTTCTGGTAAAGATCAAATGTATCTTTGTAATATTTTTGTTCATTTGTTGCGTTCAAAACAGGTAAAAAAAAATCAACTATCCTGTGAGACCAAAAAAAGAATTAAGGGACATTATTAGCAAATTTCAAAGAGTGGGGAAAAATATTTCATATATGTCTGAGGTGGGAGTATAGTTGGTATCTCTGAGGTGGTTACAGTAAGTATATTATAAACTGAATTGATGATTCAAAGATGTTAAAATATTAATTTTTTTTTTTTTTTTTTTTTTCATTTACCAGTAGCATACTAATTAAGAATTTTGTTACTAGAGCTCTCTCTTCCCTATTTCACATTTATAATATCCTTCTCTCTGCAAATGTCAAACAATGGAAGAGTAACCGGCTATTTTTAGTTAAAAATTCATGTATAAAGGAAAGGTGTGTTTGATTTTTTAAAGCTGGTGAGGAGAGCACATGGTAGACAATATATCAGATTGTCATACAGTTTTTGGTTGGTTGGTTTATCTGATTTTCTAACATTTCCTTAATATATAAAAACAATCTTGACTTTTTTTTTCTTTCCAAATAATTTTTTTTTTTTTTTTTTTTCAGTATATTGTTACTTTATGCCCAATGAAAATGATTACAATGAAACAATGTAATCTTACTGTATTAGTACAAACTAGAAAAAAAGAATTATTTTTGCATCAAATCATTACATGGGATGAGAAATGGATACTCTCTGTAAAAGAGTTAGCCAGAGGTTAGATACAAGGGAATTACCAAAACAATACACAAAACCTTCACTGTGTTATGGTTACTGTATGATTTTTCTTTCAAAGGGGTTATTCATTATTCATTCTTGCCTCAAGGGAAAGCAATAACAGCAACTTTGTATTGTGGAGAAAACTTGCAAAAGCTGCATATCCTGAATTATAAAATTATTCCTCATCCTCCATATTCACCTGATATCTCTCCTACTGATTATCCCTTATTTAAGCATTTTGAACTTTTAATTTGCAATAAAAGATTCTCCAATAAGGAAGAGGTAATCAAAGCATTTGAACTGTTTATCACATCAAAGGATGGGAATTTTTTGAAGGTGGGACAAAAAATTTGGAGGTACTTTAGAGAACAGTCATTCATCAACATGGTGCCCATTTTAACTAAATGAATTATTTAACATTTCAGAAGCGTTTTATAAATTTCCTATAAAGAGTGTCATTTCATGTGTGACAACCTAATAGAAAGAGAAAGTACACATTAATAGATATATTAATTATGAATAAAAGATGGTATGTGTTAACTACTCTGTGAGAAAATAGATGAGACATGAAATTTAACAGAACAATTAGAAAACTAATTTGTAATGAAAGCAAATCCTTTTCTAAAGGATACAAAGAAAAGGAAGTTGTGGAGTCATGATCATCCATGTCCTAAAGAGACGTGGCACGTAGAATAATAATAATAATATGGACTACACTTTGTGAAGAGTTGGAGATTCATGATAGGCAACTGGAATTAGATGGCTGATGTTCTTATTGCATTAAAAGATACAACAGAAGTTTTAGTTTTATTTAATTTCTTATCAAGTGATACATTTACCTTATATATTTGTGTACAAGCCAACTTCATGTATACTGTGATCTTGGAACTTTTGGGTTTAATTTTTAACGTCTTCAAAAAAAATTACTTGTGTATAGTGTAATCCTCTATTTTTGGCATAAAAAACTGATTGGATAGAACTTGCATTATATTCAAGTATTAGTTCCAGTTGAATCCATTGTATTCCCTTACCTTGGGAAAGGTATTAATCCGTCTCTTCCTTCCAGTTATGGGTTAAATAGCAGGACAGATTGGGTTCTATAGCCTTGGCTGGCAACCAGTCTACCGCAGAAAGTAATGGCAACCTACTGCAGGATAATCTTCTGCCCAGTCAGTCATGTCTCTTTCGAGACATGATCGCCCAAGCGTGTATTCCATATGGCACTTAACTGACTGATATAGAATAAATATTTTATTAACTTTGTTGCTCTATTCATATAGGGCTTATGTTTCTTTGTCCAAAATCTTAAATTTGGGCAAAGGGATAATAAAGCTATTACAAGCAAAATGTTGTTACAAAACTTGATTTTTTTTATTTATTTATTTTTTTTTTTTTTTTATGATCATTAATGAAGTTTAATTATTCTAGAATTTTGGTGGGAATCTGGTATTGTGCTGGATCTGGCTAAGTAAATGTATCTGACTTAAATGACTCCTGAAAATTTAATATTGTTTGTTATCTCTCCTAAACTCTGTTCTGTCATTTGTTTTTTCAAGCTTGGTAGGTGACTTATACATTGTTTTCTTCTATCTCTATTGTCTTCAATATATCCTGTGAGTGAAACTTTATAAGTCCTCTTTCCTCATTAGGTGCCTTAGAAATTTCGACTATCTCTTCCTGATGTTAATTGTCCATTTTGTTTCTATTTTCCCTAGAACTTTGTTGTTGCTGACATATTCAGTCTATGATGTTCTCAGCATCCTTCTGTAAAACCACATTTCTGTTGCTTCACTCTTTTTCAGCTGTGAGTATTGTTCAGCATTAACTGCCATATAGCAAAACTGATGTTACATAACAGTTGAATACTTTTCTTTGTTTCTAATGAAAATTTTTCTTTTTCTTAATACTTTGCTTGTCTTCTGGAAGAAATCTTTTGCTATCCAAATGCACCTTCAAATTTCAGTGTTTCATTTTCCATCCTCTGTTAAAATGCTTCTCAGATATTTAAATTGTTGTACTTGTTTGATTTTGGTATGACCTGTTTGCATGTTGGGCTGTTTCTTTTGTTACTAGGCAGATGGAAACAGGATTTACTATGAGAGTTTTCAATGATGTTTGATTATAAATGAGTAAAACTAAAGAGGTTTATTTGTTCTGTTTCAGTTTGGGAAAATCTGTTTACCAGAGCTGTTGGTGGATAGCTGAGGCACTTCTGATTCTCCTGAGCTTGCTATTTAATGGTTACTTGATAGGCTGGAACCAAACTTTGATGATTGAGGAACCTGTTCGTCTGGCACAAGAGGCTCTGGTGAAAATAAGGGGTATGTACACTTCCCCACTTCCATTTGTTATATATTTAGTTATTGTTTATCATTTTCTATTTGGTTAAATGCCTTATGAAAAGTTACTTTTAACTTTAAAGAATTTCATGAAGGACATGGTCCTGGGTATGATAATAAATTGCATCTGGCAGCAAGGCCTCTAATTGCAATGTTGTGAGGAGCATGGAACTACCTCTTAATTGCTGTTGTTCCCATCCACCCTGAAAAGAGGTGGTAGTACCTGTTAGGATCCCAGCTATGGGCAAATAGTTTATCCCCAAACTGGGGTCAAAACACTATAAAAGTATTAAAATAGACTTTTATAGAAAAATATGCATTTTTGAAGGAAAAAAAATATTACCATTACTTATTTTTGAAGAAAAAAAGAATTATTGCCATAATACATTTTTGAAGGAAAAAATTATTACCAGTGACATATTTTTGAATACAAAACTAGAATACATCTTCAGTTTTCTAAAATAAAAAATATAATAAAAAAAATATTTTCATCAAAATCTGATTAAATCAATCTTCTTACTTTAACTGAATATTAAAAAAAAATATCTTAAAACTCTACCTTTTTGGCATTAAATAATCCACAGATGTTGATATGCTGTTAAACAAAGCTCAAACTCAATTTCGTGAAGGACAGTATTGTTTGTTAAATGTAAATTTTCTTTCTTTTTTTTTCTTGTATTATTGTAAATCTTACATTTTGCAAGTTACTGGATTCTCTCATCACTGAAATACATAAATCATTATACTGAATTATCAATATAGCAATAACTAGTAAAGTTACTAGTAAATTTGTTTCTAGTTCTGATACGATCACTGGAGTTAAGCAATGTTAAGAGTACCTAGATGGGTGACTGCTTGGGAATATCAGCTGCCTTAAGCTTAGATGTGTGGGTGGTGTAATGGATAATTGCTCCAAATTGTTTATTGGAGAGCCAAGTTTCAATTTATTATGTTCAATTATGTGCAAATAACTTTTAGGAAATGTATGAATCCACCTCTCTTCCCCCCCCCACATCGCCCAAAGCTATGGATTAATTACTAAGACGTGTATCACTAAACTGTTATCTCCAAAAAATAAATTCTTAAAATCTAAATATTTTCTGGCTATAGATAATCTGCTATGGATTAAGCTGTAGAAAACAAATAAAAAGAATTATACTTGTGTTTTTTTTTGTTTTTTTTTAAGCAATGTTGGGAAACCTTAATTTTCTATCGTAATAATTCTGCTTGTTCCTTCCTTAGTTACTTAGTTACTTAGTTTCTTCGTTCGTTACACCACTGAAGAAAAATAACACACTTGCTCTCTACACAAGCTTTTTCTTCCCCTCTATCTTTTTATAAACGCTACTCTCCTCAGCCTTTCTCTCACCTTTGCCAAATGGAAGGGTAGTAAAGAGTGAGAGAGTAGGAAGAGAGAGCCTATAGCATTACCGTGGCAGTAGCAGCTTAAGGTGGTGGTTGTAGCAGTAATTGTGTGTGTGTGTGTATGTATATGTATATGTATATATATATATATATATATATATATATAGACTAAACTATCGCCCGGTTCATACTCCACCCTCATCTTCACCTATTCAATAGACGAGGGTGGAGTATGAACTGGACGATAGTTTAGTCTATCTACTCCAATTGAAAAAAAAAATTAAAAAAAAATAAGTGAAAAGATTGGAAAAGAGAAAAAACCGGAAACCACATCCTAAACAGGAAACAAGGGATGAGCCTCTCCACCCACGTCTATTGAACAGGTGAAGAGGCTTATCCCTTGTTTCCTGTTTAGGATGTGGTTTCCGGTTTTTTCTCTTTTCCAATCTTTTCACTCTTACGTAGCCCCCTGCGCATCGGTGGCATTTTCGCCTTGCTTGGGGTGATATGATTAAAAAAAAAAAGTGTGTGTGTGTGTTCTGTACAATATAGTAAAAATAAGGAGGTTTGTTGTCATATCCTGCAACCTAATAATGAAATGTTTGGCCTCTACACCCTTGGCCATTACTCAGTTGGTCTTTTCTGTTTACAATGGACACAGGAGCCATGATTTTTCAGTAATAAAAAAAAAAGTATTTTCTCTTTCAAAATCTCTCACAAAATAGCATACAATATTTTGGTTATGGTCTGTGTATATGCCACTTAATATAATATAAGATTACAATTAAGTAGTTTCTATGGACATTACTTTTATAGATATCTTAATAAAAATTACACTCTATGTTATCGTTATTTTATTATCCAATACCTTTATATTTGAAGACGTTACTATCATTTGTAGTATGACAAAGTAAAATTTTTCCAGGAAATCATAATTATCCTTCCGTGAAAATTCCATAGGTTCCGCTAGTAAAGAAAATTTGACAATATCTAAAAAGTGTCAAAAGGTTAGGTATTTCTTTGACACTGCTATTACTGTATATACTTAACTTCCTTGGCATTGTTTCTTTTTAAAGTGATTAGAAGTTTAATAAGCCTAAACATAAAATGGATTTATAAATTCTCTTTATTCTTGAGAACAGACAACAAAGATAGTAAACATTATTTATTTGACAGAATAAATAAGTGTTTCTTGGTTATTTATAAAATGGTAAAAATAATATTGTATTTGGTTTACATATCTTTTAAATTTAAGTTTTTGAAGGATTTCTTTTCTAATTCGCATCTTTATAAAATGGTAAATAAATCTTTATAAACAGTAAATATTATTGCATTGGACTTGGTTTACATATTTTTATAATCTAAATAAACATTGCTGAGGGAATCGAATACAGAAATAATAGTGTCAAGGGAATAACCATCCTTTTAATATACCTCCCCTTTTTTTTTTTTTTTTTTTTTTTTTTTCAGGCAAAAATGTTTATCATTACTGAAAGTTCTTTATTAGAAGAAATTGATGTTCTTCACAGGTCCTGATAGATTAAACTACTTCAATCTCATTTCTTCCCTACTGTTAGATTTTACTGTCTGGATTTTTTTTTTTTTTTTTTTTTTTTTATAAGTGTTTCACCCCGAGCAAGGCATGTCACTGCCACTACTGTGCAGGGGGCTACGTAGAGTGGAGAAAGGCTGGTTAAATATAGGAAATGACAGAGGGTGGGTGATAGGCGGGTAAGGATTTGGGTAGATGAGAGTGTTGTGAGAATAGTTGGGAGTTAGTGTGATAGGAGGTATCTATTGACCCTACATTTAAACACCTGGAGATTGTAACTGTCGGGAAAGCAGACTTGTGGAAGGGAGTTCCACAGGCGGGAAGCGCGAGAAAAGAAGCTGTTGGAGTAGAACTTACAGTTACATCTTATTTGTTTAACTGTAAAAGGGCGGGACCTAGTTGCTAATCTAGTATCTCGTGTAAATTCGTGCTTAGGCAGCACCAGTGATCTAAGCTCATCGGAGCAGAAGCCATGAAAGTACTTGTAGAAGAGGCACAGGGAAGCCACATCACGCCGGTGTGAGAGCGGCTGCAGCCGGTCTGCCAAGTCAGTATCAACCACGTTACAGATCCTCCTTTGTATTTTGTCAAGAAGCCCAAGGAGAGCAGCAGGGGCACCCGACCAGATATGGCAGCAATATTCAATACACGGGCGGATGGTAGATTTGTATATGTGCAGAATAGATTCAGGTGGGAAAAATTTCCGGGCCCTCTGCACAGGGAGCCCACTTTCATAGCAGCAGATTTGGCAATGGATTCAATATAGTCATTCCATTTGAGGTCCGCCGAGAGTGTAAGGCCAAGGAGGCGTAGTATTTTACTCTCTGGGAGGTTAGCCTGTCCCATGCTAATGGGAGGTAGATGCGATTGTCTATGGTGGTTAGTTGATAACAGCTTTGTTTTGGAGGCATTGAAATTTACCAACCATTCTCTACCCCAGGTCACTACGGATTGGAGGTCCCTTTCAAGTACGGCAGCGAGGTTCACTTTGTCGTCCAGACCTGGTTTCTGATCGATGCGGGAGTAGATTGTTGTGTCATCGGCATACATGCCAACTTGGGATCTAATGGTGTCGGGGAGATCATTAATGTAGATCAGAAAGAGTGTGGGACCTAGGATAGAACCTTGAGGGACGCTCGCGTTCGTCTGGTAGTTTTGGGAGGCATGCCCATTTAATACCACCTTCAATGTGCGGTTAGAGAGGAAGGACTGGATGAGGTCAAACAGATGTTCAGTTATCCCATAGCTCCGCAGTTTGCACAAGAGGCCAGCATGCCAGACCCTGTCGAATGCTTTGGAGATATCCAAGGCAACGGTTCGGGCTTCACCATTCTTGTCAAGTGCCTGGTATATGTACTCGGTAATGGTCGTTAGCATATCAGCAGTAGACCTGGTGAAGCGAAACCCATACTGTTTGTCAGAGAGAAGCCCGTTGGCCATAAGATGCTGAATCACCTCGGCGTTGATAATGGCTTCGAAAACTTTGCCAAAGTTTGGAAGGAGACTAATAGGAACGGTAATTGGCGGGGTCTGAGGGTTCGCCAGAATTCTTAAATATAGGTACTACGCAAGAGGACTTCCAACAGGCAGGAAAGCAGGAAGCAGATAGGCAGAGGTTATAGAGTTTAGAGAGGACAGAGGAGAGTTCTGGGGCACATTTCTTCAGTACTATGACTGGGATTCCGTCACCGCCGCTCGCTTTGTGTGGGTCAAGTTGCGCAATTATCTTGGTGACCAGCGAGGGTGAAATGTGGACGTTATTTAGTTGAGCCTTAGTTCTGGGTGGGAAGTCTGGTGTAGGTATTCCTAACGAGTCCAGTGTCGAATTGGTTGAGAATCTACGGGCAAAGCATTCAGCCTTGTCGGCTGGGGAGGTGAGAACTTCAAATTCATTGATTAGTGGGGGTATTGAAGTCTTGTTCCTTGCTGAGCACGCTTTTGCAGAGACACCAGTAATCTTTGGATCCAAACTTAGAGGATGCTGTGCGTTGCCTAATTCTGGTAGCAAACGCCCTCTTGGCTTCGTTCAATACTTTTTTACACTTGTCCCGTGCTGAGGTGAAAAGGCGCCTGTTTTGGTTCGACGAGCAGCTTCGATAGAGCCGGAAGAAATGGTTCCGGTGGGCAATAGCGGCCGAGCAAGCGGGTGAGAACCAGGGGGACGAATTTGGTTTTAGTTGGAATTTTCTGGCAGGGATAAAAGCATTCTGGGATTTTGAGTTAACATTATTTGCACTATTTACAAGCAGTCTATTGACCTCATCTTTTATCATGTTTTGGCCATTGTACCCTCTGCTGTTTGTTGGTGCATTTGGTGATATAGTAATTGTGAGTTCAACCCCTGGGCCAGGCAATGTGTACTTAAACTTGGTGGAAACATAGTGATCAACAACTGAGCAGTACTCTTTAATGTTGTAGGACTCCTCTTCCCTCTACCATGGAGCATAGGGCCTCAATATCATACAAGGTGATGCTGTATAAATATGTATATATAACAGTTTCTAGTTCCATATCCAATCACTTGTCTAGCCATCTTTAGATGGCTAGACAAGATATCTTTAAACTAGAAGTCTGTTTGTTGATTAAATAAAGAGTTCTATTGGAATTCTCTGGGAGACGTTATAGCATCAAAGATGAAGATAATAGTCGATATGCAAATACTGTAAGAACATTTACTAAATAAGAGAATTAGTTTTAGAATGAATGTGTGTATTTCTTTCTTCATAACTTAATAATAAATGTCATGCTGATGGATTGCCTGTCATAACACTTAACCTGGGTACCTCATTATGGCCTTGTGCCAGACAATTTCATTGTTGATGTACACTCGGTACAAATTGCATTTTGATGAAAGATGATTTAAGGGTTGCCTAGGTTTGATGTATTTTTAACTATTCATAATAGAAACAAAATATGTACTCCTATTTGCCTCTGAATTTATTATTTTCTCTTTAATGTTGTAGGACTCCCCCTCCCCCTACCATGGAGCATAGGGCTTCAATATCATGCAAGGTGATGCTGTATAAATATGTATATATAACAGTTTCTAGTCCCATATCCAATCACTTGTTCTTTCTATAGACATACTGCTCAAGGCTAGAGAGCACTGTCTTTCCTCCTATCTTACCTATAGCTGATATAAGTGATGGATTCATGTCTTTACGGGCACTATTGCAGCTTGAATGCATTCGGTCTTGGCTAGAATTTGTGCTCTTAGCTGTCATGCTGCTGGTGTTTTCTGTAGTTATTTTGATTTTATTTTGTATTAATGTTGTGCATCTTTATTAACCTTTATCACTCTTTATATAACTTTATTTGCTGTGCAAATTGTTTATTCTGCCACTGAGGGTGACTGATTTCATAGTTGTGTTGTCATATCCTGCTATAACAACACATCATGCCTTTGAGTGAAATTAACAATAAGTTTACTGCAATTGAGAAGCCTTGAAAAAGAATGCAGTGGAAAGGGAAGAAATATTAACAATGCATAGTGCTAAAGTGCAATTGGGCCCCAAATGATTTCATATAGGCTAGATTTTGTGACAGTGTTGCCAGTGAAGTCTAAAAACAAAAATGGCTGCTCACTGTCAACGACTAAGTTGAAAAGTCAAATGGATAGTCCTTGATTGTGTGTTGGGAATTCTGTACATAGGCTTATATAGGCAGAATGACAGTAAGTTGGTTCCAAGCCACCTGTTAATAGATGACAGGCCACTGGCTAATAAGCTACATGTTGGACATGAGCAAGGATGGTAGGTGAATTTTTGCTGGCTGAAGAAAAGGTCTGGTCTCTTGTAAAAGAAGCCAAAAGTAGCAGTGAAGATGTCCCCCAGACTGTGCCAAGCAAATCTTGGAATAAATAACCAAATATATTGGAAAAAAGATTCATGTTTTCATTCTTTGGTCTTGTGGTATTTCATCTTTCATTAATTTGTGTATGTACACCAGGCTTTTCCTAGTGAACACAAAAGTGCAAACTGAAATTGATACAATCTTTTGATTTCTGTTGTTACATCTCACCAAGACAATTAGCTAGTGTTTTCATTTTTTTTTTTTTTTTTTTTTTCCCCCCCAATTTCTCTCATTAAAATCGATTTAGTTTAGCATGAGAGTCAGAGAGGTCTGAGGTGGTAGAGGTTGGGAATGAAGCAGCAGGACAGTAACCTTTGAGTGGCTTAAGAGGGTTCCCAGCCTTTGGTGGGGACCCACAGGAGTTGAAAGACTGGCTTTTGTCAGTCAATAAAGTGAAGATTGTTTATGGTCTCTT
Source organism: Ascarosepion bandense (assembly GCA_037127315.1). Classification (NCBI taxonomy): domain Eukaryota; kingdom Metazoa; phylum Mollusca; class Cephalopoda; order Sepiida; family Sepiidae; genus Ascarosepion; species Ascarosepion bandense. The sequence goes on from JBBBDQ010000441.1 coordinate 5,801,037, forward strand.
AGTCAGAGAGACCATGTATATGGCATGAATGGGAAGGCATTGAAATTTATTGGTTAGCTCTTGTTGGAGGAAACCGACCTGCCCTGGGAAGAATTGAAAGAGCAAATCACTCGAGAGCTTGCCAACAAAGGGATGGTGATAGAGGCCATGAGGGCTCTATTAAAATTAGTACAATTGAAGGATGCGATCCCCAGAGAGTTGGAAGCAAGTAGAGAAACTGGCCAGTTTGGCTTTTCTGGAAGAGATAAGGGCCAGTGCTGAGATGCAGGCTCAGTTGGCCGATTTCTGCATGGAGGTGCTTTGTGAGGAACACATATGCCATAATATCCTTAAAGAGGTACCCTTGAAATTATCAGCAGCAGTAGCCATGGCCAAAGAAAGCTCAGGGGTCTGGGAAAATGACAAAAAGTGGAGTCTAATACAAGAGCAGGCTGATGATAGGGAAGATGATGAAAGGAGAGGTTCTTCAATTGGTCCCTATTGAAGAAAATAGCCATGAAGAAGGTGAGGTAGTCCTGTGTGAAGTAGGGGTTGGATGAGGAAAGCAGACATAGAAATCACTCAAGCAGAAAAGACCCATATGAAGCCAAAAGGATGGTGAATCTTCTAGTAAAAAATATGAGGGATGAGAAGCATCCATAGATTTTATGTAACCCCAGATATGTGCACAGTGGTGATCTTTGGTGGGGACTGGTTTCATCACCATGGAGCCAGCATAGAATTTAACCCCACTCTGTTGATAGTAAATATCAAAAAGAAGCCATTGGGGGAGGAGGCATCTGAGGGGTCTGGGTCAGTGGCAATAGAAGATATAAAATTATCCACCTAGAACTGTGGTGTCGGAACGGGGCAGGCTGATGACAGGGAAGAAGATGAAAGGAGTTTCTTCAATTGGTCCCTATAGAAAAAGAAAATAGTAGTGAAGAAAGTGAGATAGTCCTGTGTGAACTGGTTGTGTAGGCTACAGAGATAGTGCTTATGTTGTTAGTAAATCAGGCCAGTTAAACTATGAGAAGGGAGAAGAGGTCGGAAGGGTCCTACTCTTGAAGACCTTGCAACTGGTGAAGATAAAAAGAAAAAATACCCCACCCTCATTAAACTGAGACCCTGTAGAACACCCATACACAAGAAGCCACTGGTAAAAGAGGTAATTAAAGATATGATGGAAGTGGAAATGGTAGAAAGGCCAGAATCCCCCTGAAGCTTCCCCATAGTAGACAAAAAAAAATAGATGCCATCAGTTCTGCATGGACTTCAGAAAGCTGAACAGACTGTTGACTGTGCCTCTACCATTGATAGATGATATACTGGCTTCGTTGAGGAGGGTTAGGTACTTCTCCATCTAAGATCAGAGTACTTGCTAGTAGCCCTGGTGGAGACGGACAAAGACAGCATTTGCGTGTCACCTAGGACTGTTCCAGTTCCGAGTTATGCCATTCTGGTTGGCTAATACTCTGGGCATTTTAAGCAGCTGATGTTAATAGTGCTCAGAGGGACTGGGGAACTTTGCATTGGCCTATCTGGACAACGTTCTGGTGTTTTCAGAAATGCTGGAACAACATTTCGACCACCTGGAACAGGTATTGGGTAACTTAAGAGTGCACAGGTTAAACTTGATGCTGTCGAAGTGCCAGTGTCTGAGGGAAGAGATGAAGTATCAGGGCTTTATAATAAATGGAGAGTGAATCAAGCCTGATTTAGACAAAGTCGAGGTGATCAGAGAAGTGCCCGAGCCCAAAACAGTAAGACAAGTAAGAGGATTTATAAGGGCCATAGGATACTACAGACAGTTTATCTCAGTATTCTCCAGAATAGCCTCTCCTCTGATAGTTTCAGAAATAAGGACAGAGGATTGCCAGAGGGCATTTGATACATTGAAGGAATAACAGACCGCTGTGCCCTTGCTGACCCATCCAGATCTCAGCAAGCCCACGGTCCTGTACATGGACGCCAGTGAGCTGTGTATAGAAGTAGACCTTACTCAGCCATGTCCTGAAAAGGATGGTCCAGTGCCAGGTATACCAGAGAAAGTACCAATATATTTCCTGATGCACAATCCCTCGGAGACCCAGCAGAAATGGCCTGTAATAAAGAGGGGTTTGCTATCATGTACGCCCTTCTACTATTTGAACGAAGCCACGTTTACCATAAAAACTGACCATAGGTCTCTCCAGTATTTGCTGAATGCAGAGTGGACGAACAAGAAAATTCAACAGTCGGCTTTGAAGTTAAGTGGGTGCAACTGTAAAATAAAGTACCTGGCTGGAAAAGATAACACCTGTGCCAATCTGCTCTCTAGGATACCTCAAAGTTTGGAGAGGGAATCTGTGAGAGTGGAGCCGGGAGTAGATGAAAGAGCTTACCAGATAAGCGTAATTAACTCTAATGAATTGAAAAACCACTCTGTATTAAACAGATGGAGAATTTACACAGGTGGTTACTGACCCCCAACTGGAAGGAAGAAATTGGAAAGAAACACGTGGACATCGAGGTAATCACTTTTAGAGAATGATTAGAGGCTGAAGAAACCTCCAAGTTTGCAATACATTAAGGGAAGCTATACTATCTCTCTGGAACAGGTGACAAGGTTAGATCTAGGCTTTATGTGCCAAAGGATTTAAGGCTGGAGATATTAGAGCAATGTCATGAGAATCTGAGCCACATAGGGATTGATAAAACCTATAACCTGATAGAAAGAACTTACTACTGACCCAAGTTGTACAGTGAGGTCACTATGTTCAATGATGTGTGGTGTGTCAGGCCTAAAGTAGGAGGCAGAGAATGGTGCCATTAGAAAGGACAGATATCCCAAGTTTCCCATCAAAAAGTTAAGTATGGATGTGTTGGGCCCATACGGAGAGACCCCTAGAGGTAACTGTTACATTATAAGCTTTGTAGATTGGCTGAGGAATTGACTGGAGGCCTTTGCTATGCCAGATAAGAGCTAGAACGGTAGCTGATCTGGTGATGGGTGGAATTTTACCCAGGTATGGTGCCCCCATGCAGTAAGCTACAGACAAGGGGCTGGAAAATTGGGATAATATAATGAAGGTCTAGACGTCTAAATGTGGAACACATAACGACATCTCCCTATCACCCCCAAAGTAATGCTAAGGTGGAAAGGTTTCATAAAATCATAGATGTATTGGCTAAATTGGCAAGGGGTAATACTGAGAACTGAGACCAGTACCTGACACAGGCTCTGGCAGCTGTAAGGTTCTCAATCAATGAAACCTCCAAATTCTTGCCCTATTACATGCTGTTGGGCAGAGATGTGGTCTTGCCAATGGACAATTTGTTGAAGCTCTGCGGGAAATATATGGGGAGGACCATCATCAATTATTAATAGAACAGCAGCATAGATTATTTGCCCAGGCCAAAAGGAGAATACAGAGAATGCAAAAGAAGAATGAGAAAGTGAATAAAAGCAGAAAGGAGGTAAGAGAACCTTGTGCAGTACAAAATTCACCTGAGGGAAGGAAAGTTGGACCAGAGGTGAGAACCATATTATAGGATAGTAGAACAGACAGGACCTGTATCATTTGTGATCTGGGATCAGATGGCAGGACGAACAAGAAGGGCTCATGCTAATGAAGTAAAATTAACTGAAGTAACTGATTCTGGAGTAAGTGAGCCTAAGAAGAAAAAGGCTAAGACAAGGAAAGCAACTCTTGTGGAGCCAGAAGATATGAAGACAGACAAGGACTCTGGGGAGGAAGAAGATTGAGAAATAAAATCACAGCCAGTAGAATTTAATCAGCCAACCAGGTGGCACAATTCTGTGTCATTGCATGAGTGGCTACTCTCACAACCCCATAAGGCAATGAATAGAGAACAAAAAGTAAAGAGCCCTAGTGATAACATCCAGGGTTTTGACTTCTCACTTCCCAAGTGAAGTGAGCTGGAGGAGGAAGATGAAGGAATGAAGAAGGGTCAGAGGTCGAGCCAGAGTTACCCCTTAAGAGATTGAAAAGGGCGAAGGACCCTGAATCCCAAGAAGAGAAAAGATTTTTTGGATGTTAACAAGAGGATGGATGGGTTCATTGTCAGTGCACAACAATGCTGAGCTAGTTCTAAAGCTCTATTCGTTGCCACAAACAGTGTGGTTGGTTGGAGTGGGTTGGGGTGTGAAATGCATGTCATAGAGGGTGAAGGAATTTACTTGTTGGTGCTGGTAGCAACCAGCAGTAGTACTGATAAGACAAAAACCTTTGGGGCAGAAAGTACCACATGCCTGTTTGAACTAATCAACCTATCAAGAGGGAAGAAAGGTAAAAGATAAAAACTAAAAGAGAATAAAATAGTGGGAGTGTCCTATAGTTTAAGAATTAAAACTAACAATGGGTTGTAAAAGGGAATAATAAAAACAAGAAATTCTTGTTGCCCTTACAGGAATAGCTGACACAAGAGCATTGACACTACTGATGTTGTTGATGATGATGATGACAGAAGCTCGGAGGTACAGCCACAATACAATTTTTAAGAAAACAAGTGCAATGATAACAAGGTCAAAGTGGTTTGTCAGCTTTGTGATAAATTTGAACTCATAAGAATCACTACTAGGCAAATTGAAGGGTGAGATAAAAAGGTTGAGCTTAGCCAGGTTAAAGGTGGCAAAAAAATTATACGGACAGGAAGTACCTTAGACTGATGTACTCTTTAGAATTGGAAAAAGTTATAATAGAAGCCAAGTGGAAAGATATGAGAAATTACCTGAAAGGAATTGAGCTATTACAAATGAGGGAGAGCAGTGGTCCCTATTGTTAGGAAAGCACGAAATGTCCTGTTTGGGACAATAACCGAAGATGGGAAGGTAAAAATGGATCAGAGAATCCTGGCGTAGGTGGCTAGAGAAAGTGTATCGACACTGAATGTGACAGTTAGAATTGGCAAGAAAAGGGCTAGTATCAATTGGTTATTAAATCACCTGAAAGAACTAGTAAGTAGCTAATAGTACAGAGACTGTGACAGCTGAATTACAGGAATTGAGTGGGTTTATACAACAGTATTTTCAGTTGGTAATCATTACTAACAAAGTGTGACAAACTAGTCAGTTCCCGATATTTTTGTTAGAGCATGTGAGAGCTCACTTGCATATGTTGTCCTTAAGACACCTGTCTCTGAGCATAGTGATTCCTAGACACCGGAGATAATTATTACTGAGGAGACAGACTAATTACCTTATCAGTTGAGGATACCAGTAGACCCCACCAAGGAACTATGAAAATATTATAATGCTCTGGGTTGTGTAACCTTATTGCAAGTGGTGTCTATTCCATTGTTAGACAGAAACAGCTGTTTTGAGATATATCAGGTTATAAATTTACCTATTCCATACCCCCAAGTTGAGCAGGGCCTTATGATGCTGACAGCAGAGGAAGCCAGAAAGTGTATGAATGATGCCCTCGGAAAATGTACCTCACTGAGTTTTATATATGTGACAAGTGAGCACAAGTTGTGTATATTTGAATTTTCAAAGACAGTAGAAAAGGGGTTGAGGGAAATTGCCAAATAGAGATAGGGACAAACATTGTGCTACCACAGGCTATCAGTATATCTGACTAAGTTTGGGTAGTAGTCAGAAACCAATTGATCTGTCCAGGGTATATGAGGAAGAATGTACTAAGATGCTGAGAGATAAACCATCTGTGTCTTTAATAAAGCTACCCCCTGGAGTGTTTGGCATTTGGTATGCCAAGAGAAACATGAAGATAAAGACTGTAATAGGGATAGTTGACAAAACCTCAAGTAATTGTACACAGCTATGGGAGCTAGTAATGAATGAATTCCCTAGGGTCACCCTAGAATGGATGCCAGAGTTAATAAAACCAATAGACAGGATTAACATGGATCAGTTAAAGACAGATTAAATACTTTAGGAAAAGAAGGTATAAGTTGGAGGAATAGTAAAATCATGATAAATTGGTCAGTAGGGATAATTACTTTGTTAATCCTTGCTGCAGTAATAGCGGTGATATGGAAAATTAAGAAGTATAGAGAGAAATGGATTAACGATACCTTGGTAAATGTGCAACAGCAGGAAAGAGAGATACCATTCAGCATCCTTACCTAAGCAAATCGAATCGAGAAGAGATCGGATTAAACTTGGTAGCATAAACAGAAGAGCCAACTCCTGTCAAGAAACAACCAAAACCTCTTACTGTAGAGAGAAGAACAGTAACCAAAAAGAACAAACCATAAGACGCACGCACATACCCAATGAAAAGATATAAACATTGCATGAAAATAAAAATACAAAGGGGAAAAGACTTTTATGGACATTTTGGTGGGAGAAAGAAAAAGTGAGAAAAAATATTGCATGTATAGATGAAAAGAGGAAAAGACATTTATAAACATTGCATGAAAAAAATGGGAAAAATATTGCATGTAATTCTGAAAAGAGGATGGACATTTTTAAATACTGCATGAAAACCATTTTTTTTTTTTATTAGTACTGCATGAATTCATAGCAAATAATGTATTGGTATAATTGAGAGTTTGTGATGTAATTTATGGGTAAATGACAGGAAGGGTAAGAGAGAGATGTGACACTATTTGGTTGCTAGTAATTAATAAATTTTATACCAATACACATCTCATGAAAAGAGTTAACCAGTATAAAAATATTTCTGGGGATTGAAACTGTTAAAAGTTAGATATCTGGCTGGGGACAGTGTCTAATTTATGTATTGACAGTTGGCCAATACAAGAAATTGTAAAAGCCCTAAGTGCCAGTTAAAAGGTGAGAAAAAGGTTACTTGAGGAAAAATCAGGTGTTTGGAATCCAAAACCATGTGGGGGGAATTTATCTGGTAAAATTTATTTTGCTAAAACAATTAACAAGGGTTAAATGATTCACCTGAGAAAGGAAACCAGAAAATATTGTGTGAATACATATATATTTTGGAAGCAATACAGAGGAAGTGGAAGTGGGTACCTGCCTGCAACCATTACTCGAGAGAAGGAAGACAACCAAGTTGGAAATATAATTTACCAGCTACCCCTGCTTCTGCACCCGTTTGATGCCAATAAAAGTGAATGCGTGAAGAGAAAGATTTGAGCCAAGAGAAAACAGACAGAGGTCTTTGGTCACACATGACTAACTGCCTAAGCATAATTCTGACTTACCAAAAGAAAATTACCAAAGTCAACTAAATAAACTCCTTATACGCACATGAGCCAACCCTTACAAGTTTAACTGAGTGTCGCAGCCAATTTGGGGACAATTTAGACTGACAATTGTGCATGTGAAAACTACCAACAAAATTACTGTGCATTAAAACGTGATATTTTTTATTCATCAGTTTTGTCAGTATTTCTTGTTTTCATTATTACTGTACGTCTTCACTGTGTTTGAATCAAACTGAGGCAGAACAGACTGAGGGTGAAAGAAATCAATTCATCGACCAACCACAGTGTTGAATGTTTCGGATGACCGGAGAGAGAAAGAAGCTATCTGTGATTATGGGTGGACCACTTGGGTTGATAGAGGAGGTGTTACACAATAAAATCTAAAAAAATTTTCTGGCTTTAAATATCCTGCAAAGTGTTAATCTGTGAAAAAAAAAGAAAAGCAAATCAATCAATAAAAATTTCCTTGGTGAATGAGAAAAAATTTAAAGAAACTTTTTCTATAATTTTGATTTTTAAATAATAAAAAAAAATGTGACTAGTCTTTGTTTATCTTAGAATTTTCAAGTATTAGTTTTTTTGAATTTTTCAGAAAACTTGGTTGATGGAGTATGGAATCCTAAAGACTATCTCAACCTTAACAGTCCCCAGTCTCCTTGTATATCCACACAGTGGACATATCGGGATGGTGAATTGGTAGACTTGCCGACTGTGTTGATAGTCAAAGGAGATGTTATTTTGTTACGGCCTGGCCATGCTGTTCCAGTTCAGTGTCAAGAGTTAATGGTCAGTTCTCCTTTTTATTTCATTCAATCTATTATAATAACTGACAACTGAAAAGTTTGCCTCTTGTAGTAAGATCCCTCCCTCCCACACACACACACACACACACACACACACACACACACACTTAAGGAACTTCTATTTGGAAATTCTTACTTTTACAAAATTATTTAATGCATTTTATTCTTTTTTTTTTTTTTTTTTTTTTTAAGTAACTGTAAGTAACTTTCCAGTAGGCATTAAATATAATTCCTTTTGATATTCCTTATCCAAACAACTAGTAACATTTTACTTTAGTCTTTTTTTTATCTCTGAGAAAGTGATTTTTTTTTTTTAGTTAACCTACACACTAATCCTAACTCTCTAGGTACCTCCACTCATTTTCAATATCTAAATTTTAAATTAAATTTTTAAAAATAAATTTTTGAAATTTTTATTTTAGTTTTAATTAAAAGCTGAATGATTAAATTTACTATTTTCCAATAAGCAAACAGAAATTATATTGTTTGGAATATAAAATTTTCTAAGAATTTTTCAGCCATTTTTTTGTGCAATCAACATGTTTGTAAACAAAAGTTAATTTTCAATTTTAAAAATCTTGCAAAAAATAAAATGTACATCTGTGATACATTATTTAAATGTTGAATTAATCTGATTTACACAAGTATTACTTATATTATTATTTTTATAGCATGAAATTTAGAATAAAACTATTTTTAAGCACAGTTGACTTTTCTAACCTTTCCACCATAACTGAAATGTGTTGTGAGATGTGAGTTAAGCGTATTGTGATCACGAGTGACATAATTGTACAATTTTTTTTTTCCTGTAAAGGGAAGAATAACTGAAACATATGACCTTTTAACGTACACATAGAAATTAACATACAAAAAAAAAATCAACTACACACAAAAAAATGAATTGAAAATTATTTTAAAAATATGATGGACAGATTTGTATTAAACTTTTCAATTTTCAATTAGTAAATATAGTCTTCATTATGAAACCTGCCATCCTAACCTACAAGTCTTGGAAATATTTTTAAAATATTTTTGAAACTTCATAAATTATTATAATTAAAAACACAAAAATGAATACAATTCTTTTAAAATTTCATTATTAATTAATTATTTTTTCTTCGGACTATAATGTCTGATATTTATATTATTTATTAAAGCAATTAAAAGCTTATTAAATAATGTCATAGTTTTATTGCATTTTTTATTTTATTATTCAGAGCAGATTTTTGGTAAAAGGGGCTAAATGTTTTTAAAATATAATATATGATTTAGATTCCCCAATGAGTCCTGTATTAAACTAATAAAACCATTTTTGCCTACAGAATTTAATTTCTTGAAATTTCATGAATTTATGTGGTGAGTGGGGTAAGAAATGAAAAAAAAATTTTTTTTACCAATATTTTTTAAAAATAATGATTTTAAAAATAATTTCATTCATTTTTAAATAAGTCCTGAAAGCTTCATTAAAATCTGACAATTATTTGATTTTTGCAAGAATTTCCAAATGAATGTATTTGTCACCAGGAAAAAAAGTGAGTTATGTACTATTACATTTTCTATTGTAAACTCGTGTAACAATTTGGCTCCCCACTAATGAAAATAAAAGCAAGATTTTTACCAAAATTTTAAACATGTTAGAAAGGATTAAAAAAATTTTTAAAATAGTTTAAAAAAATACTTTGATGTTTCCTCTTAATGATAATATAAACATTTTGATGGAAAAAGTTTGTTTTTATTAAGTTTGAGACCTTTTTTCTTCATACTATGCTGTTTTTTTTTTTGTTTTTTGGTTTTTTTTTTGTGTGTGTGTGTGGACGTACCTACTTTAAACTCTTTGTAAATTGCATCATTCTATTTAAAGAAATGCAACAGGCAAGCCAAAGAAATTGACAGTGCTCCTGATTTAAAACTGTCTGGTTGCAAATTATTAAACCTGCTAGAAAATTTTGTTACACTAAAAAAAAATACTCCAGAAAAGTTTATTTCAAAGCAATTTGTTTTAATGTCACACAAACTCCTATTAAGTAGTTAATGGCAGGATTAAAACCAGCTATTCTACTCAATAAATGCTCCTTTATCATTTGAGCTACATTGGCTAAACTTTAAAACTCTTAACTGTTTCTTATAAACCCTGAATGTATTGTGTCATCTGATGTAGTTAAGAGTTGGAATATCTAAGTTTCATTACATTTTATGTAATGATGCCTCTAACTTAACAATATAGTTTAAATTTGAAGTAAGCTTATGTTAACATCTGAAGTACTAACATGATTGGCAATTATTAATTTAGTTTTTCTCTGCTCCTTATCATCTCCATGTCAAAAAAAAAAAAGAAAAGATTCATACCACATTTGATTATTTAATGAAAATGACTGCATTTCTTTCTACAGGAATTGTTAAAAAGGACAATTCCTGTATAATTTATTTCATTTAGAATATCTGTCAGAAGTAATATTTCATCTTTTTGTATTCATGTGATGCTTACAATACTAGACTAGAGTATTTACAATTGTTATTGGTTACAAGGTTGACAGTCTCTAATTCAGTAACCTGCATCCTGTTCTGATTTCTACATATTTTCAGCTGGAGTAATATCTGTTATTCTAGGTTGTTGCTATGCCAACCTGCCACATATTCTACTTTGAGTGATGTTGATGGCAGCATTTCTGATTGGTATGCTGACCTTAAAATAAGGAAGCTTTCTCTTCTTTCACATTTATTATAGAAACCTGCTTTTATTTATATTTAGTCATAAGAAAAGGAAGCGTTCTTATTACTGTGACTTTGTTTGCATTTTATGAAAATTTGAAATGGTGTCTCTTTATTAACTTTAATTAGCAAAGACTAAAGATAACATGTGTCTAATATTTCTTTTGCATTTTTACAGTTTCTATAATAACTAATCTCCGCAGATCAGCCTATTACAAATTGCTTCAATATATACTGAATTGCATCACAAGTTATCAAAAGAGAAGCAAAATAATTGTCACTAAATTCAATGTGGTGGAGATAAGAAACTTTCTATTTTACTCAAGTACAATAGAGTGTTGTACCAGGGCCTCCGCTATCACCATGGTTAATATAGCGGAGACCCTGGTTGTACTTGGGTAAAAACAAGTACAACAATAGAGTGGAATGTACATTGTGGTGCAGTGGATATCGGGAAGCCGAGTTTGAATTCCAGTTGCATTCCTTGCATTCACTTATGCACAAATACCCTTGAGAAAGGTATTAATCTCTCTTCCCCCAGTTATGGGTTAAATAATAGGACAGATTGGGTTCTATAGCCTTGGCTAGCAATCAGTCTACCGCAGAAAGCAATGGCAATCTACTGTGGGATAATCTTCTGCCCAGTTAGTCATGTTACTTTCGAGACATGATCACCTAAAGCATGTATCACATATGGTACTTAACTGACTGATTGACAATAGAGTGGGTTCTATAGCCTTGGTTGGCAACCAGTCTACTGCAGAAAAAAGTGGTAAGCTACTGTGGGAAAAATCTGTCTAGTCAGTCATGGATTGAAAGAGATATGATCGCCCAAGTGTGTATTTATGTATGGCACTTAATTGACTGACAATACATTCATAATTGTTAACACCCTTGTTATGTGTCACTTCTGATTTGTATCAGGGTGCACAAAGAATGGGAAAAGCAGATGAAAGGTGAAATCCATGCTACACTAAGAAATAAAAATGCAACTCTAATTTCCAATATATTTGGTTATTTATTCAGAGATTCACTTGGCACAGTCTAGGAGTAGGTAAGTGACATTTGAGACATCATTACTGCCATCTTCTGTTTCAACAAACCAACAGAAAGATCTTCTCTTTGATCAGTGAGAACATTAACCCTGTGCTAACACTCATATGCGTCTCTTTCTATCATGATACATGGCGTGCAACTCCCTAACAGACAATTCTATCTGTGACATTACTTGTATAAATAAGCCTGTGACTGGAACTTACCTAAATTCCAGTCAAGTGGCACTTGATCCTAAAAATTTTCACATATTTATTTTCTTTATTTCCTTTCAGTCAGCAGTTGGCTGCTTTGAATATATTTGTAGATTTTATTGTCTACACCAGTGGTTCCCAAACTTTTTTCTGTCATTTTCCCTTACACCAAGTTCAACAATCCAGATTTCCCCCTTCATGTGTATGAGAGAAAGAGCAGTTAAAACACACTGAGACTATTTACTAATTTATTTTTCAAGTGTACAAATATACTGATAAACTTATAGTTACAGAGTAAAGTGGATAGAGAGCAGTTAGTAACAAATAAAAAGACTTTTGTTTGGTCTTCTACTTCAGAATTAAATTAATGAGAACGGTGATGCTGCTTCTTGTGCACCATTGTATCAATCTCAGGTGCTATCTCTCTCTCTATCTCTCTCTCTCATCCATTTGGGATTTTTTTTTTTATTTAGTAGGTCGTGTAATTATTTCCCCTCAATTTGGGAATCACTGGTCTACACAGTTATAAGAATTTTCTGTTTGCCTCTCCTTATGCTTTTAATATTCCCTGCAAGTGTTAAATTTTTCAAGCCTTCTTTCTTTATTTAGATTGCATTTAAGTATTATCAACAGTTTCTTTGTAGTTCCTATTAAAACTTCCTTGACTCATGGCCATATGTTGGAATACCAGTTCTCATACAATCAGTTAAATAGATGCTTTATTTACAGGTTGGTAAGAAAATCAGACATGAAAGAACTTAATGCCATCCATCATCAGGGTCTACAACTCATTCTAGGAGCCTATAATATATCTCAAATTGAAAGCTTATAAGCTGAATGGTATTAAGACAACATGAATTAGCATTACATTATTGCATCAAACTCTGTTCATGCCCAAGTAATTCAACATACAACTGTGTTCTTCGACCTCAATGTAAAGAATTATAATTTAAAGGAAAATTCCATTACCTTTCTTGGCATCCACATAGAAAAAAATTCCACAAACTCAAAAGTAAATACTTCTCTAATACACAAATCTATTCTCTCAAAAACTATTCCCTGGTCAATAAAACAGCCCACTGCAATATTAAGTCTGGCAAAATGCTCCAAAACTGAAACTGACGCATCTACATTCATGAAAGAAATTCATAATAAAACACATAAATTATAAACATATATATGCTGACAGCTGCAATAGTTGGATGCTCAAATATACTGAATGAAACCATACTTTACAAGTGCCTAACTGACAAATCCTCAATATTTATTACAGAAACTATAGTAATAGACTTAGCCTTGGATATTATCACAGATGGTGAGTCAGATAGATTCATTATATTTTCAGACTCTATCTGTTCTTAGATCATCGAAGTATAAAAACTAACTGATCCTGTAATAAACAAACTTAAACAAAATCAATATACCAAAGACACATCATATTCTGCTGGAATCCCTAGCCATTTCAGCATCCAGGGAAATGGAAAAGCAGATAAGGCAGCTAAAGAATCACTAAAAATGAATATATCAGAAACAAAAGTCCCTCACACAGATTTAAAAATGGTAATTTATACATACGTCTGAAATAAGTGGCAAAAGTCATGAGAATCCACCTAAAGACACAGTATGCCAGGAAACCTACACAGTAAAACATTTTATGATGGACTGTGCTGAATGTGCCTGTATCTGTAAATACTTTTATAAGGTGAATAGTCTTAAAGAACTTTTCAAAAATGTTAGATCAAAATGTTTGTTTTTCAATATTTGAGGAAAAGTAAATTATATACCAAAATTTAATCCAGAAATCTTCAATTATAGATGAACTATACAACCAGTCTTCAATTATATTTCACACATTTTAAAACTTAACTAAGATATTATTGAAAAAAAAAATCTGATTTTCAGTATTAAATAACTCAATAGGGTTGATATGCTGGTAAAATGACCAAACTTTCAATTTGTCCTGTGAATATAAAATCTTCCAAACACTCTTTCCTCATTGTGTAACTAGAAATTTCAACTTTCTTCCTGATGTTAAGTGTAAGTTTTCTTTTTGTTTGTATTTTCTCTAAAACTTTGTTACTCTTACATTTCATTTGAAAATGACTGATATAAAACTGACAAATATATTGATCATTGCTTGGGAGTTTTTTTTTTTTTTTTTTTTTTTTTTTTAAAGTAATGAATGTGAATTATTGAACTTCATTAGATTCTTGAATAAGGATTCAAATTAGGAAAAATTGACTTACATATTTTATTTTAATACTATTGATTGAATAAGTGATAAATTAGATGGTAAATTAAAGAACCTTTGCTTCTGAATCTTTATTAAATGGTGGATGTGCAGGTGGTGTAATGGACTGTGAAGTATTTGACCATTGTTAAGCATAATTGTCATAAATGTCTAATAAACAATTACAAAAGAAAGAAAGAAAAAATGAAGACTGCAAAACACATGCTCACATGACAAAAGTAGGCAAAGCAACTGCATTGAGGGAAAAGTTCACAGAATAAGAATGGTGTTAATATACAGAAGGGATACAAACGAGTAATCGCAGCATTCTGACTTCAAGATAAAAACAAAACTGAGACCAAGAATATGGTGGATATGACCAAGAAGTTGTCCAATTTTATTGACTTGAAAAAAATCCCAGCATGCATGATTGTACGATTTGTTTATAAATTTGAGGAGGGTGATGTTTTTGTAGTTTTTTTTCTATCAAGATTGAAACCAACATGGATAGAAGCTTGAAAAAATAAAACTGAAAAGCTAAGTTCAAATTCCAGTCAATTTGTTACATTCACTTACACGCAAATACCCTTAGAAAAAGTCTAAATCCATCTTCTCTCAGCTATGAGTTAAGTAGGACTTGTATCAGGAAAAAGCATTATTCTTAAAATTTTGTAAATGCAATATTCACTCACAAAAAAAAAAAAAGAATCTTATATAAAAATGTCTCTGCTTCAAATAACCCACAAAGGGTTGATAAGCTGTAAAAATAATCAAGTGTATCAATTGCACGCTTTCATAATAAGACTGATTCAATTGGACTGATTTTTTTTTATCCTCACCAGTTAGGATAATGTATGGAAGAAAATGTTGGAAAAGTGATGGAGTGTTCCATTTAAAAATTTCATAAGTAAGCATTTAAAAAAAACAAAACAAACTTAATATGTACTGAATGTGATTTTAATGTATCTGGGTACATTAACCCTCTAGGGCCATTCGTATCATATTTGATACAGTATTTCCCTATAAGGAAACATTTGGTATTCATTGACTGAGCAGTCAGTACTGCTTTCATTTGAAATTTATAAAATATTTCTCTTAAAAAATTTTTCAGGAAAATATTTCTTTCAAGGCTTGTTTTCATACTGTATCAAATATGATACGAATGGCCCTAAAGGGTTAAAGAAAAAAAAATGAATCTGTATTTTACATCCACTTGTGTATTTTTCTTTCTGTTTACAGACTGAAGAAAACCAGACAGGTATGATCCTGTGTGAAGGAGATGTCTACACCCCAAACTTGGAGCACTCTGTAGAGCAGTTTGGGTTACCTCAGGGACGAGTGCCACTTCAGCCCAAGAAATTTACAGTGTTGAAAACTCCTTTTGTTGAAAACCTTAGGTAGTATTTAATTTCCTCCTGAAAACATTACTATTTAAAACAAAAAACAACTTAATTTACAGTGTATTATTCTATAAAGTTAAAAAATCTTAAACATCTTAGAACTTCCCATACTTTTAGTATTGGCAGACCATAAAACCAATCTTATATAAAGTTGCACCTAGAATTATATTACTAAAAGTTTTCTTAATTCTGACTCAAACAGGCTGCTTTAAAACTGATTTTATTAGCATCCGGTGAGATAATATTCTGGCTTTTAAGCAGAAAATAAACATCTCTATTTTCTTCAAGCTGCTACAGATCATTGATTTTTATTTTTATTTTTATTTTTTTTTCATATATGTTAATGGCTCAGCAATACTAGTTCATTTTGTTTTTGAGCTACAGTAACATTGATAAAAAATCAATTTCAAGAAATACAGGCTTGTGCCATTTTATAACATTTTTTTTCTTTCTCATGAAAAAAAAAATAGTGCTTGTTTCAATAATTTTTTTTTCTATGGAAACACTTACTAAATTGCTTCACCTTCCTGGATGTCAGGATTGCTCATGTGTGGTAAATCCTGCTGAAGACCTTTTTACAACCAGTTTTGTCTTTGTTTTCTTTTTTTATTCAAGACTTTGAGTTACAGTAACTTCAAACAAGTCTCTTACCTCATCAAAGTTTGCAATATCCTGTAGCAACATGTCATCTTGGCTATTAAAGTTGTTGTCCCTGTAGCTATGGTAGTTAGTATTATGCCACTGTGTTGATTACTACCATCAGTTGCAGTAAAAGTAGGTTTACTGTATTATATATTTTATACTTTTGAATTCTGATGTAATTGTATTTTTTGTTTTCTTTTATATTATTTACTCAATGCATGGCTTGAGAGTCACTTGGAGTAGATGGTAGCTGTTAAAATGAAATAGTGTGTTTTATGAATGAAAGAGGGTGTGGGAAGTGAAACCTATGAGAATGAGACAAAATAACAATTGACTCTTGAGTTGTGTTCAAAGAATCCTCTATGCAGCAGTCTGTTCCACAAAGTAGCTGTTCCTGGAGGAAAAAAAAAATAAGCAAAACTTTCTTCTTACATTAGGTATATGGAGAAAATGAGGCTGATTAAACTTTGACAGTAGCATGTTCTAGCTGTAAAAGTCTGAACTAGTAGACCTAAAGAATGGAGCTCATCTGATTATTGTCATGGAAATAGTTGCAATATAGGCTTGCAGTGTTGCATCTGTGGGGAAGGTTGCAGAGTGGGCTTTGTCTGATTGGGAGGCCCCACAGGGTTAAGCAGGCTAAGACACGTCAGATCTAATAATGACGGTATCTCCCAGGGGACACAGGTTTGAATCCTGACAAAGGACACATATTTTCCTAACAAGATTCTTGATTATTCAGGCCAGTAGATGTAAATAAATATACTATTTGATAATAATGATAATAAAAAATTTATTCTATTATAAGTATCTGTTTAAAAATGTTTAAACAAATGAATTAAAAATGTCAGATTTAATCTGTTTTGAAAAATTATATATAGTTTCCTGAAGATCATGAAGGCATGAAACTTAAGTAGTGACTCCAAGTTGTGAAGAGTTTTTTGCTCTGTCCAGATAACCTATGCATTAAGCAGTGTTAGTTACTACAAAGGTATGTTTTTTTGCCTTTTTTCTGTCAAAGCTGGAAAGTCAGTAGTGAGCAGTCTTATTCCAGATATGGCAGCAATATTCCATTTTTAGTTTAATCTAACTTTGCAGAAAGAGTCTAGTACTTCCTGGAGCAATAGACTGAGCCAACCATTTGTCTTTAGCAATGGATTATGAGTTTTACTTGAGGTCTGTAGTGAACTTGAGACCCAGTAGATGTTCAAAGCATGTATCCTCATTGGGAATACAACTGTTCACCACAATTGAAGCAAACTCAAATATGATTGCTAATGATGAAATGATGCTTGCTTTGTTTTTGAGAGCTTGAAAGTTACAAACCAGTTTTTTTCAAAATGTACTGCTAGAGCTAGGTCAGAAGAGATTATATTATATGTGAAGAAAGGTATTTTTTTAGCATGGGAGCACATCTCCAATATTTTACCTATATATTTGTCAAGAATGGTAGGCACAGTGGAGTAATGGATAATGACTCAGTTCTGAGTTCAAATTCCAGTTGAATTCATTAAATTCACTTACATTTTTAATACTTTTGGGGAAGGTATGAATCCATCTTTCTTCCCCCAGCTATGGGTAAATAGCAGAGCAGACTTAGTTTTATAACCTTGAGGGACAACTGGTCTACGAGAAGGAAACGCTGAATTCAAAACCAGGGAGAGAGTTAATAGCAGGACAGACTGGTTTCTATAGCTTTGGTTGACAACCAGTCTACCACAGAAAGAACTGGCAACCTACTGTGAGAAAATATTATGCATATTGGAAGATATTTAATATCTTCCAATATGCTTTGAGCTGGCATGGAAGAGTAGGCTCATAAAATCAACATGAGGATAATCTCATGTTGATATGCAACAAAGTGGAGTAAGTGATTGATGTATGTGTATTTGTCAGGGGTACTAAAAAAGTTAAGCAATTCTTTATCAATTTAAAAAGAAATTCCAGCTACTAGTATATGGCTCTTGAAGCTGTGCATATTCCTAAAAGATTTTCTAGGTTTTAAAAAATATTTGTTTTACTTCATCTTAATATCATGAATGTCTGATTATATTTTTTTCTATGATGTCATTTAGAAGTTACAAGTGATTTTGATTTTTTTTTCTAGAAACCTTTTGGATAAAACTGGTGACCATCCTGCTAGCATTGTTGATTCAATAAGGTACCAAGTTCATCGTGTTTTACTAGAGAAAACCTTACTGCCTATAGTTTTGGTAAGTATGCAAAATTTATTATGCATGTTAGGGTAAAGCAAAATTTGTTTAGATTTTATTTTGCCCCCTTTCAAGAAAGTTGAAATAAATCTAACTTCTGTATGTTATGTCCCTTCAAGACATGGGTGATCATGGCTCTCCACAATTTTCTGTCTTTTGTAAAAAGTATCTTTTTACTATCTCTTTCAATCCCTGTTCTGCCAACCATTTACACAAGCTTGAAATTTTCTAAACCCTCTTTCATCATCATGTACTCTATGACAGTTTCAAACAAGATATTAATAATTGTGATTTGATTTTCATTTATTCAGTTACAAAGCAAATAAACCGAGATAATTAAACTTCACATAAATAAACTTCTATTGAAGATCTCACTTGCCATCAATTCCATATGCTTTCTTTATGGATGTTGATTTTTCAAAATGAGATTAGCAACAGTTACACTTTAAGATTTAGAACTGCTTTTGTAGCCAAGCATTTTTGAATTCAAAACTGTTGAATAATTTCATAGTAATTAATCATGTAAAATAATTTCTCTTTGTTTTTATCCTTCTTCAGTTTCATCTGATAATAGCTAATATATTTGTTTAACATAATTCTCATTAGAAGAAACACTTGATATGCTAATGTGTTAACTAAAACTTTTCTTTCTCCATTTTGCTATATTTTGGTTACTTGATACTTTGCATGAAGTTTTGCACTTTGCATAATGTTGAAGCTTAAGACATTTTGTGAAACATGATGACAATAAATGTAAACAAAAATACCTGCATTTCCTACTGTAGTATCCACAATATAGTCAGTTGTAATATTCAAATTGTTAGAACTATAGCAAAATAATACCAGTATGCATTTGCATGTTAAAATGATTACATAAAATTATATATGTATTCCTATATATAAGATCTTACATATTTTTTTCTCATAAATTTATATTATCAGTTCAAAATTTAATTTTCAAATTTGAAGTTTTTTACTGATACTTTGCATGCTATGATACTCAAGGTCCACACAAGGTAGAGGTTTACTAAACTTTTAGGAGAGGGTGAATTAAAAGCATTATGAGGATGAATAGGATATACAAGGTGCAATGGGTAAATTGCTATTTTATATTTTTTATTTTTGTGGATGTGCCTTATTTGTTTTTGATTTTTTTTGACTGCACACTATAATAGTATCAGTTGGGCACTATCTGAGAAAAAGAGCACTATAACACAATTCACTCCGCTAGATATTTGAAAATGGTATATTGTCCTGCTTGGAAGCTCCAGTATGAACATTTCATCCACCCATGTATTGAATACTGCTGCCACATCTGGTCGGGTGCTCCTGCTATTCACCTCGGGATTATTGACAAAATCCAACGGAGAATCTGTAATGTGATTGATACTGACTTGGCAGCTCAGCTTCAGATGCTCTCTCACCGGCATGACATGGCTTCCCTGTGCCTCTTCTATAAATACTTTGACGGCTTCTGCTCCAACGAACTTAGATCACTGGTGCCCCCTAGATGTGAATTTATACAAGCTACTAGATTAGCAAATAGGTCCCACCCTTTTACAGTGAAACCGATAAAATGTAACCGCAACTTCTACTCTAACAGCTTCTTTTCACACACTTCCCACCTGTGGAATTCCCTTCCATATACTTGCTTCCCCAACAGCTACAATCTCCAGGAATTTAAATGTAAGGTCAATAGACATCTATCACACATAACTCGCATCCATTCTCACAAGCTTTTTTTTCATCTACTCCACCCCCATCCTTGGCATCCTCATCCGTCTATTACCCTCCTCCTGACATTTCCTATAACTAACCACTCTTTCTCATCACTTTCCCCTATGTAACCCCCTGCGCAACAGTGGCAGTAGAATGCCTTGCTTGGGGTGAGATGATTTAAAAAAAAAAAAAAAATTTCAGAGTATTTGGGTGTCAATCTGAGGTTAGTGCAGAAGATTTGGAAAAAGTTGGATGTCTAATGTAGATTATAAAAGTACAGCAACTTGAAAACTCGCTCTGATTGTTCTGATAAAAAAAAGAACTCCTGAATTTGCTGACAAGGACTTCAGACTTAACATGGAGGCCTTCATCAAGTGCTTTGAAGAGGTAGTGCTGTCATTGGTCAAGAAGATGGCTACTGGAAGACTTTATATCTGGCAACAGGACTCTGCTCCATGCCACATAAGCAGAAGATCCCAGTCATGGTTGTCAAACAATTTCTTCAATCACATCACCTCTTAGGTCTGGCCACGTAACTTCCTAGATTATTATGTCTGGAGCACAGTTGTGTGAGTGACCCAACAAAACTCCTTGTAACACCAAAGATGAACTGAAGGCAAGAATTTTGCCAGCATTCACCAACTTAAACAAGGAGACCATCCAAAAGATTCTGAAGTCGTCTAGAGCCCATGGATGAAGTGAATGGAGAATATATTGAATAAATTTACTCTTTAGTATTTTAAAGATAGACTAAAATATCGCCCGGTTCACACTCTACCCACGTCTATTGAACAGGTGAAGAGGCTCATCCCTTGTTTCCTGTTTAGGATGCAGTTTCTGGTTTTCTCTTTTCCAATCTTTTCACTCCTATGTAGCCCCCTGCACATCAATGGCGTTACCGCCTTGCTCGGGGTAATATGATTTTTAAAAAAAAGGGTATTTTTGTGTAATTTTGGTAAATATTGTAGTGCAATGGATATCGTCTCGGAACAAGAAATTGGGGAGCTGAGTTCAAATTCCAGTTGAATTCCTTGCATTCATTTACGCACAATACCCTTAAGAAAGGTATTAATCCATTTCTTCCCTCCAGTTAAGGGTTAAATAATAGGACAGATTGGGTTCTATAGTCTTGGCTGGCAACCCATCTACCGCAGAAAGCAATGACAACCTACTGTGGGATAATCTTCTGCCCAGTCAGTCATGTCCTCTTTCGAGACATGATCACCCAAAGCGTGTATCACATATAACACTCAATTGACTGATATCTGTTAAAATGGCATGTCAGTGTTATCTTTTTTGTGTAATTTACACAATTTATCCATCGCACCCTATATATTTGTTCATTCTGGACTTGAAGAGACCAAGATTATAATTGTCACGGAAGTAGTCTCTTGGTTTTTTTTCCACAAAGTAACAGTTTTGAGGAAGAAGCTGTAAGAGCTGAACTAGTTTTTTATCAATGGAACACAATGGGGGTGGCTGTTTACCATGAACACAGCATGGTGGCCCTAAAGAATGGAGCTTATCCAAACATTTGTCATAGTAATAGCAAGTGATATAGTAGCGAAAGGCTGGCGATGTTTTGTTTGTGGAATGAGGGTTGCTGTGTGGAGAATAATTCATTACCTATAAGCTGGTCAGTGAGGATTGGGCAGCACCAGATCAGATATTGTTGCAATACTTCATTCCTGATTTGATCTCACTTCTATAAAGATAGAGCATGGTAGTAGGAGTTTGCTATTTTCTAGAGTGATGCATTATCTCTTGCAATGACACAAAATATAGTATTGTTTTGTAACTAAAGACAGATCAAATTATCATATGGCTGCATGGTGTTCCTGCAAATTTCCTGCAATATATCCATGTATGAAATCTTTATTCACTACCCTGAGCATAATCATAAATGATTATGTATGAACCATAACTCTAAAATTGTTTCAGCTACCCACTATCTTGAGTGGCTCTTGGGCTTTCTATTGGGTGAACAATAATATAAAAACAATTTAAAAAAAGAAAATGATGGTAATGTTTCCACCAAAAAGATTTGTAAGTGAAACTATTATTGTTATCCTTTTGTGCTAAGCTCATGTTGCCAACATGTGATAAGTTAAGATATTATCTGACAATATGTCGGTAACAATTATCGCTAACACTAAAATAAATGTCATAACATAGCTTGTTATAACTGTGCATTTGCACAAAAATAACTAGTTTATAAAAATTATAAAACTAGGTATCTTGTAATGCTATGATAAATTTCATTATGAGCATTAGCCTTTAAATTAGGTATTTTTTTATGTAGTAAGTTTATATATTCATAAAGATTTTTTAAAACAAAGAAAAAAAAAATATATATATATATATATATATATAAAAACTAATAAAATACATGCATCAAACACACCTTGTATTTTGCTCACAATCATCCATTCCATAACCAATTATGGTAGGAAAGACACCACATATGTACTGCAGCCATAGCAACAGTGAGTGTATCTTGGGCAAGATAAACCAATGGAACCCACTCCTCTTCAGGCTGGGTTTGAACTCTATTCTAGACTGGTTGCTTTATCAAAGGTAAAGAGCCTAGTCTACCCTATTATTTACAAGGTTTGAATTCAGTTTTCGTTTTCCTAGACTGTTTGCTGCCCAAGGCATGAGAGTTCTATCTAATCTGCTATTTAACCCATATCTGGAAGAAAATGGTTTTGCGCCTTTATCCAAAGGCAAGTATGTAAAGTGAACAAAAACATGTTCAGTCAGAATTTGAACTCTGTATGCTAATTCTGCTTCCCACATTTCACTACTTGCACATGCTGACAGTTTTGCACAGGAGGAAATAAAATGCTAGTAGAAAATAAAATCAGATGCCTGCCAACTGTGACATAGCTTTAGATGGTAGAAACACTAAAAACTTAGTGTGTGTTGAGGAAGATACATAATTAACAAATTTTCATTAGATAAAAAATTCCACTATTTTTTTTTTTCTTCCCTCTGATTCTTAATTATTACTGACATTCAGCCATTTATAGTTAGTTTCAAATTTTATTCAACTATTCTAATTACATACATTGTTATATTGCATTAATCAAACCACTTGCTTAAATTGACTTTTCAAATTTATTAAAGACAATACAATACTATAGCAATCATTGGTCAGGCGCATAATAGTACCTTCTACCATAAATTTAGAAAATATACATAATTTTCTGTTGTATGTGTTCTGTCATTATTTGACAAATGATATTTAGTAAATAACTCATTTTTTTTTTTTTTTTTTTTTTAACTTGTAAACCTGACACATTTTAGCAAAGGCTTAGCTTATCCTGTTCAAACTAAGGTAAAGAAGCATTTAGTGTATAAATATTTAAGAATAAATTTCACTGTTTATGAATTGATCTTCTGCCCAAAATGCATTAGAGATGTCAAAATCAAACAAGTAGAGAAGTTTAAGTATCTGGGGATCCTTTTAACATAGGATAAGAAATGTGGCACCAAAATCTGAAGGCAGATTGGAATAGAAGAATATGCATTCCAAAAGCAAAGAATTAAGAAACAAAATTTCATTAAAACAAGTTCTGAACCAAGATGTGGTATGAATCTGCCAAAATGGCAATGAATATTGGACAATCTCTCCACAGATGACTGGAGGTAACAGAAATGTGGTTCTGCAGAAGGATGCAACAAAATTAAGTATTCATCACTCTCCCAATATCTTTTTTCCTCTCTAACAGAAAAAGATTTATAATTGCAATATATTAATACTGTAATTTGAAAACTATATCTATTCTTTCAAACTTTGAGTTGTTGAAAAATAAATTTTTTGATTTTAAAAAAAAAAAAAAAATCAGACTTGTTACCATTTAGTTAAGGAAATCTTCATGCAGAAACCAGATGAGACTTGCTTGCATTTGGTTATAAAAATACAATAACCAACCAAGACTCGCAACCATTTGATTAGAAAAATTCCACTGTAGCAAAATATTCATATATGAAGATATTGAAAGAACTTTGATTATGAGAAAAGCTTTGCCAGAATTCATGCCCAATTGAATGTAGATTTCTTTTATTTTTTATTTAACAGACTTATCTGTTGTAATTATTATTGATACATTTCTATGAAATCAATCCAAAATTTTTCTGGTTCCCTAGGTACTAGGTTAATCAAATCTCTCTGCATTTATTGCCTCTTTTTGCAGTAAGCATTCATAAATGGATAATCTGACACTTCAGTGGCCAGTATACCACAGACATAGATTTTTTTTTTTCTCCTCCAGCTTTTTTCCTTTTCATTCCACTTCTGAATAATTGCAAATATATCAGCCTCTCATCTAACTAAAAAAAAGTATTCCTGTACCAGGTTGCCATTTATATCTAAAATAACTTTATAAGTCATTTCAAATGAAACCATGCATAAGCTTTTCATTATTATTATTATTATTATTAAACTTAGTTTGTGAAGGTTTAACTTAAGACTCAAAGGGGTGTTTTGAAATATAAAATGTTAAAAAATATCCATTTTCAAATATAAAACATTAAAAAAGCAGATACTAAAATCAAGCAGGTACAGAAATTTAAATACCTGGGAAGTATTCTAACAAAGGACGGTAAGTGTGAGATTAAGATCTGCAGGTGTATTGGGGTGGCCAAGGACGCATTCCAGAAGCTGAGTAGAGTATTGAGAAAAATTTTGCTGGAAACAAAGAGTACTGGACTGCTGTGTGATGTCTGTCCTGCAATATGGCAGCAAATACTAGAAAATTTCAACAAAGATAGGGGTAAGATTGAAAGCAACCAAAATGTGGTTCTACAGAAGAATGCTGATGGTACCATGGATTGAGCATGTGAGAAACGATAAGATTTTAGAGAGTATGGAAACAAAAAGGAAACTGATACTTAACATCAAAAAAGACAGTTAAAGTTTCTGGAACATGTAATGAAGAAGGAGGGCTTAGAGAATCTGATACTCATGGGACGGATAGAGACAGGAGAAAGCAGCTTGTGACATACTTGAGCAGAGTTTGGGAGGGGTAACAGGACAAAGAGTGTTAAAAGTTACAAGGGATAGATGTGGAAGGCCATGATTGCCTACATTTTGAAGAGACACTGCACATAAGATACGTGACCAGTTATGAATTATAAAACATTAAAAAAAAGAATTAGATACATGACCCATTTTGAAATATAAAAACATTAAAAAAAAAAAAGAATTGGCTATGTGAACTGTTTTGAAATATGTTTTTTCTAGAATTAAATTTTGATTATATTTTCTTTTTTATTTCAGTTTTTCTTTTACAACTATGCAAAATTAATTCTACAGTCATTAAATAGTTTATGGTGCAACTGAAACTAGTACATTTTTTTTTCTCGAGAAGCATGTTTTCATGAAATAGCTGTTTTACTGAGCTATGAAATCAGTAGTTAGATTTAAGTTTCTGTAACTGTTAGTTTCTTTAACTTAATCTATAATGTAACTGTCACATGAAAACCAGTTTTTTTAGGAAAAGGGACAAAGGCTAATTTTGCCAATAGTTTATTCTTCATTCCCAATCTGCACTGTTTATTAATGGCTGTAGAATGGTTGTCTGAGAAGGTGTGATCAAAGTGAAATCAAGAAGAGTGAAAAGTTAATAAGTAAAATTGAGTATATTTTTCAGCCTCTTTGTGTATTAATCTTTTCTCTTGCAGTTTGGTGTATTGATTGCTAATACATTACGATACATCTACATCAAAGGATTCATTGGTCATTGGACAGAAATGTTTTTAGTTCTGCCAGTAAGTCACTTGTTATTTTCTTGTGAATTATTTTTTGCTCTTAGGTTTTAATCAGAATGTCACCATATATAATCAGAATGTCACCATATATCCAAGCTGTAAGCAGCTGATACTGCAAAACAGACTTTTTCTTTCATAACTTTTTACATTGTTTCCAAATTATTCTGCAGGCATCTATTTCAAATTTAATAAATATGCAAATTTGTAAGCTTTTATGAGCTTATAAATTAAGATAGTTGAATAACTTTAATTAGCAAGATCCAAATCCAATGATGTGTAATGAAACAAAATGCTGAATTTCATATCAAGATTGACAAGAACTGCTTTGCATCTATTTCGGAATGAGTTAGTGATGATTGAATACATGTATGTGCCAATGTAGCTGGTCGAAGTCCCCATTTGTGCATTGAAATAACCTTTGGAAATCTTGTAGCATTGTGAAAAATTATGAAGGAAGGTTATATTAAGCAGCAATTGATGAAAGAATCAATTAAAAAATCATTGGAACTCATAAGTGAATTGTAGAAGTGCAACCAACAAAGATCAAATTCTGATTTGTTGTAACTGGATTTACTTGATCCTGCGAACTAAAATTCACCCAGCCTCTTTCCATCCTACCCAGTCTGGAGTTGACCGGATTAATGCTTTCTTAGATAAAATGTAAGTTAATTAATGTCCTTAGTTTTATAATACTCATTTAATTCTATATTATTTGCATTGTTTGAACTTTTGTCCTCATCTTTATTGCCATGTTTAGGTGCTAGGAATTTTGAACTGAACCCTTTATTTCAATCACTGGGGTATATAACTTTTTGGATCAAGTCACTGGAACTAACCAACATCTGTATCCACTGGACCATGTGTCCTTGAAAGTTAAAGGGAGATAACTACATGGCTACCAAAAGTGGCATTGCACATGGAATGAGAATGGGATACCCCAGTGATCAAAATAGTGGATTCAGTTTGAAATTCTTTGCACCCCAAGAAGGCTGGAGCATTTAACAGCTGAAATGTTGTAAACATGACAGTGAAGATGAGGACAATAGTTCAAACAATGTAAATACTACCTCAACTTGGAAGTATAGACAAGTTTAATTCTATGTTGAATTGTAGAAAGGATCAAATTTTGTGTCTTAGGGCATCTGGTTTTCAGACAATGAACAAATTTTGATAACCTGAAAATATGAGAAATAATTGAATATCAATGTCAGGATAAAGGGAAAAATGTCTAAGGTATGATAAGAGTATATAATTCAAATGCTGTAAAGATCAATTTGTAGGAGAGACAATGAATGTTGCTGATATTTACTTACCTTGAAGTATTGTCTCAGCATAAGTGAATGTTATAAGTCTCAGTACTTATCATACTAGTTATTCATATCTTTGTAATGAACAAAAATGTTATAGAACACTTAACAGATACTCATTGTACATAGAAATCCAAGATGGCATCAAAAAAAAAAAAGTCAAACTCTTTTATGTTATGCTGTAAATCCACAAATAGACCAACTGCCAATTTCATAAATTATCGCTATCAATTACAGGTGTAAGAATTGATAGTTGCAGTTCTGCACATAATTATGACTATTTGACTTTTTTTTTTTTTAATCGTGAATTTGATATACATATATAAAAGTGGGAAATCCCTCCCTTCCATACAAGAATTTACCATTTACTTATATTGATAATGCTTTTCAAGTTTCTGTAAAAACTGTATTTATACTTTCTCTTGAAGGCTTTTACTTTTTATTTTCTTCCACCCTTTTCAGGTGCATGCAGTGTTACCTTTGGTGCCCATGATATTTCCATTTTTTTGGAAATTACTTAACTATTATGGCCAGGCCAGGCTATTTGTTGCTTATGAAGTCTCAAAAGAAATTAAGGTGAGCACTTTACATTGAATATACATCTTTATTTGTTAATTATCTTGATTGTCTTTTGTTTCTTTCATTTCACCCCCAAGCAAAGTAATAAAGCCACTAAGATACAAGGGATTACCGAGTGTGATAGAATATGAGGAAGAAAAGAGAAAATTTGCATTAATGCCAAAAGATCTGGAAGAAGGACCATTCAAGACAACTTTCATTTCATGATTTGATAAGAAAAACAGAATCTTTTAAATTTGTTAGGCATATTAGGTTTCATAACAATGTCAAATGCCTTCAAGGTATCCAAAGCAACAACTGAGCTTCACCATTCTTAAGTCACTTGATAGTCATTTTCAGCAGATTTTATTTATTGAAATTTCTGTATGAACTTTTTTTTAAATAATCGTTCTAGGTAGATGAACTTCTCAATTGCTTATAAGTAGATGAATTTAAGTGGGATGCTATAAAAAAATCTAATAAGTTTCTTGGCTTGATAGTCTATAAAAGGATAGTCATATTTGCAATATATCAGTTCAAAAAATTAAGTTTAGCACTATAACCATTAGAATTAAGATGCATAAATTTCAGAATATAAGGGTAAGTTGGTAAAATTACTTCAAAATTGCTTTTATTTCTAGAACAAAAGGGTAGCTAAAATAAATGAAACTGTTGAGATAAACAGATTGAAAAAAAAATGCAAAATTAATTGGGGCATCAAGAATAAAAGTTGGTAGGTCAGTGTGTGTGTGGGAGGGGGCATCAAAATCAAGAAGCTGAGCAAACATGTCTCTTTCCTTTGCAAAAGTGAAGTCATATTTATGTTCATTTAACTTGCATTTTTATTTCCAAAAGTATGTTATTTTTTGTTTATTTTATTTCCTCTTCTTACAAATTTCCCTCACTAAATTTCATTTTTCTTTTTTTTTTCTCCAGAAAAGAGTACATATTTTAATTAAAGCTAATTACTTGAATGTGTTTTATTGATGCATGTTAGTGTTTTTCATGTTTTTTCAGCCATCAGTATCTGAAGAAAGTTTTGACAGTGACAGCATCATCTCTGAAGATGAGGCTCGTGTCAATTTGCCATGGAAGAGGGTTCTCCATTGGTTGATGGTGATTGCAACTGGTAATTCTCCAGTAGTGACATATAATATCAATTTAATGCATATATTGGGCAGTGTCACAGTAAGTTTGTGTACATCTTTCTTTTTTCTCTTATTTCGTTTTCTCATTTCTTTTTTTTCTCATTTCTTTTTTTCTCATTTCTTTTTTTCTCATTTCTTTTTTTCTCATTTCTTTTTTTCTCATTTCTTTTTTTTTCTCATTTCTTTTTTTCTCATTTCTTTTTTTCTCATTTCTTTTTTTCTCATTTCTTTTTTTCTCTTTCTGTCTCTCTTTTTCTCTGTCTGTCTCCCTTTTTATCTGTCTGTCTCCCTTTTTCTCTTTCTTTCTGTCTGTCTGTCTCCCTTTTTCTCTTTCTTTCTGTCTGTCTGTCTCCCTTTTTCTCTTTCTTTCTGTCTGTCTCCCTTTTTCTCTTTCTTTCTGTCTGTCTGTCTCCCTTTTTTTCTTTCTTTCTGTCTGTCTGTCTCCCTTTTTCTCTTTCTTTCTGTCTGTCTGTCTCCCTTTTTCTCTTTCTTTCTGTCTCCCTTTTTCTCTTTCTTTCTGTCTCCCCTTTTTCTCTTTCTGTCTGTCTCCCTTTTTCTCTTTCTGTCTGTCTCCCCTTTTTCTCTGTCTGTCTGTCTCCCTTTTTCTCTTTCTGTCTGTCTGTTTCTCTGTCTGTCTCTGTAATCTAGATTTGTGTAAGCTGAGTTAAATTGTTTATTATACCACTATTATTGTTTATATTTTCATTTGCTACGTAACATTGTGAGGTAGGCCTGGTGACCAGTGGTTGAAATGTATCTGACATCCTATTCATTGGCTTTCACCACAGCAAATTCTATTTAATTTTAAGAATAAGAATGTATTTATGATAAAGAGCCACCTTAGTCTCATCAACTCATTTAAGAGTTGACAATTAATTCAACGTTGCACAATTAATGAAACTACAATTATCTTTATGGATGCTGCAATCATCATTCATTGGCATTGGCTACCTTTTCCTATTAGAAACTTTTGATTCCAGGTTAGTAAGAGCAGAAAAATTAACATTTTGATAACCATTTTTTTATTAATAAAGGGTTCAAAGGATGTTCCTTATTTTATGAGAGTGCATGAAAAAAATAAGTTTATTTCTATTAATTGTTCATTTTTAGGCTTTTTCAAACCAATATTCTCACCAGTGTTAAGATTTAGTAACTGTTATTAAGCTCTTTGTGTGATGACAAATTTATATCACTAGTTATCTCCACAGATTCTTATGGTTTAAAATAAATTTTTAAAAATGAAAAAAAATCTTGAGGCTTTTATTTTAGTTTTAATTTCAAGCAAATATACTGAATTTAATATTTCCAATAAACAAAATATTTTGCTGTATTTCAAAACTAATTTAAATTGACTTGAAGGAGTTCTTGTTTTGAAATTTAGTACGATTTTTAGCCACCTGTAATCAGAAGTTTTTATTTATTTATTTTTTTTAGCATGATGGTAGCTATTTAAGGTGTTGACATTTTGACAGTGGGAATGTTTTTCTGTGGTAGATATATTTAAAAGTATAGGAATATAACATGAATGCTTTTTTGTATAATTTTTAATTACTCTGTAATCTTAAAAATTTAGGAAAATATTCTTCATAGTTTGTTTTATTAAATGTTAAATACTTTAGCTTTAAATTTACTGTAGTTATGTATGAACAGGATGCATGTTTTGGTGCAGTGGTTATCAGCTCAAAATGAGAAATTGGAGAGCTGAGTTCAAATAGCAGGACAGATTAGGTTTTATAGCCTTGGTTGGCAACCAGTCTACTGCAGAAAGTAGTGTCAATCTTCTACCCAGACAGTCAAGTCGCTTTCAAGACATGATTATCTAAGCATATATCACATGGCACCTAACTTACTATGTATGAACATCCATATCTACAAAAGTGGGCATGTTCATATACATAGGAAAAAAAAAATCAAAATTCTTTTTCAAAATACTGGGTGTTCTTTTCCATTTATGATTAATATAGTTTTTACTTAATAACAATATCACCTACCTGTTAAAAAAACTAAATAAAAATGTTACATATGCTAAATTGGAAAAAAGTGAAAATAATTCTCAATACAATTCATTATTCATTGAAAAAAATTTTTTTCTCAAGACAATAGTGTTGTATTGCCAAGGTCGCAGTATACAATCAAAGTATCTACAGCACAATGTCTGTGCTAATGGATATTAAATATAAGCATAGAAAGAACAACTATAATTAGAAAGAGAGGTGAAGTTGTTAGTCGCAATCTGATAATCGTCAATAACACTCTGAATTCCTGACTGCTATTAATCTTGATTTATATAACTACTTCGGCCACAGACCATTCCATTTTTGAGAATGCTAGAGGGGTTTCAGCTGCTCCACAACAAAGTCTCCTTTAATATATCTTATTCATAAAAACAAATTGAAATTCTAATTGAATAATGTCCTTTTCCTTTTTCTTTTTTTTTTATTTTATTTTCAGAGCACTTTTCAGTAATTGGGATTTCTTTTTATTTTTTTTTTTTTTTACAAAAAAAAAAAAGATTTAAATTCTCCAAGTAATTCTGATTTTAACTCATAAGCATTAATTTTTACAAAAATTTAATTTAATTCAAATTTCATAAAATTAAATATGTGTGGGGTAAAAGATGATTAAAATAAAATTAACTAAGATTTTATTAAAAACAAAAAATAATTTAATTCATTTGTCAAAGTTACATTAAAATCTGACAGTTATTTGATTTTTGCAAAAAATTTCCAAATCAATGAGTTCTTCACCGCAAACAAAAAAAATTGCTATGCTAATATTTTTTTTTCTGTCTGCTGATGAAAAAAAAAAACAAGATTTTTAACCAAAATTTCAAATGTTCTGAAAAGGATTAAAAAAAAATATACTTAATCAAAAAATATTTTGTTTTTTCTTAATAACAAAGGTTTTGACAATAAAACTTAAGTTTTGGGCATTTTTTTTCATCACATGATGCTTTTTTAGCAAATTAGTGGAGGTACTTTTATGTAACTAATACTTATTTTCTAAAATTTCCTTTTGAAATTGAGCAGATTTACTTTCTTTATAAATCTTTGATGGTTTTTGATTTTCCTTTCAGTAAGATTGTACTTGGCTTCATTATCACTTCTTAATGTTTCACATCAATCTTTTTATTTCTCCAGACTTTATGCTGTGTTGATAAAAAAGGTATTCTGTCTTGGCCCAACCCTTCAGCAGAGAAAGTCTTTTTCTTCTCTGATGTCAAACAGCCTACTCAACATAACAGCCCCCAGGATTCTCTGTGCTCTTTTTCAGAAGAAATGACTTTCTCCCAGTACCCAGAACAAGACTCCACTCAGGATTGTGCCTATCATTATGGGGAAGAAGCACAAGTGCCCACTAATGGTACCTAAATATTTATCACTCTTAGATGCTTGTCTGTCTCTCTCTCTCTAAAAAGATGTTTGTTTTATTGTTTATCACTTTGTCTCTTACTCTCAAGATAAAATAATGTAATATTATTACAAGAAAAAAGACCATTTATATTTCAGTTAATTCATTGCATACAAAGTATCAAATAAAAGTAGAAATAGTCTGCCTAACAGAATGATCTTTGTAGTATTTGGATGGCCTAATTCCTTTGACATTAAATAAAATTTTAAGGTTATCCCCCCTCCTCGGGGGGATTTTATTAGGAAGAACTTTATTACTGAAAAGACACTTTAAAATTTTATTAAGTGATTCCTTGAACAGCTTAACATTTTCAGGTAATTTTTTAACTGTTGGTAATCATGTTTTTTAAATGAATTACTACTTAGTAAAGAAATTTATGCTCTAGCAATAACAGCTTTTAATAATGATTTAATCTTCATGATTAGAATAAAAGAATTTGAATGTAAATATTTATTTTTAATCATTTTGCTCCATGCAAGACAATAAAGTCACTAAGGCACGGAGGTTACTGAATGTGACAGAATATGCAAACAAGAAAAATATTAAGAAGCAAAGACAGCAAAAGAAAAAGCACTAATAAGACAGAAGATAACGATTAACATTGCATTTAAATTTTTGAACATCAAAGTTGACTGGAAAGCATAAGGTCAGAAGAGTTTTGTAAATGGGAAGTGCAAGAGAAGAAATTATTAGCATAGACTTTAATTACATTTCGCCACTTCAACTGTAAAATGAGACATTACTGATAATCTAGTACTGCACTTAAATTTGTAAAGTCTAAGTATCAAAGAGAAAAGCTCATAAGAAAAAATATCTTAAATATTTATAGAAAAGGCATGGGGAAGTGATAGAAGCCAAGATGCCAGGTCAGGACCGATAACATTGCCAATTCTTCTTTGGCTGTTATCAAGGATCTCTAAATACATAGAAGCACCAGACCAGATGTAACAGCAATATTCAATACATAAAATAGACAATTTTACTCACCAGAATCTAACATGATACATTGTGCTAACTTTCACTTCATGTCAGTGGAAAATGTTAGTCTGTGAAGACACAATGAGTTCACTTTCCTGAAGGTTAGCATCAGCCATGCTAAAGGAAGACAAAAAAGGTTGTTTATGATGAAACAGAGCAGCTTCATTTTGGAGGTATTGAAATTAGCAGGTCATTTTTTGCTCCAGTTAACAGTGAATTTTTTAGATCAGTTGCTATTTTAAATTTATTGAACTGATTACTTATATTAAAATGTAAAGTAACAGGACTTAAAATGATACTTTCAAACTTGGTTTTTATGGCTTTAACAGAATTAATTATTTGAAATTAGTTTTGATACATTAATATGTGTGTATGTTATATAAATTATTGGAATGGCAAAACGAATTCTTTTTTGTTGTTCACTGAAGAAATTTGGTTTTAAGATGTATGTGAGGCAAAAGTTTTGAATGTTGGCTTTTAATTCCTGGTATTTACTTTAATATATGTTATGTCGTGAGTAAGAATAAATAACTCAACAACAGGAATAGGTTAATTGTTGTATTCCGTGAAAATAGTATTTACAAAGGTTATTAGTATCCAATACAAGAATAAGGGTTAATCGTCTCGAGCGTCGTAAGACGTAGTATGAGCAATGGGTACTTCCGGGTCGTCACCGGAAGTCTACAACTGACTTGTCGATCGGCTGCTCGGCACACTCCCCTACGTAGATGCCACCATTACTTTACATAGTAATGGAATAGTCCATTATAGCCGAATAGGCGTGGGCGTCCCAACAATATATATATATATATATATATATATATATATATATATATTAGTCATCCACATACAAGCCTGTTTCGCTGTATCACAGCTCATCAGTGTGGCTAGACACATCCACCTGCTTCTGGCTGGGATTGAAACTCAACCGATTTGGTGTCAGTCGGAGTTACTACTCCCTAAGCCATAGGCGCATGGAATCAGAGAAGGGAAATTTTAACATGTTGTATATAAACAGTGTATACACACGCCAGTCGGTGAAAGAACTCATTTCATTTCTGAAGAGTCACACATATATCACAGAAGTGGAAACTGTTTTGAAAATTTCCTTCTCCAGAGAGCTCAATCGTAATGAGAGCATATATATATATATATATATATATATATATATATATATATATGCTCTCATATATATATATAATATGGCTATATAAATAGATATTATTTACATCAAGCCCTCTACCAGGATCCTTTTTAATATTAATAGGATCTGGTTTTGGGGATTTTTACTTATATGCTCATCCCTTTTTTTTTTTTTTTTTAATTTTAAATATATAGTCTGCTTTATGTTGACATTTTTTTTTTCTTTAAAATAGAATCAGTGACTACCACTTTTTCTTTGATAAAGAAAATGTGCTCTTTGGTAGTGTACAAATATGCCCCCCCCCCGCTCTTCCATATATACATATGTGTGTTTGTGTTGCTGTTTGTTTCTTTTTAACAGTTAATACTCATCATGGTAACATAAACAGACAACTGATAAGAAGTATTCAGTGCCAGAATCTTTCCCAGAACAAATAACAATACATGTCAAATTTGTCTATTGATCATGATGAATCACACCTGAAAAGTTGGGCGTGTTTCATACTGTAAGGAAATAGATATTCTTTATCTAACCCTGTTCTTTGTCACAGATGAGAATTCTTCTCCATCATATATAGATAAGTGAAGTGTAACATGGAGGTTGTCTTTCTTTTACAAGAGAAAAATAAATGCCACAACATTTTTATCTTATCTTCAGTCAAGTTGTTATAAACCAGATCTTTATTCTTTCAGTTCGGGGTTTTGTAATGTCAAGGACATTTAGTGGTTGGTATTCTGTGAGCATCGACATTTTTTTCTTCCAAAAGCCATATCTTAGGAATTTTTTGGTTTTGAGATTTAGTTTTTAACTTGAACTATTGACTCTTGATTCTATTTCCTCTTGAACACTATTAGAACTTGGAATTTCTTCAGAAAACTCATTCCTTTATAGTGTTTAAACATAATAAATCTTAATTTAATAAACTATATTTAAAAGCTCTTAACTACAAGATTAACTTCAGTTCCAGAAATGTAAATGCAAGTATTGAAATAGTTTGTTTTTTCTCTTGCTACAGTTCCAAGGACTGGCTGTCATGTTGAGGTTTTGGATTTGACTCATGATACAAAAGTAAGAATTGTTTTATTTATGTCTACCTTTTCGTTCATTGTTAAAAAATATTTAATTTTTAATATAAAACTGAAAAATGTCTGAAAACTAGCAGTTCAGTTGCAACAGTAGAGAAATCAACATGTTGTCTGAGCTTTCCTCTTCCAGTTTTGTAGTAGGAAGAAAAGCCACCACATGAAGAGGATAGGTAACTGGCTGATCGGTTGACATTTGTTCTCTCTTGTTCTTTCAAGAAACAATGCCTACTATATCCCCCTCTGAAAGTAAAACAAGTAAAATAAATACAAAAAAAAAAAAATTCTATCAAGGAGTCTGTTGACACTGCATTGGCATCACTACTGAGGAATTGCCAATAGTCCACTAGAATTCTGGAATGACTTGCAGTACAATATTACCTATGAAATAAGTCATTATTTTATAATATTGACTTTTGGAAAAAAAAATCTTTTAACTGTTCAATTGTCTAAATAACTTTTGTGGGGGATTTCTCTTAAGCAGAAATGTTTCATAAGAATTTTTTTAATACAAACTATTTCTTTTCAGAATTCATTTGGGCTCCAGTTTGATGATCCCTCTTGGAAAATACATCTTTCATCTTTAAAGCCTTTAGTAAGTATAAAATTCCTTTTAATTTTATCTAATTTATTTACTTGAGATGCTACTGTGTAAGTGTGTACATATGTGTATACACACATACAAAGAGAAATCAACCTCCATTAATAAGAGTAATTAAAATAAAAAAAACGCATAAAATATTAACTTAATATAAAAATAACAAAAATGAGAAGATTAGCAAACATTTGCTGATATCTCTTGCTGAGTGGGCCCCAAGCAATTATACAAAGGTTTGTCTACAAAACTCCAGAAAAGAGGTGCTGAATAGATCAATCAGCTAAGTGACAAATTATATATATATATATATATATATATATATATATATGCACACACACAGATATATATTCTCCCTCCCTTTTATTGTTTGGCATCAATATGAAATTTGGACTGAGCTCTTATATATAAAATATACAGAAGTACTGAAATGTTCTCAGATTGACAGACCTTCAAAAACCTGAGCAAATTCTTTTTCCTTCTTTTCTTTTATCTTTTTCCTTTTCTTTTCTTTTATCTTTTTCCTTTTCTTTTATCTTTTTCCTTTTCTTTTATCTTTTTTCCTTTTCTTTTATCTTTTTTCCTTTTCTTTTATCTTTTTTCCTTTTCTCTCTTTATTGCTGAATTAAAATTCTTTCAGTATCCCCTTATAAATAAAGACGATATCAGGTAAATGGGAACAAATTATAATAAAACTAATACAGGTTGCAGAGTTTTGTGATCATTTGCCATTGTTTTTTATATTTTGAATTCTGAAAAGAAAAATTATATCACATGAAAAATTAAATAAAAAAAACTTAATGGTAATATTTTGTCTGTCATTTTTAATGAAACCTGTATGCATGCTTGCAATTATACTTGACATCCCCATTGCTGAGGTCTGAGGAGCATGTGCACTTGTTACAGTTTTGAACTCTTCTAGACTAATTGCTAACCACAACTAGAGGACCTATTCTACTATTTAATCCTTATCTGGGGGAGAAGAGATGGTTTTATATCTTTCATGTGTATTTACATATAAGTGAATGTATGAATCTGACTGGAATTCACTTGGTTCTCAAATTTTTTCATTTGAGCTGCTGTTCATTACACCATCTACACATTCATAAGATCTGTTTTTAATTGGGGTGGGGAAGAGATATATAATCTCAAGCTAAAGAATTTGTTGTTTGTTAAGATCAAAAACTAGAAAATACATATAGACCTTGCAAGTGTTGAAATTCCTTTTCAAAATGCAGAATAAAAAAAAGATAACAATTCAGTGCATTTTCTTCTGCATTTGACAAGAGTAGCTGCTGCAGCATTTTTGCTTAAATTCAAAATATTTTTTTATGGTAGTTCATTGAGCAGCAGATTTGGAAGCCCAAAATGCTTAGTTTAACATCTTCTCTTATTGATCGTAGAGCAGCTTACTTGATAAACCTACAATCTTTCAGTTTAAAAAAAAAAATCTTATTTCTTTGAAAGTTGTTTTGGAGACATTTGCATCACTTACCAAGCTTTAACGAAAACAAATCTTTATCACTATAGATTTTAAAAATTGGTTATTGGTAGGAGACTGAAAGACAGTGGTAAAAAAAAAAAAAGTTGGTCTGGAACCAAATTAGTGATGTCTGTGCTATAAAGAAGTACATGATATTCAGATAGAAAATGGGTTTAATGGGGGAATAACACCTTACATTTTTCCAGTTAATCTCTGTCATGCATTCATTCACCCACTAATTTACATACAAATTATTTTTATTTTATTTTTATTTTTTAATCATTTCACTCCTAATGCTACCAGGAGGGTTGCAGGGAGTGGAAAAGACAGAAAATCAGAAGATTTGAAGAAAGGACAAATGATGAATGAGTTTTCAAGAAGACAGAAGATAGCAATTGAGGTTGCATTTAAACTTTCGAAGATTGTGGTTATCATTGAAGCAAACAAACAGAAGAGTTCCAAAGGTGGAAATTTCAAGAACTGAGTAGAAGTGGCAGTTTAATTTTGCTATTTCAACAGTAAAATTGTCCTTATCTTTATCACAACATTTCAACCCTGGTGTTCTCTGGTTGTCAATCCAGATAGCCTTCATGGAATTTTGGACTGAATCCTTTAATCTATGGTGGTAGATTGTTTTAATTCCAGTAATCATATCTAGGGATATCTCATCTTGTTCTGGTTTAGTACTGCTCAGTTATTGCTCACCTTGTTTCCACTGAGTTCAGATATTAAACTCATAATTACTTAGTGCTAAAATGATGTGATGTGTATGTCTTTATTTTTTATATTTATTTTATTTTTTGGAGTTGGTGAGGGGACTTCTAAGCCATCTGTTTATTAATTTCACATTTTTGACACTTTGGATGATTATCTGATTCTCATATTTAAGATTTTTCATTTATTGCATATTGAGAAAAATTCTGACCTCACACTCACACCGTTTCTTGTATTTGGCACCTAACAGCATAACAATGTTTATGCCTCAGTCCATAAGAAGAGAAGAGAAAGATGGTTCTTTTATTCACTTTTATTTAATTTTAAGATAATTAAATTGAATAATTTTAACCTGAATTCAAGTTGATTATAATCCATTACAGGCTTTGGGCTGTTTTATTTATTTTTTTAATTAGTATTAAGTAGCTCTAGCAAATAAAGGTGTTTTGTTCTACATGGAGTATGTGATGACTCACTAAATTAACTTTATATTTTGTTTATATTGTTTTAATTGTACTCAGAATGATCTAATTTAGTTAAGAACAATGAATCTAGCTAAAAAGCATTGAATGTAGATTTTTTTCTGTTTTTGTTCAGGGTCTTAACATTTTGGCTAACACGT
The DNA here is from genome assembly GCA_037127315.1 of Ascarosepion bandense. Classification (NCBI taxonomy): domain Eukaryota; kingdom Metazoa; phylum Mollusca; class Cephalopoda; order Sepiida; family Sepiidae; genus Ascarosepion; species Ascarosepion bandense. The sequence goes on from JBBBDQ010000441.1 coordinate 5,839,948, forward strand.
GTAATACAAGCACTGCTAATTGGTATTCCCAATTCACTGACCATGTGGCATCTGCTGCTCTGGAGGATGAGGGCACTGTTGCAGTCTTGAATAGAAGGTAAGCACATGAAATAAGTAAAAACAAATTTCACATTTCTTTTGAATTTGTCTTTGTTTATATTGACAGAATAATGTTGTTTAATTTATTCTGTTTGAATGTTTGGTATGTGTTTGAAGTCAAATGTTTTAAATTTCCATTTGTAAAATTGAAAATGGTCAGGTTTAATTTATGTCACTGTAATGGGTTCAAGTATATCATTTATCTTATCAGGATTTAAATGAGTTGCCTGTACAGCAAAGAGCTTGTTGTAATTGAATTTTCATTATAGTCTTCCTTTTTGTTATAAGTTTAATCTTATTTTGAATCCTATTTTAATTCATCTTTAACTTGGTAAAACATTTTTGAAAATGTCTGAAATAAATTAAAAAATTGAACAGTGTACCTTTTATTTTGCTAATTTTTTTTTTTTTTTTTTTTGCTGATCATTCACTGTCTTCAATTTTGTTAATGACTAATAGTTTTAGAAATCAAATTCTTTCAGCCTGTTAAAATTTCTGAACATGTAGAGGGAAAACTTCTGATTTGTGTTTATATGTATTTTGAGGCGCAGTGGAGTAATTGATAGTGGCTCATATTGCACAGTCAAATTTATTACATTCACAAATACCCTTGGGAAAGGTGTGATCTATTTCTTCCCTCTGCCCCAAGCTATAAATAAATAGCAGGACTGACTGGGTCCTTATTGCCTTAAGTGGTAACTAATTTAGGAGAATAATTCTGAATGTTTTCAAAACCTGTGGACAGTTGTTTAGGGACCTTGTGGCACACTGAACCAGTTCTCTGTATTTGGCTTTTTCAAAATGTGTAGTTGGTTCTGCACAAGCCTTCACCACTATAATCAAATCATATGTGCAGGTAGTCAGGCCTTTTGGTTTTAAGAACTGATGTTTTTGTGCCCCTATAGATCAAAAGTGACAAGAGTTCAGTATATATATATATACACACACTCACATATACAGAGAAATGTGAAGGTAGGTATACGGCAATGAAAATCAATCACCATCTTCTTTTCTTCTGAAACCTATTCCTTTCATGTCCTTTTCCTCACTTCTCCTCGTATGACGTTAAACTGCATCCGGCAGCAAAGCCTCTGATTGGGAGGTTGTGAGGAGCAAGGAACCACCTCTTAATTGCTGTTGTTCCCAGGTCCACCCTGACCTAGAGTGGTAGCACCTGTTAGGGTCTCAACTATGGGCAAATAGTTAACCACCAAACTGGGGTCAAAACACTATGAAAGTATAAAAATAGTCTTTTATAGAAAAATATACATTTTTGAAGGAAAAAAAAAGAATTATTAGCATAATACATTTTTGAATACAAAACTAGAAGACATCTTCAGTTTACTGAAAATAATAAAAAATAAAAATTTTCATCAAAATCTGACTAAATTAACCCTCTCACTGAATATTAAAAAATAAAATAACCTTAAAACACCATCTTTTTGGCATTAAATAACCCACAAAGGTTGATATGCTGTTAAACAAAACTCAAACTCACTTCTCCACACTAAAGTCTTCTCATTTGCTTTCACTCTCTGTAAACACCAGCTTCACAGTGGCATTATCATTTTGCTTGGAGCGGGGGTGGGGATGATTAGAAAAAATATTCTGTAAAATTTCTCTTTTTTTTTTTTTCCTCCATTACCTTCTCAGTAGTTTTTGTTGATCTTTTCATTGTTAGAATTGCTTTTACAGGTGCCTGTGTGAACTTGCTAGGCAAATTGGTTTCTCCAACAATGCCCTGGATATATTTTCTAAGAAGCAGATTATTGGTGTCTACAGACAAGTAGTAAGTATGACACTTATAACAATGCAGGTTTTTACCTTTGCATCTGATACAAAATGGAAAATAAGTTACAGGAAAACTTACGTACAGGGTGCCCACACACAAAACCAGGAAATTTGGTATTGTTTATTTAATTGTTGGAATTTTTGCAGGATATTATTCCAAGCTTAACAGTTTTTAAGGATTTTATGTCTGTGATCTCTCTCCTCTGTAATTGAAGTTGATGTAACAGTAAACCCCACATAGTAAAATCTTTTTTCATCATATATTAAATCTTAAATTTCCCGCTTTTGTGAGGCACACTGTCATACTAAACACTTCAATAAATAGAAATGAATGATTTATACAAACAATTCCATCTTAGAAAGGAGTGCTGAATCAAAAGCCATTAACATCATCTCCCAAAGCAAAAGGAAAAGTTCCTGAGTTTTTTCAGATTCTCTCTCAGTACTGACAACTCTACAAAATAAAAAAAAATTAGAAAACTTACTGATCATAAAACTATTGTGCAGATTAACATCATTTTTAGATACAAAAGAAATTATCCGTTGTTGGATTCCAAGTTACATGGCAATCCGAGGAAATGATAAGACTAACACAGCCGTCAAAAATGCACATAAAGAGCCCATTGACCAAACATAAGATTCCATATACAGACTTCAAAGTAAAAATACAATCACATATCCAAAATAAATGGCAAATCCACTGAAACAACTGCAATCTAAATAAATTATTAACAATAAAACCCACTCTAGGTGAATGGATACAGAGTTACAGGGAATCATGAAAGGAGGAAGTTATGTTTTCTTGACTCCATATCGGACATACTAAAATAACTCACCTATTCTGACTTGAAAAAAAGGAACCGCCATGGTGCACAGCCTGTCATGCCCCATACACTGTAAGACATTTCATGATGGACTGCGCTGACTTTTCATTTGTACGGAAAAAGTACTACAATACAAAAACAATGAAAGAACTATTTGAACATACCAAGATTGGTCATTTAATGGCATATTTAAAGAAAATAGGATTATATAACAAAATTTAATTAAAATAAAAGTGTGTACAACCAATCTAACGCATACAACCACTCTAATGCGTGCAACAACTTCAAAACAAAGGAGCTATATTAAAATTCAAAACTGACCCTTAAATGACCACAATGGTTGGTGGGTCGTTAAAATTAAACCAAACCATCTTAGAAAGGAATAGAAATCAAAAAAATAATTTTAAAAAAATGGGGTTAATTTGTATCTTTTTAATTTTCCTAGAACAAGTTCTAACTTGTTTTCTTTTTACACCACATATCACATACTAACCACAATATGCTTTTGTGATACTATGGACACCCATGTTGAAGGGGAAGAGGTGGTTTTTATCTTGATCTCAACAGTGAGTCCCTTTTAAAATTCAGTCTTTTAAGCGGCATCCACTTTGACTGAAAATCTTTTTCTTTTACAAGATTTAAGAACTATGAAGAATAATGTTGTTACTATTGTATTTCAAAAGCATCTTAGTGAGATCAACAAATTTTATATTTTTAGTGATATTTGATCAATATTTAGCAGAATGAAAAATGTATATGGATCTGTTGAAGGGGAAATTTCTCAGCATGAGAAAGAACTTTCACTTTAGCATAACAATTGTACACTAAATGCAATTCTAGTCTTTAAGACCAATGTTGGTTTAATCCTAGTTCTTACATCTTGAAACCTATATGATTATAAAGGTTATAGTAGTATTTTATATACAAGGTGTATTGAAAATACTTTTACAAACTTTGTGGGTGGGTTCCTCACTGAAACAGACAAAAGTTCATATGTTGGCATATCCTTTATTTTTGAGTCAAGTTTAAAGAAAGTTTACAGCAGAATCCAGGACCTGCTGCCAAAGTTTGTAAAAGTATTTTGAATTGTACATTTAGAAGCATCTACCATAAATTTTAAACTTAACTCAAAACTAAGGATTTGTGGACATATTTTTGACTTTTGCCCTTGTTTTGGTGTAAGGAACCCACCCCCAAAGTTTGTAAAAGTATTTTTGATATACACACACACACACACACACTGTTCAAACTGTTGTCTTTATCACAATGTTCTCACTGCTGTGTGTTCTGGCATTTTTCAGGTGTCTGGAATTTTCAACTGAACCCTTTATTTCGTCTGCTAGGGTAGATTCTTCTAGTTTGACATGCCATGCCTTTTCCTTTTAAAGACTTTCCAAGTTTTTCTACATCTCTGCTGTAGCCAGGTATTACTCTCAACACTTTTGGTCAAGACACTGGATTCAACCAACATTTTTATTCACTGGATCATATGAAAAACATAAGTGTATTAATTTTAGGTACTTAAAAACTTAATGGCTCAGTTACCATTTTTTTCCAGAGCTCATATTAAAATTTGGTGCTACTGTTTTTCTCTAGCACTCCATATTACTGATTCCGATATCATGTTCATGTCTATGCTTGGCTAGCTTAGGAGATTTTTGTGGCCTAACTTAAGTTCTGATTCCTTAAATTTGTATTTTCCAGTGATGTTCACTATTATTTAAATTTCATCCCATAGAGGGGAAGTGATTTTTTTTTATCCTGCCATATGTGGTCAGCCACACTTGATTTTTTTCTATTTTCCCATGTGTTACCACTTTACAGTGTTCCTGCAGTTTTATCTTAAAAGAACAGCTTGTTTCTCCTTTATATTTCATACCACAGCTGCATGGGATGATGTACACACACACAGTCCTTCATGTTCTCCTCTATAGAAAGTCTTACTCAGAGAGGTATCTACTAAGTATTGCACCATTTTTGAAGGTCATCCTAATCCCTTCACATAGGGTGTGGCAGACTGAGGCTGTTTTCTGAGTGTTGTTATCCTCTTGCATCCCAGTTTGACAGAGCTGATGTCATGTACCCAGAGTAGTTGCTACGTTGTTGGGCACAGCTTATACTGATAATTTCTTCTTCATGTCTGTGAGTCACCACCTATGACTATGATGTTGTGCCATGTTTTGCTCAATGTTGTAGACCCTAGAGGATCTCACTGTATGGGTGGTGGGAGTTGAAGTTGAGACATTGGTTGGTGAATGTTAGTATATGGATGTCTTGTATCCATCCTCTGTTCAAGATATTAGTACATCTAGAAATGCTAGTTTGTTGTTGTTTTTCTCTCTCCATGCATTGATCTTATTGTAGTCATACAGTTCAGTAGTAACTTGACCTCTTCCTGTTATGGCCATAATATGAAGGTGTTGTTTATGTATCTCAGCATAGTTGGTTTTAGTGATGTGGGTTTAATATCATCTCTTCAAAGTATCCCATGTATATGTTAGCCATTGCTGGTAATAAGTGATTACTGATTTCTACTCCAAAGTGTGTTGCTTGTGTACAGACACCATCTCCATCAGGTTATCTGTTGGCATATTGGTACGTTTTCCTAGGGATTAGTCAGGCCAGTCTGTCCCTAGCTACTAATAGTGCCTTTTCCGTAGGTACTTTGATGAACTCATCATGTCCAGGCTCACCATCTGGTTGGATTGGATAGAAACATCTTTGATTATTTCTACAAAGTAATTGGGGTTTTGGACATATAATGCTGACTTTTCTATTAATGGGTCAATTATATCCACAAGGAATCAACTTGGGGGGTGGCACACAGAGCCTTGAAAGCTAACAAACAATTGGTCTGAATTTTGGGAAGATTGTATATATGAGATAGCTTGCTGTAATGTGACAACTGCCTATGTTTTAGGTGGGATGTGGTCCTTGTTCTTGATTAGGATCTGTGACAGTTTTTTGTTCTGTTTTCATTGGTGGATCTTTCTTTACTATAGCTAGCATTTCTATTGAGGTCTGCCAGTTTATCTGTATTTTCTGTTTTGTTCAGCACTACAGGTGCATTGACTTTATCAGTTTGTTGTATGCTGATAATGTCATTCTTTAAGGGTTTTGATTGTCAGCCTCTCCAATTTTGTTATGTTTGATTTAGGTGGCTTGGCTTTCTCCAGTATATGTCCCACTTTCCATCCGCCTGAGCCTGAGAAATGTTCATGGCTATTTCCTCAGTTCAGGCAATGATGTCCAAGTATGGTATCCGTTTGATGGTGGTTGTGAAATTGAGACCCCTGTTCAGTACTGACTTCTCAACTGATTTTGATTGATGTTGACTACTGTTTTTACTGGGGAGTGATGGACCTTGTGCATCACCTTCTGATCTTTCAATCCGTTTATTTTCTGTACTTGGCAGGCTTCAACTGCATTGAGTTTATGTCTGAAGGACTTATCTAGATCATGCTGGATCTTCTTTTGTTTTTGTTTTTTCCATCAGTAATTATGTTGAAGTCCTTGAGTCTCTGGGATACATCAGATTAGTTGTTTTTTTTATAGACAACATGTCCCACTTTTTCTGTAACCGAATGGGCTTTCCTTAAATTGACCAGATGTCTTGGTGCCGATTCTGAAGGGAGGAGTTGAAATAATAAATTTTTATTTTTACTGGAAAATATGAAAACTTAAGCAATTAATATATATGCTAGGCCACAAAAAGTTTAAGCCAACTAAGCAGAGAGATAATTACAATACAGGAACCAGTAATACAGAGTCTTAGAGAAAAACGATAACATACACTGATGTCCTCAAGGACACCTACTAAACTCCATCTACCCAATAGAGAAAAGCATTGATTGAATACAGTTATTTGACTCAAAACGTGAGTTTAATAACTGGCTATAGTAGAGGTGAACAAAAACTTGGAGAGTTGAGTTAAAAGTTAGATAAATGATTCTGAAATATCTGGAAAAGGCATGTCGCATGGAACTAGAACAATTTACTCCAGTAGATGAAATAAGGGTTTGATTTGAAATTCCAAACACCTGAAGAAGGCCAAAGCATGCAACAGCTGAAATATTCTAAATATGGTAATAAAGCTGAGAAACATGAAAATAATTACAATAGCTCATCTCAGAGACATGTATGTATGTATGTTAAGGAAAATCCCGAAGATTAACGAAATGGTTTTAACAACCGACATATTTAATTTAATTGTTAATTTGAAGGAAGAAATCGCCAAAAAATGGCCACTAATGAAAAAGCAAGTGTCACAATGGCAAAACTACATGAATTGCACTTGAATTGTTCCCGCAGCTGCCCTATTCTCCAGATCTGGCCCCTAGCAACTACTGTTTTCAGGCATCAAAAGAATGCTCCCGGGAAAGAGATTTGGCTCCAATGAATAAGTGATATCGGAAACTGAGGCATATTTTGAGGCCAAAGATAAATCCTTCTACAAAAAAGGTATTGAATTGTTTGAGAAGTGTTAAAATCAGTGTATTCCCCTAGAAAAAGACTATTAAGAAAATGGAGTCGTGCGAGTAAATTTTCCCTCGTTCTCGACCACCAGTTAAGTGATTTTCTTTTGTTTTTCAAATTCCAAAGGCTGTATATACCCACACAACAAATGTAAGCAAGAATGCCAACTTAGATAATCAAGTTCAAAATAATATATATATATATATATATATATATATATAGTCATCCGCAGACAGATCTGTTTCACTGTATCACAGCTCATCAGTACGGTTAGACTCCGATTGCTTTTTTAACCCAGGATTGAAACTTGACCAAATTGCAACAGTCAGCGATTCTACCTCTGGGCTATGGGCGTTCAGTGGAAGTGTGTGTGTATGTGTGTATATATATATATATATATATATATATATATATATATAGGGAGCAATCGGAGTTTTACAGCGGAACAGATCTGTCTGTGGATGACTGTGTGTGTGTGTATATATATATATATATATATATACACACACACACACACACACACACAACACACATACAGTTATGACCAAAGATTTGCTAAAAAAAATGAGCATACATGATGAAAAAATGACTCAAATTAAAAAACAGTTTTATCACCAGAGTCTTTGTTATTATTAAGAAAGATCAAAGGGCTTTTTGATTATTCAAATTTTTTTTTTTTTTTACCCTTTTTTAGAACTTACAAAAATTTTTTTCATCACTAGGTAACCCATAAATTAGTATAGGAGATTTTAGCATCATTTTGCAGTGATAAGCACAGTGATTTTGAAATTCTTACAAATATCAAGTAATTGTCTGATTTTAATTAAATTTTCAGGACTAATTAATGAATGAATGAAATTTATATCAGGAACAATTTTTTTCTATTTTTCTATTTTAAATTTATTAAATTTTAAAAAATGTGTTTTTGCTGCTTAATATTTACAAGTTACAGGCAGACGTCTTTAGAGAATTTAATGTGTATAAACATGCCATATTTTTGTAGATATGGATAAACATACATAAAATTATCAGAAAAAAGATCAGGCTATCAATAGAGCTATCAATAGAACTATCAACATTTTATAAAAACACCCACCTCTGTTAAAAATGCTCTTCTGCATTTTTAAAATGTTTCAAACTGGATTGATTGAAATTTAAATCTGCTAATTTTCAAATAAAGGTTTTGAAAAGTATATCTTAGTTTGAAAGATTTTTAATTGATAGAATTGCTGAGAGAATTCTAAATATAGCTAAAATCTGGAAAGTGTTTTTTTTTTTAAACCCATTCTAATCAATTTAAATTCATTTTGAAATACAACAAAGTATTTTTCTTACTGGAAATATTAAATGTAATCTATTACCTTGAAATTAAGACTAAAATAAAAGCTTCAAGAAAGATCTTTCTTTTTTTTTTTTTTTTAATTCATTTTAGACGTTAGGTGTCACACACACACACACACGCACAAATTTCATTTCTAAAAGGACTAATATAAAACATCTAGATTCTTTTTGTAACCTCTATAAAAATACTGACCATAATTTTTCATGTACAAATAGCATTTTTGTACTTTTTAGTATAATTCTTAACCTATTCATCTATTGCAAACTGTTATTTTTCTCATGTATCAACATAAACTGTGTTTCTTACTCTCTAACCAACCACCTCGAGTGGCTCTTGAGTCTTGTACAGGACTAATATCACTGTTAAAAAAATCTAATTATCATATGAGTGCTAAAAAGTTCTTGGCCTGACAAATTCTTTGTTCAGTTTGGGAGAAGTGAAAAGTTTTCTTCACTCCCTCCCCTCCTCACCTTGTGTATGCAAATATCTATTTGCAGATTTATTTTGTCCCTGCTCTTCATTTTAACATAAAACTGATTATATATTAATTGAAAATTCTGCTTATTTCAGTTGGTTTGAAATTGTATAGATAAAATTCCCCCTTTGAGAAACCTTTTTTTTTTTTTCTAGCTAGAAGAGAGGGCTGCAAAAGAAAGGTTACAGAGAGCCCGATCAAATGTACGCCACAGGATACCAATGCCAAATTTGGTGTCTATTGTTGTGAAAGAAAAAAATTCAGGTAATTAACTCTTACTCCTTTAATAGTCCTCTTTGTAATTGGGGTCCTTGTTCTGTCATTCATTTATTCAAACTTGTCAAGTAGTTACTTGTTTCACCCTTACTTCTATAAATACCCTGTAATAGTTAAATTCTTTAAGCCTTCTTTTCTCATATGTTCTCTATCTTTCTACTATTTCTTTCTGGTTGTTAGCAGTAGTTATATTTTAGTTTCCATTCTTTTACAAATTCCCTGTTTCTCACATGTTCTTTCCATGGTATTCTCGACGTTTATTGATAGAACCACAGCTTTGTCACTTTAAATTTCTTCCTCAGTGGAAAAACTGTCCTCTATTCACTGATAAAACAAATATTACGTATCAGTTTTGTTCTCTTTATCTTATTTTCTCTTAATACATTTTTCCATTTGATAATATTTTGCTTAGTTACTGAAAGAAATATTCAGCTATTTCTAAACACTTTTTGATTTTTGCATTACACTTGACGTTGCCTTTTGCTACATTAACCAGATAGTTAAATTTCTGCATCTGCTTGATTTTGACATTCTCAATACATGACTTGTAGCTTGGACTGTCTCTTTTGACAACCATACATTTTTTTTCTTAGATAATGGATAGTCCCTTCTTAGGAAATAAAAAAAGTCAATTGCCCATTTTCTTAAAAACTTCCTTGTTGCTCTCATGTTCAATTCACTAAACCCCCTTTTGTAATTATGTCCTGGCAATTTGATCTATCTACTTTTCATGGCAGGTTTAAGTTTTCTTGTAGTACCTATTATCCTTAAAACTTCCTCATTGCTCACATGTTCTGACCATGGTATTCTCAACATTTTTTATGACTTCTGAAGAACTGTCTGACACCTCCAAATTATTGTTCTATGAGTTTCTTACTGCTTTTTAGCAAAGTATTTGTGGCTTTAATCAATGTTGAAGTGGTTAAGCATTTTACTTCTCGTGACTTCCTCCTGGACAAAACATTTGTCTTCTGTTCCACAGGTCTACTGCTGATGCACTAATGGGCATCACTGAATATGTCCATCAATCTCTTGATAATTACGGTGATGCTCGAGCTGTCACTCTAGATATCTTGAAGACACTTGACAAGGTTTTGCATGCTGGCCTTCTACACAAGCTCCAGTGCTATGGTGTCACAGGACAAATGTTTGATTTAATCCAATTCTTCCTATCAAATCGTGAAATGAAGATCATTTTGAATAAGCTTGCTTTCAAATCCTTTCTCATGAATGCAGGTCTCCCCCAAGGTTCTATCCAGGTCCTACACTATTTCAGATCTTCATCAATGATTGACCCAATGTCATCAATTCCCAATTAGGTAATTATACAGATGACACCATTTACTTCTGTCTCGATAGCAGATCTGACAAAGTAAACCTGGCAGCTGCTCTTGAAAAAGATCTCCAATCAGTGGTTAATTGGGGCAAGAAATGGCTTGTAAATTTTTACACCTCCAAAAACAAAACTGTTTTCATTTAACTACCATAGAGAACCTTTTCTGCTTACCATCAACATGGCTGATGCTTGACTCCAAGAGAGCAACACACCATACCTTGGGTTTTTCACTGACTTGTAGTGGAGTGAGTATATCAAATAGCTGCATCTACTGCAAAGAAAGTTGGGTCACTGTATCATGCCAGAAAATTTTTCTAGTCTGAATCCATCTTGCACATTTACAATTTGTCCATGCATTGAATACTATTACCATGTCTGGTCTGATGTTCCTACTGTACCTCTTGAGATTCTTGACAAAATGCAAAGAAGCATCTGTAATACAATCAATCCTGACCAGGCATCTCAACCAGTCATTTTCTACAAATATTCCTGACAACCCTTTTTCCCGTGTTCCTCAGAATTTAAGCATGCTACTAGATTGGCATCTAGGTCCCACTCTTTCACTGTTGGAATAGCTAAATGCAACTGCCAATTCTGCTCCAGCAGTTTATTTTCTTGCATTTCTTTCCTGTGAAACTCCCATTCATTTACGTGCTTTCCTGATAACTAAAATCTTCAAAAATTTAAGTGCATCATCAATTACCATCTTTTGTTCTTTCCTCAATCCTCCGTATCCTCAGTTTTTCTCTCACTTTCACTTCTTATACCCTGTGGATTGGTCACATTCTCACCTATCTTTGAGTGAAATGATCAAAAAGAATATTTTTTGAATTCATTGATAGAACTACATATTTGTCACTTCAAGTCTGTGGAATACATGACTTGCACGTTGGGCTGTCTTTTTTGTTGACAACCATGTAGTTTTTCTTGGTTCATGGTATAACCTCTCTTGCTCTCCAGAACAACAAGGCTTATGACTATACCATGTTGAAACATTGGTTCTAGTATGACCAAACCTGTTCAGTACCTAGATGGGTGACTGCTTTGGAATATTGGGTGTTATATGCTTGGACGTGTGAGTGGTATAATAGATAACTGCTTGAAATCAGAAATTAGAAGAGTTCCAATTTTTGACCAATTTGTTATATTCGTTTACGTGCAAATACTCTTTGGATAAGTATGAAACTATCTTTTATTTCCCCCCCACCTCCAGATAAGATTTAATTAGTAGGATTTGTATCAGAAAATCATTATCTCCAAAAAGAATTCTTACTACCTAAAAGAATTTTTTGGCTTTAAATAACCCCCAAAGAGGTTGATAGGCTGTAAAAACAATTCAATCAATCTTGGACTACATTGTTTACTCGTTCCTTTTCTTTCTAAATCTGCTAACACAGTGTCATGTGTATAATGTATATTAAGGATATGCCTGATAGAATTTTTCACAGTGTAAAAATTAATTCAATGTACAGAATTAATAAATCTCTTGAAAAAAAAAACATCCTTGTTATACTTCTCTTTTGTTTCTGAATTTGTGCATACTCTGTCTGCATTAAAGTTACAGATTATTTGAATCTTTTCTAGGTAAATCAAGTTTTCCTAATTTTCCAAGTTCTTTGTGGTATTTTTATCAAATGCCTGCTTAGATATTTCTGCACTTGTATCACTTGTTCTGGTGACCTTCTAATCATTGAAAGTGCACTTCTTCCAGTATTCTAGTTTAATTTCTGGTCTTGTTCTTTAATAAACTCTATTAGAATTTGAATTCTTACTTGCATGGCTTATCAATTTGATTGTTTAATGGAATTCAGTTTTGTTTTCATCTAATTTCTTTGGCTGCATTATGAAAATTGATCTGAGGTATTTTTTCTAGTATTCTAATGTTGTTATAAGTGCTAAACATTTAAAAATGTTTATCACTTAGATAACTTTATCAAACACAAAATTGTTTAAAGCTGTCATCACACTCTCATCTAGTGTGGCTGCTTTGTTCACCTCACCCAGTGCCTGAGATCTCTGCTCAGATCTTAATATTATGATTCTTTCTATATTTTTATATATATTGTAAGTTTCTCTCCTATTCTGTCATAGAAGATCTCACCAATGTATTTCTCTGTAGTCCCTTTTTTCTTTCTTCCATTATGATCATTCCCTCTTTTGATTTCATACTTCATGCTACTTTATTTTTCTTTGTATTTTAAATCTATCTTGACAACCATCAATATGAATTAGGTACTTCGGAAATGTTAATAAATTCTGCATTATTCATATTTACAGGTGTTCCAAAAACACTTCAGATTTGTAATGAACTTTATTACAGGTATGTTCCAGCTTCTCTGTCAAGGTACAGCAGATTTGATCCTGGATTGTTGCAGTGATTATTGGAATGGACAAGATTTATGTCCTCTTACTGACTCTGACAGGTAACGTCTGTTTGCTTTTAAGTTTTGATGACTTTCAAAATAATAATCTCAATGGGTTAAAATTAAAAACTTATATTTAAGCCCATCTAGTATTAATTAAAGAACTATTAACCTAATTTCTCTAATCTTATTGAGAGATAAATTTTGGATTCATTTACATTTCATGGTTCAATACTTAGTTGATTTTCTCAGAACACAAGCTTTTTTTGTTTTGCCATACCTTGTTGTGGGAATGCTTTTGTTATTATGTACAAAACATGTCCCATCTTTTTATTTTTCCTGTAACAATTATTGTAGACTCTAATGTGAGTCTGAGTAATAAATGATTAACACAAACCAATATAAAGTAAATGACAATGCATATATTAAAAAGTATTACAAGAAAAGAAAAAAAAACATTTAAAGATTAGTTTCATAAAGTATTTAAATTTGAATGTGTGCTTGTGTGTGTAAAGTTTCTGTTGGCTTTCATGATAGACATGTGTCTGAAAGAGTACAAAAAGTTGTGAGAGAAAAGTAAGATCTTGAAATTGAACGTGCCTCTTATATATATATATTTTTTACCGTGTGCAACTATATCTTGTAGCTACAGCTTTAAGAGTGAGAATATCATTGCCTATTTATAAGCTTTAGGAGTGTTCCTTAACATGTTTTTTCTTTTCTAAAGTCAAGTGCAATAACCCTCCCACTACAGTCATACCACTTCGTTTTTTATATATCACTGATACTTTAATTGCAAATTTATTGTAACTCAGTCCTGTTGTCACCTTCCAAAATGCCTAAGTATTTTTTACAACTTTTTTTTATACATGACATTAATTTCTGATGGCAAAAGTTTTTATAATGCTAATAAGTAGAACATTTTTATTTTATTTTTTATGCTTAAAGGTAATTTTTTTTTTTTTTTTTCTAAAATCTTAAACTTTTCTGAGTGCTTGTCATAGTCTAATGAAAGATGAAAATAGTAAAAAAATATTTACTTTATAAATGTTAATTAAACAATTAAAATTGTTAATTCTTTATCTTCGGTGACATTATTTTGTCTAAACTTTAGGTAGTCTGACTTGCTGGATTCCATCACTTCAATTATAGTAGACCATGAGTTAAATAATTTTAAAAAATAACTCTGACACTGGCATAATTAAATTCTAATTGTAAATTTTTGTTTTGCTATTCATACACATAACAAAGCCAACTTACTTTTTAGCTTTCCTCTTGGCTTCTACTACATTGCTATTGAAATAGAAAACTAATTTTAGCAGTAGAATTGAAAAGATTTTACAGTGTGTTGCTCTTTAATAAAATCAAGCAACAAGATATAACTTGATTCTTGACCACTGACAAATATTTCTTTGTGATTTTTCTTTGCACAATAGATTTTTTGCTAAAACAAATAATTGTTAAAAGTTGATGGATTAAGTATTTCAGTAATTTTTCCCATCTTCATCAATATTTAGATGTATCAAGAATGCTCAAAGTGAAAAATGGGAGTGATGGAGTAGTTGTAAAGTCAGTGGGATAGAATAAACTGAAACCTTGTTCATGTACATCAGGTTGAAACACTAATACACATGATTGTTTCAATCCCTGGCCTAACAAGAATTTTTGTCACTACATATATGTATTGTTTAGAGTAATGAGTTTTGATCTATTTAATTGTACTGAAGTTGTGAATGGCTAGTTTCTACTGAAACAGCAATATAAAATTGGAGTAGATAGATCTATCTATTATTGGAGTAGATAGATCTATCGCCCGGTTCACACTCCACCCACGTCTATTGAACAAGTTAAGAGGCTCATCCCTTGTTCCCTGTTTAGGATGTGGTTTCCGGCTTTCTCTTTTCCAATCTTCTCACTATTATGTAGTCCCCTGCACATCAGTGGCGTTACCGATTTGCTTGGGGTGATACGATTTAAAAAAAAAAAAAAAGTACCTGAAATAGAGTTGGCACTTATGCATGGCAAAATGTTCAGAGCTTGTCTGGGGTTGATCATTATGACTGGGTTTTGTGGTGCAGTGGATATCGACTCGGAATGACAAATTCCAGTTGAATTCCTTGCATTCACTTATGCACAAATACTCTTGGGAAAGGTATTTATCCATCTCTTCCCGCCAGTTATGGGTTAAAAAATAGAACAGATTGGGTTTTATGGCCTTGGCTGGCAACCAGTCTGCTGCAGAAAGCAATGGCAACCTACTGTGGGATAATCTTCTGCCTAGTCAGTCATGTCTCTTTTGAGACATGATCACTCAAAGCGTTTATCACATATGGCACCTAACTGACTGACTGAATGAGTCTGATCATCACTAGATGCCACATAGTTAAACTTAGTATATAGCAACTATCTAAGAAGGCTGCCTTTTTTTTTTAAAAAAAAAACAAACACTAATAACGCTTTTGTCATTAAATCATTTTTTCTTGGAAGGAGGAACTTTTTTCTTTTCCTTTTTACACACCCACTCTGCTCAAACAAAAAGGGCGACCCTATCTTTTTGTTACCATCAAAAAATAATGTAGGTTTTTGTTTACCCTCTAATGAATGTGCAGGTAGTGCAACAGTTAGCAACTCAGAAACAGAATTTGTCAAACCAGAGTTCAAATTCTGGCAGAGTTTATGTTCACTTTTGCTCAAACACTCTTGAAGAAAGGTTTCTCTCCTTCAACTGTGAGTTAAATAAGAGGACTGAATAATTTCTCATTTTTTGAGTTGGCAGCCAGTCTAGAAGGAAAACTAAATTCAAAACCAGAAGAGAGATGAACTCCATCCGTCTACTCTGCACTTGGTACCACTTCTGTTATAACTGCAATACATATGTTGCTCCAATGACCCTAATGGTTTGTGGAGCTGGTTATATGACAATACCCCATATATTATGATTTTTTTCTTTCTTTTTTTTTTTTAATTGATATTTTTGTTTTTTACAGAAAAAAGGTTTTAGATTTTTACCACAGGACCAGCATAGCCTCCTACTGTACAGCATTTTCCTATCGCCCCCTCACCACTCAGATCACTTCACCATTGAAAGACATGTACATTGAGCTACCAGCTGATTCATCTGCAATGTGCCAAATTCAGAATGTTGCAACAAGGTACAATTTGTTTTCTATAACCATGTAAATTTTTCTGTAACCATTTTCTGCTTATTCACTAGATTTTGTAATTTTGTCTTGTAAATAACATTTTGACTTTTTAAAAAAAATAAACTCTTAATTTTTGTAATTTCTAATACATTTCTATTCAAACTGTTCTGATCAGATTGAACGGTTGTTTGACATTTGTTAGATTGAATGTTTGTCTTGGCCGTTTGTTCTCATTAATCTTAAAATTAATCTCAAAACTAACAAAGACAAAAGCCCATATTTTATCTATGATGTCTTACTTTTATTTACCAGATTTCATGCCCCATCTGGCAACTAAATCAGAAATAAGTAGGACAATTTATTGTATTACATATTCCATCTTGCTGATAAAGTTTTAAAATAAATCATAGGGTTTGGAGAACAAATATTTTCACAAGATCAGTTTTGTAGCTTTACGTATTATAATGAAGTCCCAGAAATCAGGTTACAATTGCAGAATAAATTTCTGTCAGTTCATCTTCAGAGCATGGGCAGTGTCTGCAATTTGAAGTAGAATTCTGTGTATCTCTGTTTAAAACCTTTTTAATAAGGTATTTAAAATACTTTTTTCCTCTGTATTAAAAACATGTAAGTTGTTTCTGTCTAATTCCAGAGTAAATGAATCTGTAAAAATGGACTCCAGCAAGCTGACAAAGCAACCATGGTGCTTTAGTGCTGACTCTCTGGTCACTGAAAATGATGGCCCCTATACCTCTGATAGTGTTCCTGCATGTTTTCAAATGCAATGCAGCCAGATCTTCATCGGAATGGTATCCATGCAGTATCAGGCACGATTGGTAGGTAGAATTCTTTGATCAGAAAGAAAGAGACAAGTCCTAATTAAAGCATGTGGGGTAATTGATCATGGTTAAGCGTAATTGGCAAAATGTCTAACAAACAGAATTGACAAAGTTCACAAACAATGAAAGACACAGACAAGATAATACTAATAAAACCACACACACACACACACACAGAGGGTGCAATGGGTAAATTGTTGATATATCTTTCTAATTTTGCACATGCACATTGTTTTTGATTTTGTCAACTGCAAAGTATAGTAGGCTCAGTTGGGCACCATCTGTTGGCAAAAGAGCACCATGATGCAATTCACTTTGCCAGAAATTTAGAAATGGCATGCTATACTGTTTAACTTTCATGCCAGAAGCTCCAATAAAAAGAATTCCAGAGTGTTTGGGAGACAAAATGAGGACAGTGCAGAGGATTCAGAAAGAGTTGGATGAGTCTAATGGTGATTATGAAGGTATGGCAGCTTGAAAAACTCACTTCGATTGTTCTGATAAGAAAAGAACTCTCAAATTTATTGGTGAGGGAGGACTTAAGACTCAGCATGAAAGCTTGCATTAAGTGCCTTGAGGAGTTCGTGCTACCCTAAGTCAAGAGAGTGGCTGCTGGTTGACCCTGTCAGGCAACAGGACTGCACTATGCCACACAAGAAGAACCCAGTCTTGGCTGTCAGACAATTTCTGCTATCACATCACTCCTTACATCAGGCTAACTCCCTAGACAGCAACCCCTTGATTATGTGTGGGATACAGTTGAGAAATACCAACAAAACTTGTAACATGAAAGATGAACTGAAGACAAGGATTATGGCAGCATTCATCAACTTAAACAAGAAGACCGTCCAGAAGAGTTGCAGGAAATTCTGAAGTCGTCTGAAGATAGTAGTTGAAGCAAATGAAAATTTTTATTGAATAAATCTATTCTTTAGTATTTTAATATATTTTTATGTAATTTTGGTAAATATACCATGAGATGTAAATGTTTTCATTTTGCATTATTTAGACAATTTATCCATCACACTCTGTGTGTGTTAGGAGAGAATGGCAAACATGTAGAGAGGATAACCCAAAAGATTTTATCTAATTAAATTAATTAGATAAAAATAGAGAGCTCAATGGAAATTATCCAGAGCAATATGAAATATTGAGAGGAAAATTCAACACATAATTAAACAGTTATAAATTCAGAATTTATTTCAGCAATGTAAAAAAATAAATGAATAAATAAATAAACAAATAAATCACAACTGCCTCATTCAGACAGTTGAAAAATAAATGTTAATTTCACTCAGAATATTCTAAAAACAATTTTTAACAAAGTGAACATTGTATCATTTAAATTGGAAATAAAGAATTTATTGTCAAGGACATTGAAAATAATTATGAACAGCATATATAAGCAACAAGGAATCTTTAAGAAAAATGGGAACCTAAACAATCTTTCTTAAAATAAGAGACAGTTGAAAATTTTGTAACTTTTTGCATAATGAGGGGAAAAGGCCTGTCATCTGGCATGTTAAAAGCAAGAGGGACAGGATATGGGACAGCAAATAACCTACCTAACAAGCTTGTGTAAGGCAATGGCAGAACAGGGAGCGATAGAAAAAGAAATAACATTAAGAGCTACAATGGATAGGAAGTTGTGGAAAACCTTCATTGCCGTGTTTTAAAAGTACATAGAAGTTCCAACATATTAAAAACTTTTTTTTCCATAACTGCTTTAGTCATGAAAATTACATGGACGAGTTCTTAGTCTGGAAGAAAAATTGTATAATGTACCACTTGTATCAATTTTAAATATGTTATTTATTCTAATTGATATTTTGTTTTTTCCCCCCCTTTAGCTATTCTCAGTATTGGATTAGTCTTTATTCTAAATTTGAATTATATATTTGGGTAGCAACCTTTCTTTTAAACATTTTTCATTAAATCTGGCAAACAAGGATGATTTTTTTTTTTTAGTTTTTCCAGGGTTCTAACATTTTATAGAATTAATGAAAGACTAAAATTTTTCCATAATTTCATTGACCTATGTGCTTTTGCCAACTTTTTTAGCCATTTTCAAGTTTTTTTTTTTTTTTTTTTTGTATTGGTTGTTACTTTTTCTTTGTTTTAAAGTTTTTATTTTTGTGTTTTTATATATATATATATATATATATATATATATATATATATAAGAGATTATAACTATACTCATGTCGAAAACCCTTCCATCAATCTATGAAGAAGGGAAAAAATGGTTTTAAAAAAGAAAGCTAAATACATGAACGTCAGTCAAGAGTTCAGACCGAGTCAGCACATAGCCCAAAGAAAAAAACCTTGACATGAGTAATCAACTAACAAAAAGCACTCAATACTTAAGTAGAGCGAAATAAGAGATGTAAATGTTTTCATTTTTGCATAATTTAGACAATTTATCTATCACACCTTCTGTGTGCGTGTTAGGAGAGAATGGCAAACATGTAGCGAGCTTTGCCTGACGATCCGTTTGGGTGAAACCGAGGTAGGTCTGTCTGGCTCACTAGGTATCCTTTACATATATATTGTTAAGAATACACCTTTAAGTGCTGAATCTAGCTGTGTTGTCAGTGTTGTTGCTTCTGTCACTAGAAGTTTCGGGTTTAAATAAACAACATACTTCTTCAATAGATGACCCGACCGAATATGATCAGTATGCAGCCAGCACCCAGACTAAAAATTTCCTACTAGCTTTGGGATGTGCATAATATAAATTCCCTTAGAAAACAGCAACCAATGAAGACTTCACTTAAGCTATTCAATGTTATAGATCAGGAATGCTCTGTTGTACTGAACTTCCTACAAACGGTCAAGACCAGATATTTTTGTAGGAAGAGAAGAAAACAAACCAATAAATATATACATATATATATACATTAATAGAACAATTTATCATATTGGCTCATCTTATGACTTTTCTTTCTCTTCCTCCCCCTTTTAACTTCTTCATTATATCTTATTAGATATAGAGAAAGACTAAATAAATAAGATATAATAAAGATATAATAAATACTATATATAAACAAAAAAAGGAACTCGATACGTAAAGCCACAAATTTATTCACCTGAAGAGAGTCAACTTTAGACTTGAAACACGTGTAGCATCATAAATACCATTATGGACACTTAAAGTATCATAACATGTATAGCAACAACAACAATTAATATACACTTTAAACAAAATGTTCATGGCCTCTCACGCTTTTTATTGTATATATATATATATATATATATATATATATATATATATATATATATATATAAAAATTAAGACAGACATGTTATTCCATGGTTAAGCGGAAATATAGGCCTATTTCAGGCAAACCATCGTCAGCTTCCGTCTTTATTGTACAGAAAATTTCACACGAATATATATATTAGAAGAGTAAATATAAGAAATTAAGATTTTTATTATGAATTGGCCTAAATTTCTCAAATATGTTCCAATTGATTGAATCATGTTTCTTTCATTTGTTTTATTTCAGGAATTTGTTCAAATGATTGATAAACTTGAAACAGCATTCATCAGATTTGTTCATTTTTCTAATGAAAATGAATTAAGAAGTCGAGTAAGTAATTTATTTCTCAGCAATATAAACATTTGTAGCCTCATATTATAAATATCCATTTTAGGGTTGAAATTACTTTGTAGAAAAGGAAATTAATGACTTGTATTTTAAGTTTTCGGAAAGCTAAGTACATGAACCTTATATATTTTTGCTGCAGAAATAAAGTTGCCATTTTTGTACAAAAACTCGTTAGAAACACAAAGATTTGAACGAGATCCCTTAAAAAAGGCTCTACATTTTGTGATACTTACAGAAATCTTTTTCCTATATTATTAAATAGAAAAACTAAATTTTTCAACTATTTGTAAATAAGAAAAGTGATTCACTTTTAGGCCCAGTTTTGAGTTGATTGTTTTCTATAAATTCTATAACTATTATTAGTTATCTAGGCTTTGGCAAAAATTTTGTTCTCGACTTATCAATTACTCATTTTTAAATTTAATTTTATAATTAAAAAAGAATAAAATATTTATAAAAGTTGTATAACTGCTAAAATTTATTTTATTCCCTTTCATTTTTGTTATTAGGATTCTTCAAAAATAAGTACAGAACTTGCATTTTTAACTTCAGCTGTATTACAGCTACCCATGTCTATTGAACAGGTGAAGAGGCTTATCCCTTGTTCCCTGTTTAGGATGTGGTTTCCGGCTTTATCTTTATCTTTTCCAATCTTTTCACTATTATGTAGCCCCCTGCACATCAGTGGTGTTATCGCCTTGCTCAGGGTGATACGATTAAAAAAAAAAAAAAAAAAAAACTATTACAACTGATACTCTTAACATGGCTGGATGCATGTGTACACATGCTCCTGACACAGCTGGATACATATAAAAAAAAAAAAAAATTCACATTTTATATATAT
The DNA here is from genome assembly GCA_037127315.1 of Ascarosepion bandense. Classification (NCBI taxonomy): domain Eukaryota; kingdom Metazoa; phylum Mollusca; class Cephalopoda; order Sepiida; family Sepiidae; genus Ascarosepion; species Ascarosepion bandense. Next base: position 5,861,367 of record JBBBDQ010000441.1, read on the forward strand.
ATATATATATATATATATATATATATATCGGAAAAAGGAAACTAAACACTAAGAAAGGCTATTTGACATTTGGATTGTCAAATAACTGATATTTCTTGACTTATTTCAATGATTGCAATTATATCACTGTTTATGTTCATTTTAAAATATAAATTAAATTTGTAGAAATTTCACCTTTTGGGTTTCCACAATTTTTTTTTCTTTTAGAAAATTGGCAACCTGCAAGTTGCTGATTTATATGTATAAGCTTTTTTCCCCAGGTGCCTCAACCACATGTATTTAGGCACGCTACTGGATTAGTATCTAGGTCCTATGCTTTTTACTTTTGCAAGAGTTTATAACTGCCACTTCTACTCCAGTAGTTTTTCTTGCACTTCCCACCTGTGAAATTTCCTTGTTTCCCTGATAGATATAAAACATTTAAATGCAACATCAACTACCATCTTCTATCTTGAATTCCATTCATCTTTTATCCTTTCTTTAATACCCCGCCATACCCAGTCTTTTCTCTCACTATAACCCCCCCGCTACACACTAATAGTGGTCCTATCTTGCCTGGGGTGAAATGATCTAAATAAAAAAATTTTTTTAAAAATTAGTGATTTGGTTATGAATAGATTGAATAAAATCTTTAAATGAAACCAATAATAATTTCCATTCATTAGACACTCTCATGTGTTAGATGTTTATGAACACTTCTAAATTTTATTTGCTATATAATAATTAAAAAAAGCAGATTGACTAAAGCTTGATGCATTTTTGCTTATCTTATAAAGATGTCAAAATTATAAAAATAGCTATTTTGTAAATCTCTCTTATAGGTATTTTCAGAAAAAATGGGTTTGGAAGCTGGTTGGAATTGTCACATTTCTCTAGCTTCCCCAATTAAATCAGAAGAATTATCAGTGCCTGGTACCTCACAGGGCGAACTTTCTCACCGTACATCGAAGTATTCAAGCCGCCACTCTAATGACACCATTGGACGTGAGTCACATGCATGGAACACCAAACTGAAGCAGCAGCAACAACAACATCATCCCCACCCTGCTGTAGGTGAATCCTTGCACACCCGCTGCTACAGTGCGCCAAGTGTCATCAATCTAGATATGTGTCTTGTTAAGTTTGATGACAATTCTTCCACAAACCAAACGAATGGTGATATGCCAACATTTTGCATCAACCCTGATTTCCCCAAGGAAATAGTGATCGATCGGGACAGCTTGCTAGGAGAAAACATGGATGATTCAACTGAACTGTTGGCCAATTCCAGTGCCACTGCTCCTGCTGCAACTTCTGTTGCTGGCACTCCTGTGGGTGCTGCTGCCTCTTCTTCAGATTGTAATGATGGGAGTGGAGAACCTTGCTCAGAGAGCCACCTAACTTCAAGTTGTGAGACGGAAAACACAGAATTTAGTTTACCAGGAGTACCAGATAATAGGGTAAGCGACACATTTGTAAATAAGTGAAAATATTGAGACTTTCTCTCTCTATATTTGTATACTGTATATTTGTAGTCCTTCGTTTTTACTATTATTGACATTTATTATCGTTGCTTTTGATTTCTGCTGTATATTCTCAGCAAGAGACCTAAGATCAGAAATGGCATCATAACATTTTCTTCGGAAGAATAAAAACCTAAGCACACACATTTTGCATAAATAACACCCTTTGTAAAGTGTAAGCTATGCTTGTGAAAATAATTTATTTGGTATTTTTCTAAGGCATAGAATCCCATCAATGAGACTACAAGAACCTTTCTAATCAAACCTAGAGCTCTAAGCACAACTGGAATTATTGATGTCTTCACTGGCCACATTTTTTTGAGATTACCACTTCAAGATCCTTGTATCTGTTTATTTTTTTAAAGATCTTCAAAGCTATATTGTTTATGTATACATCTCTTAATGATGGGCTACAATTTCTTATTGTACTTATATCTGGAGGGTTAGGTAAGCTATTCTTTGAATTTGGTGTCTTTGAAACAGATAAAGGACATAGAAGCATGATATTTGATTAACATAATATCTTGTATACCTAATTAAATTATTTTACATCTTTTATCTAGTGTTTTGACTTGCAGTAGTTTTTATTGCTTTCCAGAGATATTTTTTTGCTTCAGTATTGTTTTTTTGTTCTATTTCAATGATACACTAAACATTTTCTGTTGGATTAACATCTGGAAATAATTGGTTGTCAGCCATTGTATTATTTAGTGTCAAATTTTGTATTCAAAACCCAGTGAGAATTGAGTTCTGTAGTTAGTCAACCAGAGTAACTCTGCTAAACATTTAAACCATACTGAAGTACCGATAAATTTGGGTGTGTTTGTAAATGTTTTTTTTTTTTTTTTTTTTTTTGCAATTATGAGTATTGATCTCCAGGAATATACTGTTTAACTTATGGCTTACACATCTTTAGAAATCAGTTTTCATGTACTTCTTCATCCAACATACACCTTTCTCTTTTTATTTACTTAAAGGTAATAGTTTTGTTGCTTTCATCTCTTTATGTAGATTTTAATAATCTATATCTTTTCTCTTTTTGTTTACATTCTGAACACTACCTTCAAATTGTTGCTTAATTTATTTTAATTGCTTATTAGCCTTTTTATTTTTTAAAGTGAGATTTTGTCTGCCAATATTTTCAACTCCTTTCATTGTTCTTTAATGCCTGTTTTGCAATTTCCAATGTTTCCATTGTTCAGTAACTTTACAATATTTTGTTTTTGAGGTTATATCTTTCTTATAACCCATAGCAATTTTTATAGATCTAAAATTTAAAAAATATTAACTATACTATTTATGATGAACCATTAATTTGCATAATAAAATATCATGTCGCCAAATAAAATCATTATAAACACTTCTGATAAAACTAGGTATAAGCAGAAATTTAATTTGGCATAATGATGATAAAAATATAACCCCAATTTTTTTTTTAAAAACATCAGTTGGCTAATACTGCTTTTATTGTGAAAGCATTGACTTGCCTCATAAAATTTGACATTTTGTATTTTTTACTTTAGTAATAATTCATTAAACCTAAATTTCTTCACACTTTAAAATGAAGAGTTGATGTTTTTGTTTGAGGCATCAAAAATTCCTCTCTCCAAAATTATAAATGTAAAAATTCTTGATTATTAATCCACCTGAAGCCAGTCATTTATGTGTTTTGTATCTTTTCTAGGCTCAGCTTCCAAGAGGCATAGAGAACATCCGACCGCATCTTGAAAAAGTGGACAATGTGCCTTTACTCGTTAATCTCTTCACTGACTGCACTCCTGAAAGTAAGTTAATATTTTTTTTCTGTTTCTGAAAAATGCTGTGTTGGGTAGGAGAATGTTGTTTTTTTTTTTTTTTTTTTTTTTTTTTTTTTTTTTTTTTTTTTTTGGAGCTGTTTTGCTTTATCTTTGTTCAGTGTTGATGAAAATCCTAAATGAATTCCGATATTCAATACCTTAATGTGAATTCTTGATAACTTTTTATCTGTTCATAATCTTAGAAAAGTTTTTATTGAATTTAATTCACTTGTATTTAATGTGCATTTAATTTTGTAAAGGAATTTTACAAAAATATCGTTGAATCTCATTGGTTTGCTCATGCATATGTTTCATTGTTGTAATGAAACATATGCATGAGCAAATAGGGTCCACTTTTCCGTTGAGCACTTTTGTCTGATAATGTGAGCGTCTGGATCATTCTTTTTTTTTTTTTTTTTTTTTTTTTTACAGTGGCAATTTTGGACTTGAGAGATTAAGAGATTGTGGATTATTTTCTTGTATTTGGATATTTGTGCAACATTTTAGACGTTGTGAGCTATTTTCTGTGTTTGGATATCTGTGACACATTACATAAAATGCTGTGGATTATTTTTTCTTCTCGTTTATTTTGTTCCAAGTGTGAAACAATTTGTTACAATTACATGTTTTTCTATTTGACCAAAATAATTATGAAATGACTTTGTTTCCTGTCTGTCTTGATTCCTTTTTGTTTCCCTCCTGATTGTCTGGTTGGTTTGTCTCTTGTGTGTGTATATATTTGGTTTCTTTCCTTCTTTACACTACTAGGGGAACAGCTGTTAGTAAGCAGTTATATTTCTCAGAAGTCTGTATCTGATTGTTATAACAAAGTCCAAATAGGTTTTTTTTTTTTTAATCGTATCACCCCGAGCAAGGTGGTAACGCCACTGATGTGCAGGAGGCTACATAATAGTAAAAAAATTGGAAAAGAGAAAGCCGGAAGCCACATCCTAAACAGGGAACAAGGGATGAGCCACTTAACCTGTTCAATAGACGTGGGTGGAGTGTGAACCGGGCAATAGATAGATCTATCTACTCCAATTGTGCCAGGACAAAACAAAACTATTATTGTTTCTTTTTTTGTGTATTTTTAAGGTACTTAAATGTATTTTCTGTTATCATAGAGAAACCAGACCTGCTGGCAAGAACATTTACAAATATATCTTCCTTGGACTTTCCTAGAAAGAAATGTTAGAATAGCTTAAATTTGTAAAAAAAATTTATTTTTTTATTTATTTAAGTTATGATTTGAAGTTTCCTCACTTTCATTTCTTTGTTAAACCTAAAACCATTTTATCTGTAAAGCACAATTTTAGTACTGTCTCAATATTAGACTCTTGAGCTAACATTTTTAATTGGTTCTTTTTCTGCTTTTCTCTCGATTTCCAACATTTTCAATATTTGTTACACTTTTGTGATTGGATTTTTGTTTTATTTTAGCCACAAAGGAAATGATAAAAATTATGCAAGAGTATGGTGAGGTTGTGTTATGTGTGGGCAGTTCCCTTAATGTGAAAAATACTGGCATTTTTCTACAAGCAGACTGTAGGTAAGTAGGTAGATTTCAGCTCTATTGTTTTTTAACTCTTATGCCAAAAAGTAAATTAAAAATAAAAACATTTGTATTTTTGCCAATTTTTTTTTTTTTTTGCCAATTTTTTTATTCAGTTTATTTAAATATCTAATAAACAGTTATTAAGACATTTAATCGAACTTAAATATATAAAATCAGGCTTACATCCAATCTTTGAAGTTAAGCAATGTAGATCCTAGGTAATGTAGAACCTAGACAGTACCTAGATGTGGCTATTTGGGAACACCAGTTGTTGTAAGCTTTGAATGTACAGGTGGTTTAAGAAATACCAGCTTAGGATGAGAAATTGGTTCGATTTCCAGTCAAGCTCATTACATTCACTTATGCAAATACCATTGAGCGATCACGAATTGAAAAGAGATATAAACACCCAAGCATGCTCACATTCACCCCTACCAACATACATTGGGCCAGTGCAGTAGGGTAAATGGCCCATTTCTTCCTATGAATAGTTTGAAAAAACTGTTTATGGAAACTAGACCAAGCAGGATACTCGAATTCTTAAAAGAAATCGGAATGTACTCAAAAATATGACTGGTTGAATACTATCTGATGTGCAGGGGGCTACGTAAGAGTGAAAGGATTGGAAAAGAGAAAGCTGGAAACCACATGAGCCTCTACACCTGTTCAGTAGACGTGGGTGGAGTTTTAACCGGGCGATAGTTTAGTCTATCTACTCCAATACGGAATACATATAATGTATGTAGGCTGGATTTGGCTTCAGATAACCTGTGATGGTTGGTATGCCATAAAATTTAAACAGCCAAATTAAATATATGAATTTTTATAAAATTATTTATTAATTTAAAATGTGTTAAATATATATATTTTTTATTTTTGTTTTTAATCACATCACCCCAAGCAAGGCAGTAAGGCCACTGGTGTGCAGGGGGCTACATAAGAGTGAATAGATTGGAAAAGAGAAAGCCGGAAACCACGTCCTAAGCAGGGAACAAGGGATGAGCCTCTACACCTGTTCAATAGACATGGGTGGAGTGTGAACCGGGCGATAGTTCAGTCTATCTCCTCCAATTGAAAAAAAAAAGAAAAGAGAAGTGAAAAGATCGGAAAAGAGAAAGCCAGAAACCACATCCTAAAATTTGTTAAATGTATAAGCCTATTATATATATTAATTTGTTAAATATACAAACTTCTTGAAATTAACTTTTTGTTCAATTTTTAATAATTCGATTGGGCATTAAATGACCAAAGATAGGTTGATACGCCACAAAACAAAACAAACCTTCCTATGAATCTAGGAGAGGCTGATGTCCATCAAGACTTTTACAGGCTGTTGAATGAATGAACACACAAAACTGAAATCTAAATTGTATTTCTAAAAGGTATCATGTAAATAACCCATGTATATGTAACAGGGTGCAGTGGATATCAGCTCTGAATGTGAAATCAGAGAGCCATATTCAAATTCCAGTTGAATTCATTGCATTCACATATGTGCAAATACCCTTGGAAGGTATGAATCTATCGCTTGTCCCTCCAGTTATGGAAGGATAGATTGGGTTCTATAGCCTTGGTTGGTAGCCAGTCTACTGCAGAAAGTAATGGGAAAATCTTCTGCCCAGTCAGTCATGTCCCTTTCGAGACATGATCACACGGGTGTGTATCATGTATGACACTTAACTGACTGATAAGTAACAGAAATTAAAAAAGCTGAAGAATTATTTTTACTTTTAAAAAAACATTTGAAATCATTTGAGATGATTTCTATTTTTTTTTTAATTGTAATGTTCTTTTTAACACTTCTCCCCATTTGAGAATTGTTTCTCAACTTTATTTGATACCGTTCTTAAATTGGTTTCAGTTTTTAGTCAAAATCAGTTTTTCTAAACTTTTTTATTTATTTTTTTTTTTTAATCATTTCACCCCAAACAAGGCATTCCACTGCCACTATTGCAAATGGGGCTACATAGGGGAAGGTAAAGAGGAGGAGTGGTTAGATGTAGGAAATATCAGAAGGAAGGTGATAGATGGGTAAGGATACCGAGGATGAGGGTTGGGCAGATGGGAAGAGTGTTTGAAAGAATGGGAGCGAGTTAGTGTGTTACGAGGTGTCTATTGACCTTACATTTAAACTCCTGGAGATTGTAGCCGTCGGGGAAGCAATCATGTGGAAAGGAATTCCACAGTCAGGAAGTGCGAGAAAAGAAACTGTTGGAGTAGAAGTTGCAGTTGCATTTTATCGGTTTCACTGTAAAAGGGTGGGATCTAGTTTCTTGTGCAAATTCGTATCTAGGAGGCAGCAGTGATCTAGTTCATCGGAGCAGAAGCTGTGAAAGTATTTATAGAAGAGACACAGGGAAGCCACATCATGCCAGTGAGAGAGAGACTGCAAGTGGTCTGCCAAGTTGGTATCGATCACATTACAGACCCTTTGCTGTACCTTGTCGAGAAACCCGAGGAGAACAGCAGAGGCACCCGCCCAGATATGGCAGCAGTATTCAATGCACGGGCGGATGGTAGATTTATATATGTGCAGGATAGATTCAGATGGAAAAAACTTCCAGGCCCTGCACAGAGAACCGACTTTCATAGCAGCGGATTTAGCAATGGATTCGATATAGTCATTCCATTTGAGGTCCGCTGTAAGTGTGAGGCCAAGGAGGCGTAGTGTTTTACTCTCTGGGAGGCAAGCCTGGTAAAAAGCTTTTTAAAGTAATTAAGGGATTTTTTTTCATCTAATATTATTATAAAAGTTATTTCATGAATACACATTTTTGTAATATAATTTCTTTTTTTTTAAACAGTGAAATTAATGTTTATGAGCTGTGATATCAAGAGTCCTAATTAAGAAAAATTGTTTTATCGCAGGAATTGAAGATGTATTCCTTTTTCAATCAGAGAAACCATTTTTCAGCTTTGATTTGCTGTAATGGCTTCCTAGGGCTTAATGGTAAGTCAGAATTAGCTTCAAAGTAATTTCCCTGATTGAATAGAAATACAGTTTAAATTCTACTTGGGAGATGTATTTTTTTCAGTAGAACTCTATACTTCAATGCTGGTAAAACTAATTTCACTTTTTCTTTCCTTTCTTTTCCTAAAGATAACAAAAAAAGTCTATATGATTTTGTCTTACAAAATTCATTTAAACTTTGTTTTTAATCTTCCTTGAAAGTTTATTTCTATTTTTTTTTTTTTTTTTTTTTTTTTTTCAGTTTGGCTATTGAACCTTTGTATCCCCAGTTGTGCCGCAGTGAGCCACTGAATATTGAACCAGGGGCACTCCATGCACATCTGACACCCATGCACTTAGCTAGCTCCTTGTTGTCGAGCCCATGTCCATTGCTGTTCAGAAACCATGAGAATATCAGTCTCATCCAGCTCATTGCAGAGGTAGAGCTCTCTCAGTCCATCATTTCTTCCCCTCCCTGGCTTGAAGTTTAAATAGTTCATAATTCCTAGTGTACCATTTCACTTTTTCATTCTTATATTTATTTAAATAAATATCTCGACAATTATAGCATGAAGGAGATGATCTGCTGAAAAATGAAGTGTAAACCATCTTAAGTGGCTAGATTTTTTACCTCCTCTTATCAAAGAGGATTGTTGATAGATTTAAAATAATGAAATTACCAAAAACAAAAAAAAATGACAAGGATTAATTTAATCAAATTTTCTGTCATCTCAAAAAAAAAAAACGAACCCATATTAAGCCAACTTAAGTTATACCAATCAATGTTAAGGATTTAAAATGTTTTAGTTACAAAGAGACAAATCAGAAATTCTTGAGATATGCCAACATTGTAGTTTGATGTGATTATCCATTCTAAAATGATAATTATTGATTTTAGGATTTGTCTAATTGAAAAATTAACTTCATTTCTTTCAACTTTCAACCTTTTGTTATTCAATGATCTCAAGAATAACTTTAAAAAAATTTTTTTTTTTTTTTGTATGTTTTTTAATATTTTATTTTCTCCTTGTAGGCCCGTAACCATGTCTTATCAATGGGCAATTGTTTCAAATTCTTGCTGTGTTGTCACCTGTCACTGACTTTAGTGCAGGTCTTGGCCACTCTAATTCTGTTGCCTCCACCTTTGAGTGGCCACCAATTGTTGTGGCTAATTTTTATTGTGGTGCCTCTGCTCAGCCTCAGTTTGATGGGCAACCCTGTTGATCCTCGCAATATGACCCTAGCCACTGCAAAGAACTGTGATCATATTAACAAACAGGTAAGTGAACATAAGCACTTAGTTCCCCAAATAATTTTGTCTAGATATAAACATCTTCACATACACGCACACACACATATTTATATTAAAATTGTGATTGTTCTAAGTTTGATTGGGTGGGATAGCTAAAAAATTATTTTCTATTATTTATGTTCAGAACAGTAAGACATACTTTTTCATTTATTTAATTTTTATTCCTAATATGAAATGTTTTAAATCTTTCTCATATCTAATTTATATTAGAGTAGTTAGGATAATCTAAAGGATAAATGGTGCTTCCTGATTCTTGGGAATATATATTTTTGAGGTGGAGAGATGAAACCCATCTTTACACTAATTTGATTATGTATTACTAATTGCATAGTTCCAAAATGCACATTCTCTTACTATCCACAAATCTGTTAGTGATACTTTTATGTATGTGTGTATATATATATATATATATATATATATATATATCTTCAATCATATCTTCATCATCACTCTCCATATTACTTTAGTATCTGTAAATTGTCATGCAATTTTGGGAAAGACAGTTTGCAATTTTTTTTCTCTTAAAGTGGTTTTAACAAATTTATTTAACTGGGATGAGAAGAGATAAAAACCATGCCTTTCCTAAAGATATTTGTGCGAAAGTGAATGCAACAGAAGGTTCATTGATTCTCTTTTCCATGCTGATATACATTACACTAGCCACACAGAAATTCCACTTGGATAGAAAAACTGCTCATTCAGTAAGAACAGATTTTAAGGCTAAACTCTGGCTAAGGTTCTTGTTGCATTTTTGAACATTGTAAAAATGAAGACTTTTGACTATTGCAAAACATAGAAGAAATATTCTTTTAGAAAGACTGCTTTCATTAAAAGTTTTGTAAAGATGTTAAATAATTATACTTTTTTTTTTTTTTTTTTTTTAATTGCAATCTAATGTGATTCATTGTATATAATGACAGTTATCTTTTTGAGAGAAATTAAAAGAACTTTCCTGAGATGAGGTATTGTAACTATTTACATTGTTTGGTCTGTTGTCCTCATCTTCACTGTCACATTCACAATATTTTGGCTGTTTGAAATTACAACAGATATCACTTGAAGAAGGCCAGAGCATACACTGGCTGAAACATCACAAATATGACAGTAAAGATGAGGACAGGCCTGAACAATGTAAATAGTGTAAAGAACTTAAGAATGTTTATCTTTGAATAACAAAAACAAATTTTTAGCTAACCCACTAGATAAAAAAAATTTTTTTTTTTCAAAATAGTAACTAAGTCCTTTTTTTTTTCCTCCCTTTCTGTTTTCACAATGCTTGTCCTATTCAGTGCATGTATCTCTCTCTCTCTCTCTCTCTCTCTCTCTCTCTTATTAATGTATTTGTTGTCTCCTTGTAGATGCTGCTGCATTTTGTGCTGTCTTTCATCTTCAGATTTGTCCCTCCTGTCACTGTGGCCCTCATTACTTTTGCTTTGATTCTCTACTTTATCTGTGATGTCTTCCATGAATCACGGCCTTGCTACCCATTTGATCTGAGCCAACAGTGAGTAGATTTCTTTCCCTTTGCAATTTAATTTTTAATCAATCCTTTCGGATTTTCAGTTCTCATACGAAAGTAAATGTTAAGAAAAATATGAAGCTGTGTTAGACAACGATATATATATTTTTTTATATATCGAGACTAAATTTGGGGGGTTGCATGGCAAAGCGGAAAAAGTTTTCTTGTGATGTTTCATCCTTTAGTGTAATCTTTCAAATAGAGAAGCAAGACTTTTTGAGATTTGTTTGAGAGGTAAAAGAAGCAAATAAAACTATTAACATTTGCTATTCACCAAGCATATATTTTTCCAATGAATTTAGAATCCGAAATACATTTTCCATAGATTCTTCTGTTTGTTTGTCTAAGACAGTTAATTGATTAATAGTTTTACAGGGAGCTTTGGGCAAAAAATGTATGATAAAATAGTAAAGGTTTGTCTTTCATCTTTTAGGACTTAATCAGGCTAAATTTGTTATGTTGGTGCTACTCTACATGTGCACAAACAAGTGATGTTGAGAATTTTTTTTTATTTTAAACAAAGTAGTGAGATAAAAAAAAAAAAAAGTTCCCAGCATCCCTTGTTCATGAACATGTTTAGCTGCACCAACATAACAAATTTATTAAGTCCTAAAGGACAAATCACATCACAAGAAAATATTTGCCATTTTATCATACATTTTTCCCCACAAAGCTCCTTTTATCACTTAAACAAATCTCAAAAAATCTTTTGTTTTTCTATTTTACAGATTACGCTTAATGACATGGCTGAAAATTGAATGAGTGAGAATTCAATTTTAAGGTGTTCAATAAGCTTTTTGACAATTGAAGTATGATTTTAAAAATGGAAGAAAATTTTCATCTTATCACTTCCAGTTAAGCAAACTCTTGTCCATAATGGTGAAGTAAATTACGTCACCAGGATTTAGAAATATACTTTTTTCATTAAAGTGCTAAGCTGATGTTTTGAGTCCCAAACATTTCTTCAATCCTTAAAAAAAAAAATTTCCTTGTGATAATTTTCCATGCTGGCAGTGTTTCATTTTTCTAATTAATTTTTTTATTTTTTTTAGCAACCCATCTGGACTCTGGAACTCGTGGTATGGAGATAACTCTGCAGGGTTCACCACTGCCCAGAACATTGTGCTATTTCAGATGGTGCTTTATTTTGGTAGGTGTATTGATGAAAATTATACATGCAGTGTAGAATTGTTAGAATTAATAAAAATATCTTCTCTAATGTATTTATACAATGTTTTTTATGCAAGGTGGTATTATATTAGAGTTCAAATTCCAGTTGAATTCGTTGCATTCACTTATGCACAAATACCCTTGGGAAAGGTATTTGTCTTTTCTCCCTTCTCTATCAATTAAATAGTAGGACAGATTGGGTTCTATAGCCTTGGTTGGCAACCAGTCTATTGCTGAAAGTAATGGCAACCTACTGTGGGAAAATCTTCTGCCCAGTCAGTCATGTCTCTTTCAAGACATGATTGCCCAAGTGTATATCACGTCTGGCACTTAACTGACTGATATTAAAGTTTCCAGACTAAGATCTGACACACTGAATAACTTATCTATGCAGTCACATGGCTGGAAAGTTGAGTTCAAATTTTTTTTTTTTTTTTTGCATCTGTTTGCCATTAATGCTCATTTTAAACTGACATTTGACAGGCCTTGGAACAGAGATACTACTACCACTATTAGAAACCTTGTGTTTAACCTGGCAAATGGTAAAATATTGTGAGGTTCTTGATAGCAGATTTATCAAGCTTTCTATAAAATTTGATGGAGGCACATTGTTTCCATTTGTCAGTTCCTGTTGTCGAGATTGCAGAGCTGTTCCGATACAGCAGGCTAAAACTTTACATAATTGAACAGAAAATAGCCTGAAACCTTTTGGCAGGACTGGGTACGTACCAATGAATGTTAGTTGCATGTGCAGTTTTGTAAGACAATAGCATCATATACAGTGTGAACTTTCCAATATCATTTCATATAAACAAACATACACAATTAGTTAGTTACAAAATGGTAAAGTATTCCTGTCTGGCTCCAGTATTTAGACTAGGACAAGAGACAGTGGAAGAGTAGGATTTTAAATCCTGATCTATCCCCCACCACCACAATTTTTTTTTTTTCCCTTTTTCTTAAGTGTGTAACACAATCTTCCAAACTTTCATTTACTCTTTTGCTGGACTAACCTGAACTTTGTAAAAAAAAAAAAAGAAAAAAAAAAAGAAAGTAAAATTCCATTAATAGAAGCAATAAGTCATATACTTGTAAAATTTAGAACTTCTGTTATCAGCAAGACTACTGTAATATACTTACTTACCACTTAAAAAAAAAAAGAAATTCAAAAATAGAAGCACAAATAAGCTTTGGCATAAAATATTTACATTGTATGATAATAGTATCAATATACTTCTAACAGATAATATATATTGACAATAGTCTTAGTAATAAGGAAGATATTTTAATCCTTATTTCTTTAACTTTTTTTAAACTGTTTCTTCAGTGTTTATATCTGGCAGTTTTGTCCATCGATCAGACCACATCTGGAAGGAGCCTCCTTACACCAACAGTCTGTGGCTCATCATTGTAATTTGTATGTAAGTTGAAGATTTCATATCACTTTTCAAGGTTGTCTGTTATTAATACCTCTTAGGTAGGTGCTATTATTAAATTGCGCTGTCTGGTCTGAGAAAATAGTGTTTACAAAATAAGCTTCTTGTTAATCAGACCATTACAAGAAAGGATAATATCTTCAGATTTTAAAATAATTACAATTTGATTAGCCATGCTGCTTGGTTCAAAACTCCCTTTATGCAGCTACTAGCAACCATGGACAGCAAGAAAATGAATTTTTAAAATTACGTCCACCAACAAAAAAAAATTAATTCTAAACTTTATCTACTGTTGATTTTGGTGGCAGCATATAGTAATGGACAGCAGCTCCTATTGATTAATTGAATTTCAGTCCGATACACACCCTTTTGCACAAATACTCTCGGGGAAGATACAAATCCTTTACCCCTAACCAAGCTATAGATAAATAGCAGGACAGACTGATTGCCACCCAAGGCTCTAGGACTCCAGTCTAGAAGAAAGACAACTCTCAATTGAAAACTTTCAACTATAGCTTAAGTAGCCTCACCAATCTGCAACAAATGTACTCATGACGTCCCTGAAGACATGGTCAGTAAGTGGTAAGGAATGAGAATGTCCTGGATTTGGATTCTCTCAGATATGAAACAACTTTATAAGCAATTTTAATATTTTTGAGCTGGCTGGTGATGCTTCTATCCATTGCTTAGGTATCAGTTTGTTTTTTTTACAAAAAAAAAAACAAAAGCAGTAGAACCAATTTAAAGACAAAAAAAAAAAATAGCTGTCCAAATTAATAGCATCTCTTAAAACTGATTTTCAGAATATCTATTATTCTCATCTTGGTTGGTTGGTTGGATTGTGTGTAACTTATATATATAATCTCAACAGATAATCCATATTAGCCATCTCTTCTTCTCCCCAGCTATTGGTTAAATAGCAGAGCAGATTGGGTTATCAACCAGTATGGAAGGAAAGCTCTATGTGGCCCTGTTTCCGATTCACATAAATGTAATATTAACCTTAGATTGGCTCTTTGGGTGTTGAAAAAATACAAATGGTCTGAGCTGACACAGATTTGGAAACAAGCAGCCCCACTGAAGATCAGTGTGATGTCTCAAGTTGAAACATCTATGATAACTACAGAAACACTTTAAATGCATATTCATATCTGATTATGCAGTCAAAATTTGTTTGCTTTGGAGTGGGGGGGGGGACAAACAAAGGAGATAGGATGTGTAATATAAAAAAAAAACATTGTGCCAAAAATACTCTATTCTTTCATAGTATTAATCATTATTTTCCTATTTCATTTTTCTGTTTTCCAGACTGATTTTTCAACTCATTTTCTTTCTTTGTGACACTGGAATCTATGGAGGGTTCCAAAAGAATTGGCTGTCTCACATTCATCCCGCCATTTGGGTCATCTCTTTCATTTGGCCCCTCGTGACTCTCGCGTTCAGTGAATTGGTCAAGCGTTATGAAATAAAGTAAAAAATATTTATTTTTCTTGAATAATTTTTAATGTATCTATATATTTAAAAAAAAAAAAAAAATGTTTAGGTACCTCCCCTAAATCGCTAAAAATTAAGCATAGTAAGAATAAAAAAGGCCCCAAACTTAATAAAAATGAACGTTTTTTCCATCTTTTTAATTATTTGAAAATTTTTTTTTTAATCCCTTGTAACATGTTTGAAATGTTTGCAGAAAATCTTGTTTTGAATTTAGTTAGTGAGTAACCAAAATGTTACGAGAGTTTACAATGGAAAATGTAATATTACAACAGTCACTTTTTTTTTTTTTCTGGTGACAAACACATTAATTTGGAAATTCTTGCAAAAATCAAATTTTCAGTACTCATTCACAAATGAATGAAATTAAGGACATTATAGTCTAAAGAAAAAAACCTTTTTCAATTATTAATGAAATTTTAAAAGAATTGTTTTAATTTTTAAATTATAATTTATAGTTTCAAAACTTTTTTTAAAATACTTCAAAGATTTGTTGTTAAATTTTTACGTTAATAATTGAATATTATATTGCCTATTGAAAAGTTTAATGCAAATCGTTTGGCCTTCATATTTTTAAAGTAATTAAATTTTTTTTAATGGTAATTTTTATGTGCAAATTAAAAGGTCAATTTCCTCCCCTTACCTGAAAAAAAAAAAATGTGTATAATTTTGTCACTTTGAATGCCATACACTTATTTTATTTCTAATCAACAACCTTTCAACATAAAATTTCCTAATTTTTTAAAAATAATGTGTCACAAATGTATATTTTATTTTTATGAGATTTTTGAAACAGAAGATTAACTTGTTAATGTGTTGTTCACTTAAAAATGGCTGAAATGAAAAATTGAATAATTTTAGATTCCAATCAAAATAATTTGTTTGAAATACACCAGAGTATTTTGCTCACTGGAAATAGTAAATTCAATCATTTAGCTTTCAATTAAAACTAAAATAAATTGAATTTTTTTAAAGAAACTTAAGATTTAGGTATCTTAAATGACTGGAGGTACCAAATGAAAATATATATATTCGAGTGAATATTGAAGTCAACACTCAAGGGCAACAGACTGTTTCATGCTAAGCGCAATCATCAGGCCACATGTGCTGAGTTTTTCTTCGGCTATTTATATAATGTGTCAGAAGGACTACCCACAATGCCCCACTAACGGTTATTTTGGCGGGAGTGGCTTGGTTATTTATTAGAGTAAATTTATTTGACTTGTTATCTTCCAATCACCCGCCTTGTATAGTTAAGCAAATACCAAAATCAATTGAATGTAGGCTTTCCGACAACTCCAGCAATGAAAGACTATGAAAAAGCCCTAAAAGATAGTGGATTTCCGGTAATACTCACCATAGAGAACAAAAAATAACAACAGGAAGAGAAATATCATATGGTGCAACCCACCATATAGTAAAAACTAACATGGGAAAAATATTCTTCAAGCTCCTACACAAACACTTCCCGCAATCAAGCCTCCTTAACAAAATATTTAACAAAAACACTGAAAATCAGCTACAGTTGCATTGAGAACATGGCAGAAATGATGAAAAGGCACAACAGAAAAAACATCAACAAACAACCTGAACAAACCACACACACATGCAACTGCAGAATAAGGAATGAATGTCCATTAAACGGCAACTGTTTACAAAAGAACATAATATACCAATCACAAGATAATGAGGAAAAAAAATATACATAGGAGTAAGAGAAGAACCCTGGAAACAAAGATATTGCACACACAAAACATCCTTCACAAATAGAAAGCATTGTTTCATATTTTCAGACGAGTTCACGTATGGTTCGCCTCTAAATGGAAAGTGGCTCTGACTGTCGCCAATCAGAAGCATTTGCAAGGTTTCGTACCCGGCCCAAACGTTATAAATTTTTCCAGTGTCTGAAAGCGCTTATCGAGGGTGGACCAGAGTGGTGGGGGTTGGGGGGGGGGTATGATGTTGAGAAACCCGAAACCTAGTGATCCACTCTACGACACCCTCTAGCGCCCCCACTATGGTGCGTATGTTAGAAAATACGAACAGCATTTCAAAGTACATCTGGGAAGTCAAAAACAAAACCCAAATCACCCCAAAAATAACATGGAAAATACGAAAAAGAACATCGGCCTACAACAATCAATCAAATATCTACAGAGTCTGCCTGGAGGAAAAAAAAATAACTATTATTACCTTCCCTGACCAAAACAAACTACTAAATAAACGATCTGAACCAATATCAAAATACAGACATAAAAACAAATTTTTACTATGTTACTTAAAAATAGGAAACTAATAATAATAAGCAAATTATAAACAAAATTAACAAACCGTCAACGATACATCACCCATTACAATAATAAAATATAAATGAACAAATCATAATAAAAAATAAAATTAAAATAAATAAATCAATATAAATAAATTAATCATCAAAAAATGAAAGAATAAACAAGTAAGTCAAATAGATTTACTCTAATAAATAAATAACCAAGCCACTCACACCAAAATAACCGTTAGGATTATCCACAATGCCCCACTGACATAAATAGTTGAGGAAAAACTCAACACATGTGGCCTGATGATTGCCTTTAGTATGAAACAGTCTGTCACCCTTGAGTGTTGACTTCAATATTCACTCTTTTCTATTTACATACGCTCTCTGATATTGAGCACTTTATCTTATAAATCTAACACACCTTAAAACCATATATATTTGTTAGCTTTACTTTTTTTTTTTTTTCATTTTAGTTTTCACTGTTATATTACAATTAATGACAATTTACAAAGGGTTTGAAGAAATTGGATTTTGTTTAATGTGGGATGGGGTGCTCACATAATGTAACAAGTGAACTTTTTTTTTTTGTCAAAATTCTGTTGATTTACATTAAGAAAATGCATTCACTCAAATTAACCTGAAATTTCATTTTTCTTTATAGGCTCAACGTTCGCTACCAAAAGAGAGCCCATCTAGCCTTCGAAACCAAATTGGGCATGAACTCGCCATTTTGAATGTGCATCTTGTTCCATTAAAAAAAAAAATTAAAATAAAAAAAAAACAGGGGAGGGGAGGTGAAGAAAGATTACTGACTCATTATGTAGTGGGATTTGCTAAGGTTTTGATAGCATCTCTCGCTCGTCTTCCATCCCTACATTGTGCACATCTGCTGCTGTGGTTGGGAGGATGTGGCACAGCATATGGCTTTGTGTTGTTGGCAAGCAGATGCTTACCTAGCAAAGAACAAAAATGAAAAAGGGACTAAAGCCAGCATTGCCGACCTGGTTTTAATGTGATAACTCCTGGATGTAAAGAGTTGTTGTTTCCCCCCCTTTAATGAACATACAATTGTGGGTTTAAAATAAGGATTTTTTTTCCTTTCTATTTTAATGCAGGTACCACTGCCCACAACTCCCCTCACATTGTTTTTGTTTCTCGATCCTAAAGTTTCCCCACCCATCCACAAAAGCCTAAGCCCACATCTCTCAAGGAGCCCCACCCTCTTATTTACTGACAAGGAGGAGAGAGAAAAAAAACGTTGAACGTTTTTTTCTCTCTCCTCCTTGTCCCCTTACTGCTGTGTAGAGCCAGACACAAAATAACAAACACAGCAATTCAATGTCACTCTTCCTTCATGCCATTCTATCACACCTATCTTCACTTAATAAAAAATTATTCAAATAAAAAAAAAAATTGTTCTGCCAATTTGTTGGGAGGGGTCCAGAACAGTATCTTTGGGACCATTTTTTTTATATATGTATATATGCATAAATACATATATATTACAATGCCCTCATCTTTTGTAATTTTGTGTGGGGTTGTTTATTTCTCCACCGCGTTTGTTTATTTATATACTTTTCAAGAGTGTTGTGGCAAATAAGTAACACTTTTATAACTGACTCCTGAAATTTTTGAAAGCTTTTTGAGAGAAAAAAAAATTTCTCAGCTTTATTTTAATTATTATATACAATAAAATATTTAAAATTCCCCACTCATCTATCAAATGATAAAAGGTTGTTGGAGTTGCTTTTTGACTAGCTAAGGACAGGAGCTTTTAAATTTTTTTTTTTTTTTAGGGTCTTTCAATTGGCTTTTCTTTAATCAATTTTGAGAGCAATACTTTCTGGATGTAGTATTTTTTTTTTAAATCCTTTCTCTTTTGAATTGTATAACAGACAAAAACAAAAACTAAAATTAAATTTTAGTTTTAGTTAAACTAAGTACCTCCACTAACTCACAGACAAAAGAGCAAACTATGATGAAAAAAAAAAATCTTAAAAAGAAAGATCAGTTTTTTTTAACTTTTTAATCCATTTTAGAACCTTAGTATTTTTTTGAAGGCTCTAAAATGGATTAAATTAAGATCAGTTTTTTTTTTTTTTTTAATAAAACTTTTCGTCAAGTCTGGGGATTTGTTTTGTGCCAGCAGATGGATTATGAATTAGCATAGCATCTTTTTTGAGGAGAAAGAAAAAATCAAATTGTTTGATTTTAATGAAAATTTCAGTGTTAATTTTTTTATGCAAACTCAAAGTTAAGCCATTATTTAATAAGGACAATATAAAAAATGAATTTTACAAGATTTGTTTAAATTTTTAATTAAAATTGTAAAAAGCAAAGCTTCAATGATTTACTAATCATACATGACATTATCAGAAAATGAGAGCAATAACTACAGTAAATTTAAACCCAAAACTATCTAAAATTCAATAAAACAGATTACAGAATAATTTTTAAAAAATTAAAATTACTGAGTACTTCTTTTTTCACATTATATTCAATATTTTTTGTGGGGAAAAGTTGCCATAAAATATTGAGATGGAAAAAAAAAAAAAAAGTCACCATAAATAGTTATTGCAATTTTTTAAAATGGATTTCTGCAATAAAGTAAATGTTCTAAATCAGATTAATTATGCTTTAAATTAGCTAATGTAATTCAAATAAAATTTCAGGAAAGTATATTACATTTTTATGTCAGTTTTCTATCCTTTTTAGCAATTTCAAACTAACTTCAAGTCAATTTAAATTAGTTTTGAAATACAGCAAAGTATTTTGCTTATTGGAAATATTAAACTTCATGTATCAGTTTGAAATTAAAGCTAAAATAAAAGCTTCAAGAAAGATTTAATTAAATACCCACTATTTAACTATAGGAATAGTCTCTTTCAAGATTTTTGATCGTACAATCCAACTTTTTCATTTGTCCTGATTTTGCTTTTTATTGAGTTACAAATCTATACTACTTACACAAAGAAAACAATACTTTTTAAAGTTCTGAAATTTCTTTATTCACTCCCCACCCCCCCAAGTCATCTAATTCTACTCCAACAAATATGTATATGATCACAATTCAAGTTCGTGAACAAGTGAACTAACTAATTTGTCCATGGTTGGCTCCTCTCCCAATAAATCTGAAAAATTTAAAGAAAATAATCAAGTCATCTTGCAATTGTCACTTTGAGGTAACAAGAAACAAATTCGTAAGTAAACAAATTACACAGAAGCCTTTTTAGGCAATATTTTAAATGGCTTTGTTCCTCCATTACTATTTTAAAAAAAAAAAAAAATGGTGTTTATCAAACAAGTAACAAAATGCCAAGGTTTTTCATAATTTCTGAATCTTTCAAGTAAAATGCTCCATTTAGAATATGACTATCCTGAACATTAAATGTAAATCATGATTAAGATTAGAAACAAGAACAAGGGTTCAGATTCCAATTAGTTACATAATTGGAGATGTGAGATTTTTTTTTGCCTCTTCGGAAATACATGGAACTAAAATAGTAGGGAAATTTCCAATTCCTTTGAGTAGATGGAATTTGTTGGTGATAGAAGTTGTACAGCAATGGTTTTAAGAACATAAAGGAACAGCCTCCTCTGATCTCAATTTTGTTAGTTCAACATATCTCATAAATGATCAATGAGTTGACTCTGTAGAACATCGTATGCTCCATAAATTTCTTGTAGAATCCCAAACTTGATAAAGCAGGAAAATATTTTGTACTTTATAAAACTAGAATTTAAGTTATGGGCTCATCAGTGTATTTCAATCATGAAAGTGGAAACCTTAAATTTTTCTTTTTTTATAAACCAATTTTTTTTTTTTTTTTTTTTTAGGGAAAATATTTACAGTAAAACCTTGTTTATTGTGTATTTTCTGTGCTATCATGGGATGCTACGATATATAGAAAGTTTAGAATTTTCATTTTACTGATGAATATAAGTTTCTTGCCTAACAGAAAAAAAAAAAAATAACATATGTATTACAAGAAATAAAATATTCTTCTGTATGCACATATTTAACGAGCTCTGTGTTTGTAAAAACAAACCCTCACACATACTGACTGTTACCAACATGAGATCATTCACAGCATGCTACTGGCTGACAGATGGGAGTCAACCAATTAGAGCATGAGCATCACCGAGTGGGTAGTGTTACTTTGTGTTGTGCTTTGTTAAAGTTTCATGAAAGTATTTTTTTTTCTTTTTATTTCAAGCTCTATAATTTCCTAAAACTTTGGGTAGTGATCCTAAGCAGCAAAATATGTTAATAGTTGCAGAGAAAGTAAGACTCCTTGATATACTGAAGGAAGGGTGAAGCTTTGGGGTCATTGGATGCCATTATGGCCTGTATAACCAAAATCCTTACATCTGATTGGTTCCATCAATGTATCTGATAGAGAAGAACCTTGACGTTTTTTTTTTTTAAATTCCTTTTGTTGCTGGGCAAAGCTAGAGGTCACGCAACTATATTTGCCTATACTTCTGAGATGACATAGTATTTACATTATTCAGACTATAGTCCTCCTCTTTATTGTCATTTTTACAATGTTACAGCTGTTGTACGCTCCGGCCTTTGTAACACAAGAGGCAATAGAAAAATCAGGCATAGCTGACCACATATGGAGGGAGAAAAAGGATCACTACCCTCAATGGGATGAACTTGAAATAATAGATAAAGAACACCACTGGAAACTACGTAAACTTAAGGAATCAGTGCATATGCTAGGCTACAAAAATCTCCTAAGCTGACCACACACAAAAGTGAATGCAATATGAGCTCTGGTTAAAAAAGAAGAAAAAAAAATATGGTTACTGAGACATTAGGTTTATAAGTACCAGAAATTCATACATTTGTGTCCTCAAGACATTGAGCCAAGTCACTGGAACTAACCAAAGAGTTGTGAGTTCAATACCAGGCTACAGCAGTGGTGTGTGAAGAAATAACTTAGAGAGTTAAGTTAAAGAGAGATAACTTGCCCAAGGAATGAGAATGATATACACTAGTGATCGAAATTTCTAGCAAGAAGGCATATCACCTTGATCTTTCCATCAAATGATACATGAAATGTTATACTCGTTGAGCTACGGACACTGATAAGGACTTCACACTGAAGGTGTACTGGTGATTCACTCCTGACGAGATCTATAACTGCGAGCAATCACAAATAGATTGCTGCTCACAACCTTTGTTATCTCTGCAAGGTCTTCACTCAAAGTGACAAACAAAAATTTGATCAACATGATATGTTCAATAGTAGTTTGAGAAAACATAACCCTTGTGATAAACGAGGTTTTACTGTATTAGAGAAAATAATACTAAATGCAGTTGTTTTTAAAGTTTTTGGAAATCAAGTAGAAGAGGGTGGGGGCATCTTATCACTGACCTGTTTTATTGGTTGACAGAAAAGGATGAGAATTTAAGAAACTTATTCTCTCATAGCGGATGTGCGTTGTGGTACAGTGGATATCGGCTCGGAACGAGAAACCGGGGAGCTGAGTTCGACATTCCAATTGAATCCATTGTATTCACTTACGCACAAATACCCTTGGGAAAGGTATTAATCCGTCTATTCCTTCCAGTTATGGGTTAAATAACAGGACAGATTGGGTTCTATAGCCTTGGCTGGCAACCAGTCTACCGCAGAAAGCAATGGCAACCTACTGCGGGATAATCTTCTGCCCAGTCAGTCATGTCTCTTTCGAGACATGATCGCCCAAGCGTGTGTCACGTATGGCACTTAACTGATTCTCTCATAACTACTTTAATATCACAGTGTGAATCTTAAGCAGATGTAGCAAAAATGATTTAATGGTTTCAAAAACTTTACAAGAGAATCACAAAATTGATATCTGACATATTTAAAGAAAAGAAAAAGTTGCACTTACTTTTAATCAATTCACTTGGTGGTTTTCCACCACCATGAGATAACAGATTCTGACGGTAATGTTCACCCATAGTCCTGAAAAATAAGTTAAACTTTTCTAGAAAATGATCGCATATAATTAACCATTATATCACTATGTATGTGATGTTATTTGCTGTACAAAATGTTTAACCTGTCACTGAAGGTGACTGATCCCAGAAATTTAGTGTTTGAATTTCATCGTACCTTGCTATGTCGAAAGAAAATACTTTTGAGTGAAATTAACAATAAGGTTACACAAATTGAGAGGCCTTAAAAAAGAATGCACTGAAAAGAGAATATTAATAATGCAGAGTGCTAAAGATTAATAAAAATAAATAAAATTCATTTTCATACCCTTTTAAAGATTCTTTCCAGCTTAGATTGTTTATCTCTGTATCCCTGCTTAGATGGAGACCACCAGGAAGTTTTAAATGCCCAAGAGTCAATAATTCTGTCTTAAGTGGATGAAATGTTAAAAAGACTTGTTACCTTACTTACCGACTGAAAGGATCATCTTTGAAGCATTTTTCCCAGATGCGAGAGGCTACTGCACGGGACAAGAGGTAGGAATAATAACGGGCTCCATAGCCAACGAGATGGACAAACCTTAACTGCCAAGCCTGCATTAGAGGAGAAAAAAAAAATAAGATCATCCATGTTTTGTTGGTATGGGGAAAGAAGGTTAAGAGGTAAGCTTGTAAGCTTTAGATAACAAAAAAAAAAAAATATGATAAATTGAAAATCTAATGTAAATTAAAAGCTTTCAGGTTGTATGAAAACAATGTCATAGTTTTTGTGGGCAACTAAAAATTCAATTATCTTTCAAAATTGTTCCAGATAATATATAAGATGTTTGACAAATTTGTAATGCATTTCATTAGTCTGATTAAGTACTAACTAATGAAACACATCACAAAAGCTTTTTCCAATTTGTCATATTTTCATTTCTCTTTTTTTTTTTTTTTTTTTAAAGTGAAATAATTTCAGGTCAGTTTTATTGTTGATCTGTTTTCTCAGGTGCTAAAGGTTTTGGTTTGACTACTATTTACTGAGCAGATGGTCCTGGATGAAAATGGGAACTTTAATAAAACTTAAGCGGAAACAGAAGACCTTAAAATAACTAATAAATGAGATAACCTTATATTATTGCACTAAAGTCACCCTCAGTAAGCAATTATATTCAACATAATTACAAGTAGATAAAGTAGTAACAATAGTTCAATTATGGCAATCCAATTATTCAATGAAACCTGAGGTGTACTTGTCAAAATATTACAATGAGATTGCTTCATTTTTAGTTAGGCTTATTTCTATTTAGTCAACTGCTTTAATTGAAATTATCTACATCCAGCCAGAATTTTGGACATAGTAAACAGTACTATGTAAATTAGTCAAGCTAAAAAATATATATATTTTTTATAATAATATTGTCATTTCAATCAATATGTAGCATCATGAAAGTGTTTAAAAAATAACTACACTAAAATGATTTATATATACTGATAAATAAACAGTTTTCTTAAGAATTACAAAGATGAATGTGAAATAAATTCAACTAATATTTCATATTTACAACTCTAAGCAAAGAATTGAAGACCTATAAAAAAGTAGCCCATGTAAAACATCGCCCATCTATGGGAAATTATTAAATTCTGTGGGTACTGGTCTGTGTCTGCTATCAGACTTTGAAATCAAGCATATCTCATACCACTTTGTTTCCATAGTGAACATTCTAAAAGAAAACATGTTGACAAACAACAATAAACCGATACAGAAAATGAATAGTTTTATCATGGCAACCAGAGACATCTATTTTTACTTCTTACTCAACTGTTTATGAGAAATAGCTAACTCTGAAACTGGTATAAGGTAAGAACACTAAACTAACATACAATGAAGTGGAGAGGAATCTTCCAAAAATAAATTCTATATGGATTCAAGTCAATAACAAGATATTAAAAAACAAAAAACAAACTAGACAAGACTTTAATTTTTCAAACATAAACAGGACAAAGAATTTTCATGGGATACGACTATAATTTAAAAATAGACGAACAAGTAAATATATTTTATAACAAAAATTATAACTGAAAAAAGTAGCTTATTCTAAGGAACCTTAAATTTCTAGAAATTCTTTAAAAAAATATTCTTTTTCTGAGTAAAAATTGTCCCTGTTCAAGTTAATTACTTTACACAATGTCAGATTTGATGAAATAAATCAATGTTTTCACAATTGGTATTAACCAATGAATTTTGATTTTTTTTTTGATTTTTTTTTTTAAATCATTTCACCCCGAGCAAGGCGGAAATGCCACTGATGTGCAGGGGGTTACATAAATGTAAAAAGATTAATTAGAAAAGAGTGAGGAGTACAAACTAGTTAGAAAGGAACAATAGAAAGCTGAGAAAGCAGGTGCGATGACAGATACATAGGTGGAGAGAAAGGGAAGGTTATACAGGGGAGGGGAGAGAGCTAGAGGCCAGTGGTTAGTAGATGAGTATTGACTTTGCATTTAAATTTCTGGAGGTTGTAGCCGTCAGGAAAGCAAGAATACGGGAGTGAGTTCCACAGGCAGGAAGTGCGAGAGAGGAAGCTGCAGGAGTAGAATTGTCGTCTGCATTTGGCTAACCTGACTGTGAATGGGTGGGACCCAGTTGCCAGTCTGGTTGCACGGGTAAACACCTGTTGAGGAGGCATCAGTGACTTAAGCTCATCCGAGCAGAAGCCATGAAAGTATACAATTATCAGATTATTTTTATGATAGCTATACATTTTAATTTCACCTTAAAATATCCGATTTTATTAAAAATATTTATAACATATTTGGTAATGTGAGATTTCATACCTCTTGGGCTGTTAATCATTGTGTGTGTGTGTGTGTGCGCGCATGTGTATAACTTCACCCCAACCAAAGTGAAAATGCAAGAGGTCACCGCAAGTGAAAGAGAAGGAAAAAATTCTAGAAGAAACCAGAAACCCAATACTAAACAGAAAACAACGGATAGATCTCTATTCCTGTTTAAAAGACTGAGGAGGAGCAGTGTTGTATACCTACCTATGTACAGTAATGATATGTTTATTACTCTTAAATACATTGATACTACTGAAATAAGGGGAAGAATAGAGTGATTATACTGATTAGTAGTGTATCTGCTTCACACAGCATGTAGTCTTGTATTTGTTGATATACTATTATTCCCAACCTCCATTTTGGTGATTAACAGTGTAACCTTTTTGGGTTACAACAAGTGCGTGCACACACACACACACACACACACACACACACACACACAGGTGTATGGATGAAATAATGGGTTTTTTTTTTGTTTTTTGTTTTTTTTGATACGGAATTTTATTTTGTTATTATAGTTGATCAATTATAATGATCTTTAATCAAATATTAACATTAACGCCCCACGAAATTGTTTTTAGAATCTCTTCTTTAAATTAGAAATTAGATGTATTCTGATTGGTCCCCACTGACTACATAACAATGTCTTCCTGATTAAGGGGGTTGGGCTAGTTTTGAACCTTTTAAAACTCTTCAACGTGAATTCAACATCATCACTTGATGAGACACAGTGTCGAAACAAAATGGCTATTTTTGTAGTGATATAACATGTTATATATATATATATATATATATATATATATATATAACATTTCTTTTAAATTCCAGATATTTACTGACTACTCTGAGTCATAAGAATGACTTAGTTTCCAAAGAGAAACAAAATATTGGAAAGTTATCAAGTAATGGAGAGATAACATTGAAGATTGTAAAACAACATAACAAATTAGGAACATTAGAAAATTGGCTTTCATAAAAAGATATTTGAGAAAAAGATGAAAAGTATATTCACCAGCAAGAAATTTGAGGCAACTTGTGTGATGAATGTAAAGAGAAAAGATACCAGATACCAGGACATTAATTACTTTTATGTCTTTAACTAAACTACCAGCTTTAAGTAAACATCACAAAGAGAAATGTCTAAAGTACATGAAAACTGATTTCTCAACAGTAATTCAAGGAAATTCAATATGGCTTAAAAGATGTGGGGGAGCAATATTTTAGATTCCTATAAGTGGCAGCAAAATGACAAGTCCTTTAAAAGTTGCTGATTCCATCAAAATAAATGCAAAAAATTATTTTCAATTTTTGCTGTACAAAAAGTTTATCCTACCACTGATGGTGACTCAGCTCCCTCAACAATAGTGTCTTTGAACTTCATAGTTGTGTTGTCATATCCTGTTATGGCAACAGAAAACACCTTTGAGTGAAATTAACAATAAGGTTACTGTAGTTAAGAGGCCTTGGAAAAAATGCAATGAAAATGGAAGTAATATTAATTTTGCAGAGTGATAAAGGTTAAGACAAATGTGTAAGTTGTGCAAAGTATCTTTAAAACTGATTTCTCAACAGTAATTTTTAATATAGAAATTAGACCTATACAAGATGGCTGGACAAGAATTTGGGTTATTCATAAAATTAGTTACACAACTGGACTCAAAAAGCAACTGGTATAATTTTGGGGGCTAATATTATAAGCAGTGAAAATATAGGTTCCTTCAAAGTTGATGATATATTAAGATAAATACACAGAATTATTGTCAGTTTTTTGATAAATCTTTTGAATGAGGTTACAAAAGCAAGAAGCTTCAAGCTGAAGAGTAGAATCTTGCCAGATAATGAACCTTTGAATTCTACAAAGCTGACTATTTCAAGTCTATTACCCTAAAAAGGGCTTATAAAAACACCAAATTAACTGAATGGCTTCTACCAGCCATTCCAAATAGTAAACTTATGATCTATTAAAAGAGACGTATTATTTACTTATTGCTGCTGTTGAAAGTCCTCAAGTGATGTAGTTTATTATTTGTTTGAGTTTTGTTTAATGGCATATCAGCCTCTGTGAGTTATTTAATGTCAAAGAGGTGGGGTTTTAAAGTATTTTTTTAATGATCAGTTATAGTGAGAAGGTTGATTTAGTCAGATTTTAAATGATTTTTATTTTAGAAAACTGAAAATATCTTCTAGTTTTTTCTTCAAAAATGTTTTGCTGAGAATAATTTTTTTCCTTCAAAAATGTGTTACAGTAATTTTTTCTTCAAAAATGTATTGTTAATATTTTTCCTTCAATAGACTTTTATAGAAAAATATACACTATTTTTAAACTTTCATAGTATTTTGACCCCAGTTTGGGGAGTTACCTATTTGCCCATAGCTGGGACCCTAACAGATGCTACCGCGCCGGGTCAGGGTAGACCTCGGAACAACAGCAATTAAGAGGTGGTTCCATGCTTCTCATAATCTCCCAATCAGCAGCCTTGCTGCCTGATGCAGTTTACCGTCATGCCCAGGACCAGTTTGTTATTAGATATGTTTTTTTTTTTTGTAACTCTGTAGTACCAGTTCATAAGGTCTGAAAAATGACCATAATGCTTCATTGACCCAAAAACAGTTGTGTACAGCTGACAATTTAGATATTTCTGAATGGGTTTGGCAGAAGACATGGTATACCTCTGAAAATCTTGATCTGATGTGGCTACTTACTTGAGTTTTCAGGGTAATGTTTTGGTTTTCTAGCAATTGTTAGTGTTGAACAAGACTATCCTTGCACAATCTACTCTATGTTCAATATCCTTATCTTATATACTAATTTTGTTATAACTGATCCATATACTAAGGTATTTGAAGTGTTTAGTACAGCGATTCCCAAACTGAGGGAAATTTTTCCTGGAAGGAAATAATTACACTACCTACTAAATAAAAAAAATCTCAAATGGATTTTTTTCTCTCTCTCGAGACTAAAACTTCGGGGAAAACAAATGAAAAAAGGAAATACAGCATTCTTTGAGCGTTTGAGTTACATACTTGGTGGGAAAGGCATCAAGGACCCATTGAAGGAGGAAATCATCACTCATCTTGATCATTTGGAGGACAAGTTCAAGCGGTATTTCCCTGGTATCAACACTGAAGGCCTTTCAATGAGGTTGACAAGGAACCCATTTATATGTCAGGTGGATGATGTCCCCGAGTACATGCAAAATGAGTTCTTGGAGTTCAAACATGACTCTTCTGCCAAGGATGAGTTTCATGCATAACATGAAAGGGGAAATCTGGATGGTTGAACCAGGTGTAGGGGGAAATGACAGAAAAAAGTTTGGGAACCACTGGTTTAGTATGTACTATTTCCACATCCTGAATTATTAAGATAGATTCAGAGTAGGTGCCACTGATATTTTATGGAAAGGTTTGGGGAAATTTTTGTTTTGTTCCCCAAAAACCTTTACCCTGTCAAAACTTTCTAAAACATCCTTAATTCTGTGCAAATGTACATGCTGAACTCAAATCGATAATTGTTTATTGAAGAAACCTACCTTTATTTCATGGTGTCAACCATTAAATACATTGGACTATATCTCACCCCTTACTAGCGTTGTCATCTCTGATTCACTGCTGAATGAAATTTGACCAAAAATTGACCAAAAAATTGAGAAAATTGACCAAAAAAACAAACCTATGCTTATAGGTTTGTTTTTTTTTGGTCAATTTTCTCCATTTGAGCAATTACTCCACGAATTGTTTGGTTTGGGAACTCATTTTGTGCGTAGGGATTGACAAAAGGACAAAAAACGTAAAACTATGTGTGAATTCAGTCAGCAGTGAATAACATTTTTGAAATGTGGCTACGGGGTGAGATAAACAGTGACAAGAAGTTCCATATTTTTCTGCTCGATAAAATGAAATAAAGGTATGTCTCTTCAATAAACAATTACAGATTTGAGTTCAGCAAATACATTTGCACGGAAATAGGAATGTTTTTGAAAGATTTGAAGGGGTAAAGACCTTCGGGGAACAAAACAAAAATTTACCAGGTTTGAGTTTCATTTCTTGGAACACTTGAGAGAGTATGTTTTTGTTTTTTTTGTTCAAGATCATTTTTTATCCCAACTATGGATATCTATGTCATCCACATAACTCCCCCACCTCTACCATTATCAGTACATTGGCCTTTGGAGGGAAAGTAAGAATTCCTGTTTTCTGTTATTAGATTCATTTGCAGTGTGGTATGGAATGCTTAAACAACTAGTCCCCATCTCTTCATATATGTGCATGTGCATGTGTATGTGCAAAGCAGAGTCTAGAAGGAGATCAAATAGATTACAGCTTTCATTTTCTTTTTCTTGTGCAGATGATGAATATAGAATAGATATAAACATGTGTTAAGAGATAATATTAAATATATTATTTAATATTTATGACATCAACTTGTTACTTACTGTGCCAGGAACATATTTAATACCATAATATTTATTCTGCACTTCAGCCAAAATGTCTGTAGTGGATGTTCCAGGAGGAGGTAGTTTCCCATGATACATTTGATCAAGAACAGAATAAAAGACCTGTAGTTGAAGATCCTGAAAAATTCAAAACCAAATGCCAAACTTTATATACTTGAAAGGTCACATTAAGAATAACAGGACTGTTTTTTTTATTTTACAAATGTACTGATAAAAAGACTAATTTTAGTAATTATTTTCATACATACTAACATCCAACAGCTACAAATAACATTCATTTCTATATGTTAAGATAATAATGAAATGAAATTATTTTTATCCTTTAAACAAATCAGTAAAATCAGAGACAAATTACTAAAAATTGAAATACAATAAACCAAAACTGCCGCATCTGTATTGTATAAACATGCAATGAAGCCTTTACTCAGCTTTTCACTGACTGGACACATAACCCCATGTTGCATCTCTATTCTCCTTTGCATCAGTATGTACAAAAACTGGCAAATGTTACACAAGAAGAATGAAAGGTAAAAATAAATACCATAGCAAGAAATGGCAAGCATGCATCCTCTTTCCCATATATTCAGTGGTTAATTTCAGAGATTCACTTGCATGTTCTGGATGGATAGTTAGGTGACACTTGGGACAATTTCAGTCATGTAAAAATCTACCAGATCAGATTTTCCCTTCAACCAACAAGAAATCTGAATATCCTACCACCCTTCTGCCTATCTCTACATCTTCGGAATTCTTTCATGGCTAGTCCATACCCTGCCAACAGGCAGTTCAGAACTATCACCAATCTCAACTGACTTTATATAAGCCTATGAATGGAAATCCCAATATCCAATTAAGTGTCACTTGATCCTAAACATTTTCATTTATTTATTATCTTATTCCCTTTTGGTTAAGTAGAGGTCTGTCCTGACAACTGAATATCTGTTCATAAAAAATACAACACTTAAAACTGAGATAAAAACATTTATCATGCTCTCTAATCACAGTTTCAGGGTCACAATTGATCAGCTTCATGTAGTAAAATATATAGTTTTCTTCTTTTTAATAAAGGATCATTCAATTAAAAAAAAAAAAAAAGAAAAGAAAAAAAGAAAGAGTATTTTAAAATTTTGAATGGCCACCTTTCTTTTGTACTAAAGCAGGTGTCCTCTAGGCCTCTAACCTTGGTTCTACTTTGTTCTTAATTTTCATTGATGACATTCCCAATGGCATCAGCTTACAACCTTGTGTCTATGCTGGTGAGACAACCATTTGTTCTTGTCTTAAGAGTAAGTCTGATCAGTTCATTAAGGTCAAATTGGCAGCTGATGTCAAAAACAACCTAATCTATTGTTAACTGTAGCAAAGAATGGTTTATCAATTTTGATGCTTCCTAAACAAAACCGCTCTCTATCAATCATCTGAGAGACCTTTTTCTGCCTTCCATTTCCATGGCTGATGCTAACCTCCAGCAGAGTGACTCACTGCACCATCTCAGGCCAACGTTCTTAGTTGACATGAAGTGGAAAGATTATACTGAATCCATTACTAGATCAGCTGCTAAGAAAGTTGGTTTGCTGTGTCGTGCGAGTCAATTTTTCTGGCCTCTGCTTTTCCATTGCCATAAAGTTGCTTCTCTGTAAGGTTTTCTATGAGTACTTTTATGGTAATTGTTCAGACGAGCTATAGTACTTAAACTTTATAAATTTAAGCACAGTATGTGTGTTGTGATGTAGTAGATATTGGCTCAGAACAAGAAATCAGAGTACCGAGTTCCACTTGAATTTGTTGCATTCACTTTCATGCAAATACCCTTGAAGAAAGTATTAATTCATTGCTTCTCCCTGTAGCTATGGGTTAAATAACATAACAGATTGGGTCCTATAGCCTTTGCTGGCAACCAGTCTACTGCAAAAAGTAATGGCAACCTACTGTGGAAAAATCTTCAGCCCAGTCAGTCATGTCTCAAAAGCGACATAATTACTGAAGCAGTCATCACATATGGCATTTAATTGACTGACTAGATTGACAACAAAGTCACATTAATTTACAGTTGATATGGCTAAATATAACCATAAGTTTTATGCTAACAGTTTCTTTTCTTGCACTTCTTGCTTGCGTAACTCACTTCCAGCTCCAGGCTTTCTAGTTAACTTTGATCTTCAAAAAATTTAAATGCTATGTCAATCATTATCTACTGTCTTCTTGATTACTCTTGTTTTATTCATACTACTTAGCAATGTTTCTGTTTTCTAATTCTTTCATGCCCAGTAACCTCTTGTGTCTTAGTGGCTTTAGTGACTTGCATGGAGTAAATTTGATTTAAAAAACAAAAAAAAAAAACAATTTAGTACCCCTCAACCTTGAGTGGCTTTTGGGCCTTGTATTTAATGAACGATAGTATAAAAAATATATATTGATTGTATAGTACCCAATTTATTTCATTTCTTACTGTTAAATTCAAAGAAGGATGCTGTGGATATCGTGGACCAAGCATGTGAGCAATGATGAGGTTTTTGGAAAGGATGGAAACAAACAGGAAATTAATATTGAAGAGACAACTAAAGTTCCTGGGATTATGCAATAAGGAAGGAAGGCTTGGAGAACCTGATACTAGCAAGCCAGATAGAGGGAAAAAGAGGCAGAGGAAAGCAGTGGGTAACATATTTGAAGGGCCTGAGCAGGTGGATGATAGAACAGGGGTTGCGTGGTGTTACAGGAGAAAGTGTTTTCAGAGCCACTAGGAATAGGGAGATGTGGAAGGCCATGATCGCCTTCATCCTTTAAGGACAAGGCACATAGAAGAATATTTTTTAGTCTTCTTTTCTTTTAATATAATAGACAATACTGATAGATATGAATCTTAAAAACAATAGACATGTTAAAAATTAAAGAATAAAAATAATTTCACTCACTGAAGCTGCAAACATTTTTTTGGCTGCAGAAAGATTGTTGATTGCTTTCATGGGCAGAGGTTCTCCTGTTTTGTAATGTCGGGCAAAAGTTGATAAAACCTGGAGAAAATAAAATTACTTCTAAAATTAGATCATTCACCCTGCATGGGGTGTTTTGTTACTCCTAAATCTTTAAAGTACTTGTAATTTCTAGTTAGTAACTCATTTCTTTTGCTCCCTCCCACTACTCTCGTTGCTCACTGAAGGTGACTGGCACATGGTGTGGTGCAATTGTAGCTCAGTTGCCATGGGAGGTAAACGCCAGGGAACTATCCATTTTTAGAAATCTGAGGCGACTAATACCGTTTTAAAAAGAAAAATTCATTAACAAGAAATGGTAAAATGGAATAAATATCTATCTTTCAGTGTGCTTGTGTCAGTACGAAATATGATATAAGGTCAAGGTTTAAAGTGAGTTTAACGGCAATACCGTTAAAAAATTGTCCAAGCACCCTTGACACATGCTCTTTTGGAGACACTTCAAGCATTAGGCAAGAAATCCAACCCCACTCTAAAAGGAGAGGTACTTGATTGCTTGGGCGTAATATTTTTTGGATATTTCCCTAGATGTAAGTGTTACAAGTTGTAACAAAAGAAGGAAAATGATTGACCAAAACACACAGCCAAATCACAGACAAATATTTAATTTACAAAAACACAAAATAAAATACTTTACAAATATACAATTTTTGCATTCAAATAGAGAAAAAACAAAGTTTACTACTAGCAGAGTGACGGGTAAGTGTTACGAAGGGGAAGGAAGGTGTCAAGTATCTTTACCCAGTTAAGCTAGCGGAATAGTTTAATTGCTATACTTTTTGGAAATCCTCAAATGTGTATATAAAGAATAATTATTAGTTTGGTCAATGAAACAGCCAAAAAAAATATTTACTCATTTAGTTTCATGAGGTTCTCTTTTAGGTTTTAGTTGGTCAGTAACTTTTAGTAGAGATTCTTTTGGCTGGATATACAAATCCTGAATCGAGCCAGAGTTGATAATGTCAACAAATCCTTTTAACAACTGACTACTCTCTTCCCAAAACCTATTTTTATAGGGGCTAACACCTAATTTGCATATTTCTAGAATCCTTTTGATTTCTCTAGATCTTACTCAAATATTCTACAATCTTCCAAACGTTCTATTTCTAATTTCTCTACCTCACAACGACTTCATGAATTAAAACCTTTTTGTAATAACAAGTAGGACCCAACAGTATCCCTTACTATAACCTTCTAGACACCACCAATATTTTTATATATAAATGCATCATCGTAACACTTTCCCACTTTAAAGTATAAGTTTTGAAATTATAATGAAAAACTTTTATAAAACAATATCAGTCTATTTTTTTTTTTTGTGAAGCAATAAATCAAAATATCAATTTTTTTTTTTTGAAAACTTATGCTCTAGATAGAGCATCTACAATAACATTGTTCCTTCCTTTAATGTGCTTTATAATGACGTCATATTCTTGCAGGAGACTCCATCTTGTAAGTCTTTGATTTTTGTTAGTCATATTTTGAAGGAAAGTTAGTGGATTATGGTTAGTATAAATCAGAACAGGATTAATAGTAACATTGAGGTAGAAGTCAAAATATTGTAGTGCTGATAACACTGTCAAACATTCTTTTTCAATAGGAGAAAGAATAATTCTTCTGGTAGGTGTTCAGCAAATCCTTTTAACAACTGACTACTCTCTTCCCAAAACTTATTTTTATAGGGGCTAACACCTAATTTGCATATTTCTAGAATCCTTTCGATTTCTCTAGATTTTACTCAAATATTCTACAATCTTCCAAACGTTCTATTTCTAATTTCTCTACTTAACAATGATTTCATGAATTAAAACCTTTTTGTAATAACCCAACAGTATTTCTTACTATAACCTTCGAGACACCACCAATATTATTTTTATATATAAATGCATCCTCATAACAGTAATGAAAACATTTACTGATACAAAAACTTTAAACAATTCAGATGCTTTTTTGTTATTAATAATTAATTTTTATTGAATTAAAATCATTTGCAAACTAATTAAATTTTACTTAAAAGTCTGATATCAACTAATCTGGTTCAAGTTTCAGTAAGACAACAATATTAAAAAAAAAGAAAAGAAAAAGTAAAAAAAAAAGAGAGTAACAATAAAAAACATGCAGACAGTAGGGAAAGAACTTACTCTTGGGTCTGAAGCAAAATACTCCATGAGAACAGATGGAACTTCTGCAAAATCAGTTGAACATCTTGTCCCTTTAAAATAGATAAAAGGTTTAGAATAACACTTAATAATCATAGGCAATAAGTCTGGAAAGTAGAACCTGAGATCTTTGATTCAATCACAAAGATAACTCACAAACAAAAAAACAACAATAGTTTTCAACTCAATGCAAATGATGCCCCATTATGTCAGCAGAAGTGGATAAAAAGAAGTTTCTAGGCACATGTATTAGAGGGGATCTATCCTAGACAAGCAATACCATAATGATAGTGTTTCATATAAAGTTTAGTTCAGAGCCCTTAAAGAGAAGACCACCTCAGAACAGAATTGTTTTGACTTTTTCTAGACTAGTGCTCAGCCAACATAGGTGACATTTTAAATGCCTATAAAAACAGAGGTGACATTTTAACAACCTATACAAACTACAAACTCAATGATTTTATTATGTGGTCTTTTTGTGGGTTTGACAGCATGATTTATTTTGCTTATGTCATTCACAAAAACAGATAATTTCTTTTTCTCAATGGGACTCAATTTGAGCAGATCAACTAGCAACCCACTTTTCATGCATTCTGATTGGACTGTTTACATGAATCTTATGACATATCTAATATATGGAGGTAGGGGTGTTCCAAGTGTTAAAAGAAGAGCCCCTCCCAATCCTATCCAACCCTGGCTTAGTGTTCATTTCTAGTTATCTATTTCTATTCCCCCACCACCCTTTGCATTCTTTTCTCTTAGGGTTGTAGGTGGGGAATTAAACTTTTAAATGAACCTGATGACTGATGCCACTGAAAAAAAAACTTTTTTTTAAATCAGGTAGTAAAAGAAAACCTGCTTGGCTGCAGATAAATCCTGTTCAACACAGCCTAAAAAAAAAGCCATTTGTAAAGAAAAAAAAAAAAAAGTCCCCAAAACTAACAAAGGTAATACACAAAATCTAACATATATGCCTCCTTTATGTCCACCTGGTGGTTTTATAAAGAACTACATTGTATCCTAAATAATTTACATTTCAACAGTGGTCTAGTAAAGAATCTGGTTTTTGTCAGGTATCAAAAGGTGTCATTGGATGAATTCAGTTAGATTTTATTTTAACAATGGACCAATTTTTTTCTTATTTTCCAGGGACTTTTTTTTTTTTTTATTTAGCCTAACTACATGTCCAAATGAAAAAGCAAATTAACTTGTCCATATTAAAAGTTGACCAACCTGTCACATGCTGATATTTTGTCCTGCCCAACATTGAGTGCATTGCATGTCCAAATTCATGGAAAAGATTCTCCATCATACCAGGAGTTAGAAGTGAGGGAACACTTGTTTGTGGATTGGGGACATTTAGTTGAAGAACAACTATGGGGAGTTGGTAGCTGCCATCTTCACATTGCCTTCCACCTTGAATTGTAAAATGGCAATCCTGTGAAAGAAAGAGAATGATTGATTTGTTGTTCTACAGCTGAACCTCTTGCAGGTTATTTAAAACCAAAAAATATTTCTAGATAGTAAGAATTATTTTGAAGATAATGATACAAGTTTTACTAATTAACCCATAGCTGGGGGAGAGAGGTGGAACCGTGACTTTCCCAAGAGTATTTGCATATTAGTTAACAAAAAGGGCCCAACTGGAATTAGAACTTGGCTTAAGAACTGGTATTTTATCATGATATTGCCATAAGCCAAAAGGGAAGAGAAAAAAAATTGGAAGAGATTAACGAATGAGATTCTTTAAATGTATCATAGGTCATCCCATAAAATTGCAAGAACATCTCAAAATTACAGTTAACACTTTCACTGCTGCATTATTCTAGCACTGTTGCTTGGCTGTGCTGACCTATTTTGGGTGAAAATAGGAAATTGCCATTTACTGGAAAGACACAGGCAACAATTTCTAATGGGCACTGTCATATTGAATTTGTTAAGATATCCTACAGTACAGACTAAGGTAAATGACACCCCAACACACAATAATAAAAAATATATCACAAAAGAGGTTGTATTACAATATTATATCTACAATATTATAGTTTATTGCACTACAATATTATAGTTTGGAAATAACACTAAGCACTAGTTAATTTATAATATAAATGCTAGGCATGAACATTTCATATAGTCTTGTAAACTTATGTATACTTTAACAACAAGCAATCTAAGTTTTGTAATGACGTATAAGTCAGTCTACAGCAGCAGCAGTGTTAAAAAATAAATGAAAAAAAATCATTTTATGAATAACTCACAGAAGTGTCTGTGATATAGTAATATATAACATGTTTGTCTCAAGCCATTGGTAGCGAGTTGATTCCTAACAGAATGCATGAAACCAAAGTTAATGTTGGAGGAATCTGATAAATATCTAGTAACAACTCAGTTATAAAGATTCATATTAAATATTGTTTCAAGTGACAAATCCAGTTATAAATCTTATTTTTAATCCAGCTTTCTTCATTGGTCGCTATTTGTGTTGGGGGGAGGGGTGCATTAACACAAGAATTATTTACAATTTTTATTAGCAATAAAGCCATTAAAATAAAGGTGTTACTGAGTGTGAGAGAATATCAGAAAAAAACAAACTTGAGGAGAGAGAACAATAAAAGAACAGGGCTTAAGAAAACAAAAGATAATGATTGACATTGTATTTAAATTTTTGAAGATTAGAGTTAACTAGAAAACAGAGTCAGAAGAGAGTTCTACAAAGGAGAAGAAACGGTTAGCATAGTATTTAAAATTACATCTAGCCATTTCAGTTGTAAAATGAAGAGTCCTAGCTGCTAATCTAGTCAGTCATTTAATTGCTACACATGATACATGCTTGGGCTTTTGAGACATGACTGAAGAGGCTGAAGATTTTTCCCACAGTAGGTTGTCATTACTTTCTGTGGTAGACTAGTTGCCAACCAAGATTATAAAACCCAATCTTTTTTTATATGCACCTAGAACGTGCCCTTTTAATTAAAAATTTATAAGTTATGTAATGGAGGTAACTTCATTATATTTGTACAAATTTTTAAAAAAAATTACAATTTACATGCTTTAAAGTATAATTTTTAGTTTTAATAAATAAATATTTTGTATGTGTAATTCTAATTTTAAAAATATTACAATTTTGATATTTTAAAACCTTGCTGCTATACTCATAATTAGTTTTATTCAGTGTTGGTTCTAATTTTTTTATATAAAGGGCTTCATAAATGTAAAGTATTTGTTTTTATTTTCATGGTGAAGCATACCTGTCAATTAATATTACTCTAAATCATTAATGTGGACAGGAATGTTCCTTTAAATGTCTTGCAATTGAGCTTGAACTGAGATATCTATATATATATATATATATATATATATGTATGTATGTATGGATGTATGGAGATACTTAATGTATATTGAATTTTGTATTATAAGAGTATTATAATAGTGGATTCATTTAATATTAGAATTTATTAAAATCATTTTTAATATATTTATTTTCATAATTTTTATTATAATGTATTTATTATAATTTTTAGTTTTAATAAATAAATATTTTGTATGTGTAATTTAACGATGACTGGTAATTTAACAGATGAGGAGCACGAATAGATTTTGAAACCGCACTGGTGTTTGTTAAATAAAATACATTTTGCGTGCACGTTTTTTTTTTTTTTTCATTACTGTATACCTACTTTTGCATATTCTGTAGATTATATTATAAATAGTTATATAAAATAATAAGATCCTTTTAAAATATTCTGTTTTTGCTACACTGACACATGCTACCCAAACAGGTAAAACAAAAACAAAACATTACCTGGACTGGTTTTCCTATCCTTTCAAAGAAATCACAATAAATGTAACCAAGAACACCTTCTGTTCCATGGACGACAGCCTGTAAAAGAACAAAAAAACAGTACAGCATTTTTTGTCCCAGTTCTTTATCAAATTCTGATGACAAAATGGTCATTGTTGTAAAATATATTTCATATTTTAGTTAATCAAATGTGACACCTGACCTCCTTTGATCACAATGAGGTCATCTAAAGATGCACCTGTTTGTAACACAAAAGAGCAGGTGAGTATAACCAACTGAGCAAACAATGGCAAATCAGAAAACTGAAGTTGCAGTTAAGTCTTTTGTCTATGTTTCTAAGACGAGGTACTTTTTACATTATTTGGACTATTTTCCTCATCTTTGTTGCCATTTGTACGTTTCGGCCATTGTACGCTCCGGCCTTCTTCAGGTGCTAGGAATTTCAAACCGGACCTTTTATTACAATCACTGGGGTATATCATCCTCATTCCTTGCGTAAAGCCTTGATTGGAAGTCATGAGTTATCTCCACTGGTATTGAGCTCACAACTGTTTGGGTCATGTCACAGAAACTAACCAACATCTATATCCACTGGGCCATGTGTTCTATTCTTAAGGACAAGAACAACTGAATTTTTGAGACTTATAAACCTAATGTCCAGTAACGCTTTTTTTACCAGAGTTCATATTGCAATTTTTTGATGTTAATGGTTTTTTCTTTATTATTACAATCATCCCAGTGATTGTAATAATGGGTTTGGCTCAAAATTACTAGCACCTGAAGAAGGCTGGCGTGTACAACGGCCGAAACGTCGTACAAATGGAAACAAAGATGAGAACAATAGTCCGAATAATGTAAATATTGCAGTTAATAAACAAAATCTTTTTGAAATCGGCTACATTTTGATTAGTTGTTCAACTTGTTTGATTCAATTATGGTACAAATTAAATAATTAAGATTGTGTCAGAAAGATATTTGCAAACTCAAAATGATCATTGAAATCAGTTACCAGGTCACATTAAAAACAATTTATTTCCTACTCTCAAAATGCTGGATCTTATATACACTTAGTTAGTCAAACAAAATTTTGCATAAGCTGCTGGTCTCTTTAGAAACAAAATCTGGGTTTTGTTCCTAGTTTCCATTAAATATATAGACATTTTGTTTGGTAAGCTTATGGAAATTAACAGGTTCTATGTTTGTGTGTATTTTATGTGGATGTGTGTGCAATATGTAAACAAAGATAGAAGCATACAAAACTTGAGATTCTCTGTTGAACATTTATTCTTATTATGGTGACTGTAGTGAAGTGAAACAAATTTCTCAATGTCTCTTGTGTATGTCTGATTTTCTTTTTGGTTTAGAAGTCCAGGATAACAATGGTTAAAATGGTCGAGCTCGGGTCAGCTTTGCCCCAAGTTGGAACAACCAATTCACTTACTTCATGAGTAGGGTTGCTGAAACACATCC
Source organism: Ascarosepion bandense (assembly GCA_037127315.1). Classification (NCBI taxonomy): domain Eukaryota; kingdom Metazoa; phylum Mollusca; class Cephalopoda; order Sepiida; family Sepiidae; genus Ascarosepion; species Ascarosepion bandense. The sequence goes on from JBBBDQ010000441.1 coordinate 5,902,012, forward strand.
AAATTCTGCCATTAGAAGTGAAAATAGAAAAGATTGCCACTTTTCAGAAGTGGGATCATAAGATAGTGCATATGACCAGGTTCTTCCTGATTCTTTTATTACTTGCATTATGGGGAAATTAATTTATTTTTCATTTTTTATTCTTTATTATTATTTTATTTATTGGTTTTATTTCATTTCCCCACTAAGCTAGGCCACTATTTTCTTCTTTGCTACACTCCCCCTTGATCTCATGATCACAAATAGGATGACTTGAGAAGGGTCTCTTGAGTCTGGTGCTCCTTCACAGTGAGACAGTGTTTCTTCTCTCAAGGAGTCATCTCCCAAAGAATCATCACATGCATTTAAATCAAGTCTCGATTTGTCTGCTTCTGAGGATCTCTTAGATGCACTTAATCCAATCTTGAACACTCTTGCACTTTTTGTGGACATGTTGGTCTCACTCATCAATGTGCTATCAAAAAAAAAGGGGGAGAAAAGATACTTCACATGACGCACTTAAAATATCAGCGTACACTGTGTGTCGGGCCTTTACCCACATACAGTCTCCCACTTCATATATTGCTTGCTCTTTTTCATGTTCAGCTGGCGTGTTATATCAATTTCTTTTGATTGATTGATTTTCTGTTTATCAACCTTTTGCAGGTTATTTAAAGCCAGAAAAATATTTTTAGCTTGTAAGAATGTTTTTTTTATAAATAATAATGATTTACTGAGACAAGTCCTACTATTTAACTCATAGTTGAGGGGAGAAGAAGTGTGTTCATACCTTTCTGAGAGTATCTGCATGTAAATGAATATAATAAACCTGACTGGAATTGAAATTTGACTGATATCAAATTTCAAACTTACTGCACTTGATATTCCAAAATAGTTACCCATCTAGGTACTGACTAGTCCCGGTGTTGCTTAATTTAGGTGATCGTAAAAGTACCAGTGTTTCAATGTAATATAATAATAATATAAATCCTCTTTTATTTGAACTTAGTAAACTTGAATGCATGGTCATCAACAAAAAGAGAAGCCCAAAATGCCAACTACAGGTCGGGAATACTAAAATCAAGCAGGCACAGAAATTTGAATACCTAGGAAGTGTTCTGACAGAGGACGGAAAGTGCAACACTGAGATCTGAAGGCAAATTGGCATGGCCAAGGACACATTTTAAAAGCTATGCAAAATACTGAGAGACAGGAAGATTTTGTTGAAAAAAGAAATAAATAAAGAAAGAAAGAGTCGTGAACTCTTATATGATATCTGCACTCTTATATGTCAGCGAATGAAGGAGTGACCCAAAGCAATGGAAATGTGGTTCTACAGAAGGATGCTGAGGATTCCATGGACTGAATATGTGAGCAAGATCAAGGTTTTGGAGAGGATGCAAATGAAAAGGAAACTTATACATAACACCAGGAAGAGACAGCTGAAGTTTCTGGAACATGTAATGAGAAAGGAGGGACTGAAGAATCCATTACTCACGAGATGGATAGAGAGAAAGAGACATGGGAAAACTACGCGAGACATACTTGATGGGCTTGAGCAGGTGGATGGCCGAGCAGTTTTTGGGAGAAATACTAAGAGAGAATGTTAAGAGTGACAAGGGATAAGAGTAGTGGAGGTTCATGATCGCCAATGTCCTGAAAGGACACGGCACATAAAGAAGCAGTAGCAATGGATTATATTGATAGTTACAGCCAAGGGTGATTGGTGTTGCCCTTTGACATTTCCATTACTGAATACTGCACACTTCTGGCAACAATGTTTTTGGTACCTTGATGGCATCTTTCTGCTTCACTGCTGCCTGTGGAGATGTATGTGCATCAAAAACAAAGTCTCGGTCATTTTGTTTGGGGCAGTAAGCCAATATTTTTTTCTTTGTTACAAGTATATATTTAACCAACCCAATTTTGATAAAGTTACCTTAGTAATCAAATTGTAACTGAATGTCTATAATTGGTTGGTTTTGTTTTTATAGCTTATCAACTCTTTGTGTGCTATTTAAAGTCAAAACATGTTTTACATTGTAGGATGTTGCTTACAGTATTCAGTGTTCCCAAGTGACCCCCATTTAAGTACTGACATGGTTCAACACAGCTAAATTTCAGTGATTAAAACAGAATCTAAAGTTAATGTCTATAAAAAAGGGAAAATTGTACTGTCAATATATTCCATAACAAAACCAGCCATTCAATGGTATCTATGGATACAATTTTTGGCAAATATGAATCTTCATGCCTGCAAAAAAACAGTTTTTCAAAAGAACGGTTTTTTTCAATATACACTATTATCAATATAACTGAATCCACTCTTTTGGTAATGTCTATTTACAAGATTACAAAAAATAAATAATTTTTTTATAAAAGGAATAAATGTAAAAAGAAATCTTTTTATTCAAAAATTTAAAAAAATTATATTCAAAGTTTTTTTTATAAATTAATAAATGATAAACATTGTACTAGTTGGTTCATGCTTTAAAAATGTAAATATAAAATTATTTTTATAAATAAACAATCTAATAAATAAATAATGATGAATATTTTTGTTATTAAATTCTCAAAGAAAATGTGTAAATTCAACTTTATGTTTGAGTTTTATTGAAATTTTAATGATCATTTTTTTAAAAACAAATGTTGACAAGAGAGTGAAGAGAAGCAAAATTGGCAATTAGTTGATATTTTAAAAGTTATTGCATTGTAGATAGTTTACATGTTTTAATAATTTTGTAATTTTTTAAAAACATTTGGAATAAAAAGAATTTCTTTTCACATGTATTCCTTTGTAAAATAAATCTTTTATAATCTTGTAGATAACTATTACCAAGGGAATGAACAAAGTTAAAATAATAGCAATGTCAATGGAAAAACTGCCCTTTTGAAACGGTGTTTTTTTCAGGGACAAAAGTCAATGTTTGTTCAGTTTTTCCTCACTAAATTGAAAAGAACAGATAGTCATTTTCAAAAAGTTATATATATATATATATATATATATATATATATATATATATATATATAGTAGAGAATGTTAATTTAAATTTAAGTACTTTTGAAAAAGAAATATTCTTTGCATTATCTCATAATGAATAGTTGTCACTGTCAGCCTGACACTGAAGCTGTTCCAAGAAGTAATGAGGGGCTTAAGGAATATCTTGCTAATTATTATTAAAAAGATATATTTTACTTACTAATTTGTGTACATCATATGACCAAACTTCCCCAATCTCTACCTCAACTGGTTGCAGCTTGACATCAAATAGCTGTTTAAACAAGTTGTTCAACCCTTCCATACAGCATCCCAATGAAAAATAAGGGGATAAATCCGAGTTGTTAATGTTACATCTGAAACCCGAAGAAAAAAAAAACAAATTTTAAATTAGAAAAATGATAGCATTAAAAACACAAAGAAAACTTAAAATATATAGAATTGTTTAAAAAAACAAAATTGATAAAGCCTTTCTGAAAATTACAACTGAGTAATTTAGGGTGAGGGTTAGGGTTCTTAAACTTTTTTGCTTATTTTCACATGGAAAAATTTTCCACCACCCACCTGCAATAAAATATTCAAAATCATAAGAAAATTGTTTGGTAAAAGTTTATTGTTCTTCTTCTTCATGTGCTGTGTCCCTTCAAAATGCAGGCAATCATGGACTTGCACTCGCCCCTGTCCTTTGTCACTGTTTATATTTTTCCTCTTGGTGTCTCTTCCAAAACATTGCTTTGCCATCCATTTGCTTAAGCTCATCAAATATATCTTGTGCTGCTTTTTCTCTAGCCATCATGTGAATATTAGATTCTCCAAACCCTCCTTTCTCATGACATGACCCAGGAACTTCATCTATTTATTCCTGATGCTAAGTGAAAGAGATTTTGCATAATCTCTAACACCTTGTCATTGCTCACATGCCCAGTTCATGATATCCTCAGCATCCTTCTGTAGAACCACATTTCTGTTGCTTTGAGTCTCTCCTTCATCCTTGAAGAGATTGTCTAATATTCACTGCCATATAGAAGGACAAATATCACATATACTCCTTTCTTTGTTTCCAATGAGATCTTCCTGTCTCTCAGTACTCTGGTTAGCTTTTGAAATGCATCTTTGGCCATGTCAATGTGCCTTCAGATCGCAGTGTTGCACTTTCTATCCTCTTTCAGAACACTTCCCAGGTATTCAAATTTCTTTACCCGTTTTATTTTATTTTATTTTCCCTGACCTGTAGTTGGCATTTTAGGCTTTCCTTTTTACTGATGACCATGCATTCAGTATTCTTCAAGTTTATGCTCAGTCCTTTCTTCTTGCTTTCTCTTGTTACCTTCTGTAGAAGGTTCTGCATTTTCCTTTTTGTGTCAGCTATCAGCACTGTGTCATCCATGTATCTTATATTGTTGAGATTGTGGCTGCCAATGATGAATCCTTCTCAAAATTGTTTTACTGTACAGGTAAGACTCAGTGAGAAAACACAACCTTATCTTACACCCCTTTCTATTTTATGCTGTCATAAAAAATAAAAAATAAAGAGAGGCAAAAAATAACATTGAATTATATGCAAGTTGCTGCTGTATTAAAGAAACAAAAACTGAAAATTATATATACATATATATATATATATATAATCAGTTCGCCTCAAGCAAGGCAACAATGCCATGAAGATGCAAGAGGCTTCTGGGAGTAAAAGAGAATGAAAAGACTTTAGAAGAAACCAGAAACCTAATCGTAAACAAGAGATAAACCGAAACTCTTTTGGACAGTCTCCTTGTTTAAGTTGGTGAATGCTGCCATAATTCTTCAGTTCCTTTTTGGTGTTTAATGACAACAGTTAATTTTAAAATAATTATAGCAGACCTATGTCTATATGATAGAATGTACATGTGTGAATATATATATATACTCAAAATCTGTCATGTCTTTTACATTTTTTTTTATACAAACCAGATGTTGACCACCCAAGAACGTAAATGTTTTCTGCACATGATCTCCACACATACATCTGCTTTAATGAAAATAAAACAAATGATTAATTGACCAATCAGAGCCACTCCCACTCTAAAAAACCCAAATATTAATGTGGGCATCAACACTGACAAGCTGAGAGTATGCAACATAAACCAGCCTTCCTGTCAACACCAAGAGAAACAACAACCACAGATTTCAGTAATGTCCATTTCACTTCTAATTTCACCATTTTCTCTCCCTGTTGCCTTACTCCAGTAAATACACAAATCCAATGAGTTCACACAAAGACACATTAGAAGCACCTTTAGATTTAAATTCATCAATCTTTCAATTACCATCATACAAAGCCACCAACACATAGAATTGGTTCCTCTAACTCCAGGCCATTTTCACTGCCAGAGGGATATGTTCACAAAAAATAAAATTTGCCAGTGTTTTCCAAGCCTTGCCTTCCAAAGTAGTCAATGAAGTTACCAACCTATTAGAAGACGTTCCTGACAGTGACCCTTACAGATGAAGATATAACTAATCTGTAATAAGCAGATTAAGGACATTAATTCCTTCTCTGCTGACATCACACATTGTTCCCCACTAACAATTAACATTTATTGTCGATTAATCTTTTGTCAGACTTAATAGTTTTTCTATTTTTTTTTGTTCTGTTTAACTATTCATCTAAGAATATGTCAGTTCCACTATGTGTGTGTGTGTGTGTGTGTGTGTGTGTGTTTACACATTAGTAAAAATATGCAAATCAATGACTCTTATTAAAATATGTAAAGATAACTAGAATTTAATGTCTTTCAAATTTTTCAAAAATTTTGCAAAGTGCTTGATAAAGCAACAGGAGTAAATGAATTAATAAATGTGTGCGTGTGTGTGGGGATCCATGTAGAGATCTACTAAGTATAGCTTAGATATCGGACAAGGCTGGAATTATGAAGCACTCAGTAAGAGTCAAACTCTCTACTCCTTCATAATTGATCTAGAGAAACAAGCTTGCTAACCATTATACCAAGTTGAAGTCCCTCTCCCCTACACACACACAGACACACACACACACACATACATACATTGTTAAAAGTGAAGAAATGTTGCTTGGCAATTAGTAGCACATTTTTATGAATTTTTTTTTTTGTAAAGTATAGATAATTTTATTTCTATTTTTAAGTTTATTCTTAGTAAATTTATAGACATTTCTCTATAGGGATGCTTATAGGCATTTCCCTCTAGGGACATTTGTGTATATAAATCATAAAAATGTGCCAGCCATTAGTCAAGGCTTTCCTTGACTAATGCGCATCTGATTAACGCATTTTCAATTAGTGCGCTAAATGTTTTATATACCAAAATTTGATTAGTGTGTACATAATACGTGATTAGTGTAGTAAAACATTCTTCAGTGTAAGCACAGTTATTGAAAATTGACTTTTTAATAGTTACGATGTACACATTAACTACACTAATCAAGGAATTTTTATATATATATATATATATATAAAAACATACCCCTGCTGTCAAAACTGATGACAAAATATTTGAGAGGGTTACACACACAAAATAATAGAGAGAATTTGTGTATATATTCATCACAACTTGACACCAAAAAAATAAGTCACTGTTAAAGAGCAAACATGCAGCAAGAGTTTTTATAACTCGTAGTAAAGATAATGAACTGAGCCGACACGGCCTTGCTATTGTCTTTCTCCCCATGAGCATGACATAAGGGAAATATATACAAATGAATACATAATGGTCTTTATTATAATGGAAAGGATATCTGTATTGTAAATTTGGGCAGCAATCCCTTTTTATTCATTCTTCATTTTATGTGAAAGATAAATAAAAATTTGATAAGTTTTTTTATTCAGTTTCTCTTGACCTTATAAAAGAAAATTTGTGAAGACATTAGAAAACCGAATAAGAAAAATTAATACAACTGAAAAAATACATAAAAATTACACAAATTCTACATACTTTTTCAAGAAAAATACAACTTATCTTGTTAGCCAACTTAAAAATTTTGCATTGAAACATTTTTCAAGGTCAGACTTTTTTTTTGATAGATCTATTGAACTTATTGTCAGATCTCATATTCATACTGTTTCTGAACGATTTCTAATTTTAACTTTCAAATTTGAAATGCTTAACAAGCTAGAGTTTTGTAACATCCATTGAATATATATATTTCTTTATTTTATTTGTTTTTATAATCATGTCACCCCAAGCAAGGCATTTTACTGCCACTGTTATGCAGAGGGTTACATAAGAGGAATATTATGAGAAAAAGTGACAGGTTACAGGGGCTGTCAAGAAGAGAGTATGAGAGGAATGAGAATACTGATGAGAGTGGGGTGGACGGAGAAAAGATCATGAGAGAGAGGATGCAAGTTAGTGAGATAGGAGATGACTATTGACTTTACATTTAAATTCTTGGAGATTGTAGCAAGTAAGCGGAAGGAAATTCCACAGGCAGGAAGTGCAAGAAAAGAAGCTGAAGGAGTAGAATTTGCATTTACAATTTAAAAAGTAAAAGGGTGGGACCTAGTTGCTAATCTTGTGGCTCAAGGAAATTCATATATAGGGGGTACCAGTGAGCTAAGTTCATCAGAGCAGAAGCCATGAAAGTATTTGTAGAATACATATATATATATATATATATATATATATATATATATATATATATAGTAATAATAATAATTATTATAATTCATTAAAATTCCTAGAATGTAACATATTTTAAGTTTAACAATTTTTTCCAAAAAGTCTTTAATAGATAAATAGCATGACGATAGTAAATAAATTAATAAATGTTTAAATGACTTGTTTTTTTGACTAACACTACATTTTTGCATAACACTGCTCATCAGGATCTGATAATTTATAATAATAACAATAATGATAATCAATAATATTAACAGATTTATCAGGTCCTCTGACTTTGATGAGAGAGGTCACATGAAACTTTATAGGTGGTCAAGCTATAAATTGTTTGGATATTTATTTTTTATATATGTATATAAATCAGGAAAATTGTATGAAAAAGTGAAAAAAATTCTGTGTGACATGTTTTTTTCTTTAGGACTTCATCAGGCTAAATTTATGTTGGTATGACTACACATGCGGACGAAGGAAAAAACCTGGGAATTTTAAATTTAAAAATTAAAAAAAAATCCTCTTTTCCCCCAGCTGTAAACAAATAGCAGGTCAGTTGGTGCCTTTAAGTCCGGTCAAAAAGTTGTTCTTTATAGTTGGGTTAGCATCCAACCCTGCTAGTATTGTAAAATTTTGTAGTAGCTGGGTCTTGGTGGACTACTGTTTTTGTATATAAAGGGGTGGGTGGGTGTGTAGTGCGTGCATACTCTCAGTGGACCTCAAGTGGAATGACTATAGTGAATCCATTGCTAAATCCACTGCTATGAAAGTCGGTTCTCTGTGCAGGGCCCAGAAGTTTTTCCCGTCTGAATCTATCCTGCACATATATAAATCTACCATCCACCTGTGTATTGAATACTGCTGCCACATCTGGTCAGGTGTCCCTGCTATTCTCCTCGGGGTTCTTGACAAAATTCAATGGAGAATCTGTAATGTGATTGATACCGACTTGGCAGACCGGCTGCAATCACTCACTCACCAGCGTGACGTGGCTTTCCTGTGCCTCTACTACAAATACTTTCACGGCTTCTGCTCTAATGAACTTAGATCACTGGTATTCCCTAGGTATGAATTTGCACGAGATACTAGATTAGCAACTAGGTCCTACCCTTTTACAGTGAAACAGATAAGATGTAACCACAATTTCTACTCCAACAGCTTCTTTTCTAGCACTTCCCACCTGTGGAATTCCCTTCTACATACTTGCTTCCCTGACAGCTACAATCTCCAGGAGTTTAAATGTAAGGTCAATAGACACCTTCTAACACACTAACTCGCATCCATTCTCTCAAACACTCTTCCCATCTACCCAACCCTCATCCTCGGTATCCTTACCCATCTATCACCCTCCTTCTGACATTTCCTATATCTAACCACTCTTTCTCATCACTTTCTCCTATGTAACCCCCTGTGCAATAGTGGCAGTGGAATGCCTTGCTTGGGGTGAAATGATTAAAAAAAAAGTAAATATGAAAACATTTTGTTAATAATAAAATTTGTATAAGTTACCTTTCTTGACGTCCAAGAGCTGCATAAAAAGGTGGATCCCATGGTTTCACAGAATACTGAAACAAAAATAAGAAAAAAATAAAGAAGTCAAGTTTTCCACAGAGGAATTTAATTTCTCATTATACGGCCACTCATTTTTATCTTTCTAAATTACTTGATTTCCATCAAATATTTGTATGAAGATAAACTCTATCCAGCAGCAAGGCCTTTGATTGGGAGGTTGTGAAGAGCATAGAACTATTTCTTAATTGCTGTTCTTTCCAGCTCCACTCTGACCCAGGGTGGTAGCACCTGTTAGGGTCCCAGCTATGGGTAAATAGTTAATCCCCAAACTGGTGTCAAAACATTATGAAAGTATAAAAATAGACTTTTATAGTAAAAATTCCAGGAATACATTTTTGAAGAAACAAATATTAACAGCAATATATTTTTGAAAGAAAAAAGTACATACCAGCAGTACATCTGATTCTCGACAAAACCTACTTTACAAAAATAGTTCAATGAAACCTGATCTACAAACTTATTTCTTATAAAGAATATATATTCTATTCATACAAATCCATTGTAAAAATCTTGTTGACATTAAACAACCCATTGAGATTTATTCAGTCAGTTGTGCCATACATAATACACGTTTGGCTGATCATGTCTTGAAAGAGACATGACTGACTGGGCAGAAGATTATCCCACACTAGGTTGCCATTACTTTCTGCGGCAGACTGGTTGCCAGCCAAGGCTATAGAACCCAATCTGTTTTGTTATTTAACTCATAACTGGAGGTAAAAGATGGATTAATACCTTTCCCAAGGGTATTTGCACATAAGTGAATGCAGGGAATTCAACTGGAATTTGAACTCATTGAGATTGATATGCCATAAAAAAAAAACAAAAAAAAAACAAATATTTGTACTGTAGGATGAGTGAAATCACCGTCATAATGCTTTATGTCTTAATAATAAGCAATTTATGTACAAAATCTTCTCACCTTAAAAGCATTATCCTCTAGTAATTTTCTGGTTGGCAGGCTTTGTTAGGCATAATCAATCTTTATTATTACTTAATTATTATGTAGAAGTAGACACTGAGGTGAACACCAAGTGGCAACAGTCTGTTTTATGCTTCAACACAATTTTCATGTCTCCTATTTGTCTGCATATTTTCTATTTCTAACATTTTACCCATAAATGTAGCATAACATAAAACTATATTTTTATCATATCATACCTGGCCCTTGATAAGTCCTGTGAAGCTCAACAGGACACAAACTAGTCTTCCTGTCAACACTGACTGACAGAGAAACAATGACAGCTATCAGCAATGTCCATTTCACTTTTAATTTCCCCATTCTCTCTTCCTGTTGCCTTAGCAACAGCAATAGATGAAAGTTACTAGTTTTGTATATATGTAAATAAATTATACATTTATTTACCCATACAAAACATTTGATAGGGTCTGGCACACCAGCCTTCTGCGCAAGCTACCGGGTTATGGCATCACTGGATGATTGCATGGTTTGAGCCAATCTTTCCTATCAAATCACATAAAGAAGTTCGTCTTGAACGAGCATGCCTCCTCATCCTACTACACAAACACTGGCATTCCCCAGGGTTCTATCCTAGGCCTGATGATCTTTCTAATCTTCATAAATGATCTCCCAGACATGATCAAATCCCAAGTAGGCATCTACACAGATGACACCACCATTTACTCCTGCATCAGTAAGAAATCTGGCAAGGCGGACAAACATAACCTCACTGCTGATATTGAGAAGGACCTCCACTCTGTGGTAGACTGGGGTAAAAAATGGCTTGTAAATTTTAATGCTTCTAAAATGAAGCTGCTATCTGTCAACCATCACAGGCAGTCTCTCCTGACCCCCATAAGCCTGAACCAAATGAGTCTCCCTGAAAGCAATATACTGCACCTTCTCGGCCTAATTATCTCTTCCGACCTCAAATGGAACCATTACATTGAATCAATAGCTAAATCCACTGCTAGGAAGGTTGGGTCACTGTGTTGGGCCAGGAAGTTTTTTCCACCTGAATCTCTCTTGCACAAATACAAATCAACCATCCAATCGTGCATGGAATACTGTTGTTATATCTGGTCAGGCACCTCTGCTGTTCATCTCAGAGTTCTTGACATGCTCCAAAGGAGAATCTGTAATGTGATCGGTCTAGACCTGGCAGCTTAACTCCAGCCACTTTCTCACTGACAGGATGTGACTTCCCTCTGTCTTTTCTCCAAATATTTTCATGGCTTCTGCTCTGACGAACTTAAGTCACTGGTGCCCCCACCACAAGAATTTACTCGAGCAACCAAACTGGCAACAAGGTCCCACCCTTTTACAGTTAAATCTACAAAATGCAGCAGACAATTCTACACCAGCAGCTTCTTTTCTTGCACTTCCTGCCTGTGGAACTTCCTTTTGTATACTTGTTTTTCTGACAGCTACAACCCCTAGGAATATAAATGCAATGTCAATTCCCATCTCTTATCCACTTGACTCCAGTCCTTTCCTCGTCCATTCTACATGACTCCGTGTATCTTGTTCTTTTCCTTTCTCACTACCTTCGCAACTGTCATCATCACACCTGTATTCTCATCCTTCTCTTGCCCTTTCTCTGACACACCATGTAACTAGTTCGTCTTTCTCTTCGCTCTCCTCCTGCTTAAACTTTTATTCTATTATGTAGCCTTCTGCACATCAGTGGCAGTACTGCCTTGCCTGGAGTCAACCAATTAAAAATTATATAGTGACGTAAAATTAATAAATATACAGATGATGGTATTGTTTATAGAGCTTGACTTCATTCAGACAATAATGATGTTAAATTTTACTTTGGAAGCACTTCTAACAGGTGGAAGATAGGATTTAACAACCACATGTTGTCTTTAAACAACAGTAAATACAGCAAAAGTACTGCTTTATCCATACATTATTGGAAATTTAAAAAACAAGAATCCATTTATTACCTGGAATATCGTAGCTAAATCCAAACCTTACAATGAGGTAAATGTAATCTATGCCTTTTAGAAAAACTTATCTTAAACCATATCAATAATCCTAATTTGCTGAAAAAAAATGAGAGCAACAATAGAGTTTTCTTCCCAAGAAAAATATAAATATTAAATGTAATTTCAACCATTATTGACTGTTGTCAATATTTTTCCTTGCTTGGGGGGTGAATTTGATGTAATAACATCAAATTCACCCCCAAGCAAGGAAGTAAAGCCACAAGAGGTTATTGGGTGTAAAAGAATTAGAAAATAGAAACATCATCAAGGACTGACATTGCATTTAAATTTTTGAAGATCAAAGTTGGCTTGAATGCATGGAGCCAGAAGAGTGTTCCACAAGCAAGAAAAGAAATTCTTAGCATAAAACTTTATATTTAGCCAATTTAACTACTATTTGATGAGACCTTATTTTCAATTTAGAACTGTGCTTAAATTCATCAAGTCCAGGTACCATAGCAGAGAGCTCATCCAAACAATTGCCATGAAAGCATCTATAAAAAAAAATGCACAGGTAAGCAACTTTATAGCAGTGGGAAAATGAGTAAAGCCAACATGCCAGGTTAGGATCAATAATATTGCTGATGCTTCTTTGGATTTTATCAAAAATCACTCTTCTATTTTTCCTGCTACTTAATATTTTTTTTTCTTTATTCTTTCATACTCTATAAATCCTTGTGTCTCAGTGGCTTTACCGACTTGGATGGGGTGAAATGATTAAAAAAAATACTTTGATAAATTAATCTCTTCTGTTAACATTGTCTAAAAATTTATAGCTGTTGGATAAGAATGAATAAAGCTAGAATAAAAATACTTACAGATTGGGGATGAGATGAATGCCTCATTTTCTGTTTGAGTATTTCAGCATAATCATCGTCAGCTCTGAAAGAAAATACATAATATTGACAGTAAAAATCTACAAAAAGTATATTCAGATCAATTTATCATCAAATTGATTGCCTCATTCTTCCAAAGTTATTTATATTTCTTTATATATATATATATATATATATATATATATATATATATATATATAAATCATAACACCCCAAGCAAGGCATTTTACTGCCACTTTTTTGAAGGGGGTTACATAGGAGGAAAATTATGAGAGACTGATAGGTTATAGAGGGTGTCAGGAAGTGGGTAAGAGAAGGATGAGAATATTGATGAGAGTGGAGTGGACGGAGAAGGGAGCATGAGAGAGAGAGAATGTAAGTTAGTGAGATAGGAAATGACTTTACTTTACATTTAAATTCTTGGAGATTGTAGCTGTCGTGGAAGCAAGTAAATGGAAGGGAATTCCACAGGTGGAAAGTGCGAGAAAAGATTGATTGATTGATAGGTTTGTTTTACGGCAAATCAACCTTTTATGGGTCATTTAATGCCAAAACATTAGTTGTTGTTGTATGATGGGTAGAATTTAAATGTTACTTATGATTCAGAGGAACTTTTTGACTATATCTTGTTGTATAGTTTTGTCTCTTTTAGGATCAACCTTGTTGAAAATATCCCTTAGATTATTTTCTTGATAGTGTTTTTGTCAGATCTATTCAAGGTCTATGCAGTTTGTCAGTATATGGTGCACTGTGTAGGGTTCTTGGCATGATATGCAGATTGGTACTTCTTTCAGTAAGTATGAGGGGGTGATATAGGTGTGTCCTATTTGGAGTTTGGCTATTACCACTTGCGAGAAAAGAAGCTGCTGGAGTAGAATTTGCGTTTACAATTTATTGGTTTCACAGTAAAAGGGTGGGACCTAGTTGCTAATCTTGTGGCTCGAGTAAATTTATATATAGGGGGCACCAGTGAGCTAAGTTCATCGGAGCAGAAGCTGTGAAAGTAATTTTTTTTTTTTTATAACTTTGTCCTTAAATAAGTAATTTGATGGTATATCTTATTTACGTGCTGTGTCCCTTCGGGACATAAGCAATCGTGGACTTCCACTTGCCCCTATCCCTTGTTGCTCTTAACACTTTTCCTCTTAGTATCTCTCCCAAACCCTGCTCTGTCTTACACTTGCTCAAGCCCATCAAGTATGTCATGTTGCTTTCTCCCCTCTCTTTCCTGCTATCCGTCCTGTGAGTATTTGTACAAATGTTTATTAACTTTTAAAATAATTTTTTAGGGACATTACAAAAAATATTTTCAAGAAAATGCTAAAATTTACATTTTTTAAAATTAAGGATAAATATATTTTGACTAAAATTTAGCAGAAAAATGTACAAAACATTTTACAGGTATACCTCACCTTACATCGGTAATTTGTTCCAAAAAAGGCAGCTTAAGTTGAAAAATGATTTAAATTGTCTCTGAATTTGTCACTAGACTAAGCCACAAATAAACATTCCCAGTTTAGTATTTTATTCATCAATGCATTTTTAATAATATATAGTCAATAAGAATCTATTTTAAGCTTACAAATAAATTTTAGTTTTTTTACTGAAATAAGTAATCTAAATTTATGAATACATGTACGTGTATACTTGTAAATGTTTACAATTTGGCAATCTTTAGTTTACAGTACATCTCAGGCTCTTTATTTGTGAATGTTGTTTGCTCTAAGACATTATCAAATAAAATGATTTTGTAAGGTTAGATAACAAATACAGTTATTAAAATTATTTTGTAATGATTAAAAACATAGTCATGTTAAATTTACCAATATTTACATTCAATTTATTTATATCCCAGACATAGATAGCTTTTATTCTTATTTATTGTTCAGTAACATGATTTTATGAGCTTTTAATGCTTTTCTAGTGATATTAAAACTTCAATATTTATGGCAGATAGACGTAAAGTCAAACAAAGTTACTTAAATACATTTTTTGACAATGTATAATCAGAAATGACATAACCCGAGGTATATCTGTATTACGAAGTAGTGAGACATTTTTAAATTGTCCAATCAATTCTATACACAACTGTCACAATTTTTGATATAAACAGCTGAATGCTCTTATTATATGAGGGGGTGGTGAAAATTTCTTGGCCTTACCTACTTTTCAACTCAAAGGATAAATATATCATCATCATTCTGTGGCCTCGGCCGAGATTCAAAATCTTGTCAGTAGCTGAATACTTGATGCTTCGCCAGAGCTACCAAGGGTGTTTTTATCGTGACACCATCACTAGATGGGTTGCCTACCACGGCTTAAGAGAGGCCCATTCACCCTCATTAAGAGAAGGATATCTTGCACCAGTTTCCCAACCTGGTATTTCTTTTACAACCTTGCAGTAAAAAAAAGATATTATACATAAACTACTGCTTGTAGAAAACAGTAATTTTCGAAAAGATATTTTTTTTTTTTATAAAGTATAACCAAACATTACATTTTTTTTTGGCCAGTCCAACATCTTTTCACCACCTCCCCACCTTGTACATCAGTTTCAGTTTGTTGGGACGCCCACGCCTATTCGGCTATAATGGACTATTCCATTACTATGTAAAGTAATGGTGGCATCTACGTAAGGGAGTGTGCCGAGCAGCCGACCGACAAGTCAGTCGTAGACTTCCGGTGACGACCCGGAAGTACCCATTGCTCATACTACGTCTTACGACAGTTGAGACGATTAACCTCTATTCTTGTATTGGATACTAATAACCTTTGTAAATACTATTTTCACGGAATACAACAATTAACCTATTCCTGTTGTTGAGTTATTTATTCTTACTCACGACATAACACAGTTGCTTGAAGTAACAAAAAAAATATATATATATACTTACTTTTTTGTAACCATTTCAGCAAGAGTATCTAAAAAATTCATCACATTTTCTGAAAAAGATAAAAATATATCTCTAGAGAATTAAAATCTCTTCTTTTTTTTATTTAAGTAATGTTCATTTAATACAACGCCCAAGAGCCACTCGAGGTAGAGGGTTACTCTGTGGTGTAAAAAGTAGCAAGAAGTGTAGTTAATGATGTTATGTAGGAAAGTTAACAGTTTACCATATACTCAGAAAGGTCAAAATTGTAGTGATTAGGAAAACATCCTGCCAGGAGTCTGTTTTACAAAGAAGTGGTCCAAGTGGATTTTACTTCTTATTAATGAAATACAAAGGGAATGAAGATGATTCATTTTTCTTTCCTTGGTATGGCAAGTCCTGGCTGCAAAAGTCAGAGATGGTGAATTGAAGCTTGTCAGAAAACTTGCTACAGAAATAACAATAGAGACTTGCAAGGTTTCATCTGCGCAAAAGGTGTTGTAGGGTGGAAAATAATCACCCCCAAGGCCGTGTAGATGCTTTCAAACCATCAAGACAGGCAAGTGAGGACTGGGCAGCTCTAGCCCAGATATAGCAACAATAATCCATTTTTAGTCTGACCTGGCTCTTGTAAAGATAGAGCATAGCAGAGGAAGTTAGATACTTACTGCAGCAATACAATGAAGCGACCATTTTTCCAATATCTTTAACAATAGGTCATACATATGCGTTCTACTTGTGGTCTGAAGTGAGTTTGAGTTTTAATAAATATTCTAGGCAAGAAGCCACTTTGGTTTCCTATGGCTTATCAACCCTTTGCAGGTTAATTAAAACCATAAAATAATTTTAGATTGTAAGAATTATTTTTTTTTTTTTTTTTTGGAGATAATGATTTTTTTTGGAGATAATGATTTAATGCTAAAAGTCCTAATTAATCCATAGCTGGGGAGTGAAGAGGTGGATTCAAACTTTTCCATAAGTGAATGAAACAAATTTGACTGAAATTTGAACTTGCTCTCCAATTTCTCATTCCAAGCTGATATCCATTACGATACAACACACATAGATATATAACAGACCAAATTATATTCGTACTTTTAAATTCATTTTTTTTTTCCTTTAGCACTACTTTATATTGGGCAAGTTATGACTTTTTTTTTTTTTTTTAGACGATTTTAGATAATAATGAAAAAACAAAAAAACAAAAAAAAAACAAAAAGAAAACAATGGTTACCTGGGTTTTCTACCATAGTGCCTCTGAGTGATCGATGAGCAAATGTTGGGAACCCCACAAGTTGTGCCACAGCAAATCGAGCATGAAGTAAAGCATCCAATAATTCACTTTGATGCGAATTATGCTGGAGGAATATTTTATAAGCAGCTTCACGTATCTAAATAAATGAAAAGAATCACCAAAAACAAATTTATAAATAAATCCAAAATATATCGTCCAAAGAAACATATTTAATTAATACAATATTCCAGGTATTTAAATAAATCATTACATCATTTCATTTTAATACAGGTTCCTTGATATTCTACAACCTTCATTAGACTTTTATGTATTGATTTTACTTTTCCATTGTTTAAACTTTAACATTACTTGCAAACATTTTAAATTATTCAAGAAGATTTTTGCTTGAATATGGTTTTACATTGACAAGTACATCTCTTTTAAAAGTTTCTTTAGTAAGACTTGTACCACTTGAAAAATGTCTTGTTAAAAATTATTTATAATAATTATTGATATTTATCTTGATATCATCAATTTTGAAGAAGCCTATAATTTCATCCGCATCAAAGCTGTTTCAACTTGAAATCATATTGCAAATGATTGTATGATTTTTCATCTTTAGCACGATTGCTCATTTCCAAGCATACCTATCAGCTCAGGCCCATTTATGCGTCTTTAACATTTAGAGATGTGCGTTGTGGTGCAGTGGATATCAAGGATGTGCATTGTGGTGCAGTGGATATTGACTGGGAACGCCGAATTGGGTTGCTGCGTTCGAACTCCATTTGAATTCCTTGCATTCACTTATGCACAAATATCCTTCAGAAAGGCATTAATCCGTCTCTTCCCTCCAATTATGACTTAAATAGTAGAACAGATTGGGTTTTATAGCCTTGGCTGGCAACCAGTCCATTGCAGAAAGCAATGGCAACCTACTGCAGTATAATCTTCTGCCCAGTCAGTCATGTCTCTTTCGAGACATGATCGCTCAAGGGGTGTATCACGTATAGCACTTGACTGAACTTTGACAGTCAACCTGTGGTTAATACTGTTACCATTCTTAATAGACCTTAGTCACAGTTTAAGTATGTGCCTTGCCAGGGATATATATTGTTCCTTTTCCTATACTGGTTGCTTACAGTGACTAAAGAGACCAGTTTGCCCTGATATATAATCCATGTCTGAAAAGATAGATTCATACCTTTCCCAAGGGTATTTGTGCTAAAGTTAATGTAACAATCTCAACTGATATTCAATCTCAGCTTACCAATTACTTGTTCCAAACCTTTAAATATTATGCCAACTGTACATCACTACCTGAAATACTAGCCTAAAACATTACTCCTATGTTGTATTTTAAATCATGTTGAATGACTATTTCCAGGAAAGAGTCAACCTCAAGCCCAGCCATCAGGTCTGCATTCATCACTGTTGAAAAATCAGTTTTTTTATGTATTTATTTACTCAGAGGTGTTAGTTTGGTTGCTTTCATGTTTTTAGTGAATCTTCTTCATCTCCTGGGTTATCTCCCCTTTGCTGAAATTCACATCAGCTTGTTGAAATATTTTTCACTGGTCAATCTATTTTGTTTGCTATTATCCTTTGTTAATATTTCTCAAATTTCTTTTTGTGACATTCTTAAAACCAGTTACTTTCTTGTTCTTATCACTGAGTAGAACCTGAATTTTTGCCAATGGTGTCCCTGCCACAAGAATTTACTTGTGCAACTAGACTGGCAACAAGGTCCCACCCATTTACAGTTAAATCAGTCAAATGCAGCCGACAATTCTACTCCAGCAGCTTCTTTTCTTGCATTTCCCACCTGTGGAACTCCATTCCATATACTTGCTTTCCAGACGGTTACAACCTCCAGGAATTTAAATGCAATGTCAATACCCATCTCTTATCCACTTGACTCCGGTTCTTTCTGCATCACTCTGTGCATCTTGTTCTTTTCCTTTCTATCTTCCCAACTGTTTTCACACCTGTGTTCCCATCCTTCTCTTGCCCTTTCTCTGACACCCCCTGTAACTGGTTCGTCTTTTTCTTCACTCTCCTCCTATATAAACTTTTGCTCTTATGTAGCTCCCTGCGCATCAGTGGCGGTACCGCCTTGCTCTAAAAAAAAAAAAAGAAAAAGTGTTCCCTCAGGGAGGGCTCTGTCTTGAGCGTCTGTTGGGACTTAAGATAAACAGAGACCACAAATGGGACTCATACATACAAACAATCCCTAAAGATGCTTAAGAAATGTTCAGTTTCCTGTACCATTGCAGTCAGCAGCTTCCTTCTGCTGTCCTCTATCGTCATAAGAGTCAGACCAGGCCGAAAATGGAGTAATGCCTCGTCTTCACTCTCTCTCATCAGGATAGAGTCCAAAAGCGTCTCTATAGCCTTGTGACAGATCAATTATCTTCCATCCTACAACACCTTTCCCACGAATGAAACATTGAAAGCCCCTCACTGCTGTATTGTTATTTCCATACCAAGTGTTCAAATGAAATAAATTTCTTAATTACACCAGTCCTAACCTTCACAGCTAAGACCCACCATGTGACACAAAAACAATTGTAGCAACCATCATTCCCTCCATTAGTAGGATCTAAGTTCTACTCAAGCAGCTTCTTTCCATGAACTTCTGATTTGTGGAACAGACTCCCAAGAGAATGCTTCCTTGATCACTACAATCTTAAACTGTCTAATTTTTGAGTTAACTATTACCTTATACACATATCCCCTAAAACTATTCCTCTTAGTCTGTAACCCTCTACCTTACACATTATTGCAACAAAAATTTTGTCAATGATTTAGATTTCTTTTTTTATGGTTAAGACACCCACAATTTCACAAGATGAAAAAAACTAAAACCCATCCATTTTTGATGCTATAAAAAATGAAATAATTATCAGAAGCTATTTGCAATATTATAAATTTAATGAACAGCTTACGACAAAGAAGCAAGTAATTTATAACATAATTAAATAGAAAACTTAATATTTATTTTCATATTCATCAACAAAAAAGAAAAGAAACATACCAAGTCACTATAGTGGTCTGAAAATAGACCCGTTACCATCACACTGTCTCCATGCAAGTTGAAGCTGTAAGAAATAAAAAAAAAATTTGTTGAAAATCAGAAAATATTAGATTTCCGTGTCTAGGAATCAATAGCAAACACTAAAATCCTCCTAACTGTTCCTTAAATGTACAATAACAGGTGATAAATAATGGTTTATATGCAACAATGTTTAATGCAAAAAGCAGTGATAAGGATAAATCTCTGCCATTGCCTCCAAAGGGTGAGTTCCATGGAAGAATGGTAACACTATTAAAATTAATATAATTCATCCTAAACCATTCAACTCTTATATATATTCATACTATTGGACTGAACATCTTTATATAAGCCTGTTTAGAGTTTGTCTAGCTAGGTGGTACTAACAGTTAATTTATATAGCAGTATTGTTGTTGAGTGATTGATCAATCAGGGTTAATCTCATTGCTATATATATATATATATATATATATATGACTTTTTTATGTGAGAAGGTGCAACTGTTGGTTGCATTGCAAAGTTCCATGCTGAAATTACATATTGCTTGAATTATTAAAACAAAAACATCATCAAAAATAGAATGAAAGTGAAAAAAGGAAGAACACATGCTTTATTTACCAATGTCGAAGATTTTCTGGAAGTTGATTTTTGGATATTGGTGCTGGCTTTTGACATCCCTGAGCAAAATAAGTGCCCAACATTAAGATGCTTTCATTCAATTGAACAAACTGCTTTCTCTGAACAAAATAAAAAAAAAATCTTTGTAGTGTTTGTACATCCAAAAGAAAAAGCATTATAAAATATGAAAAAAAATGCTTCAGTTAAAAATCATAGTTTTGATAAAATCTTAGCTTTGAACTTAATCAAGCTTTCTTATATGGACACATGTTTGAGTGGTTAGAATGTTCACTTTCCAACGATGAAGCCCACAAATTGACCACAATGAGATGTGAACCTCAATCTCACTATAGTTGATTTATCAAGAAGGTAACTTCTTGATGTTATCAAGTCTGGGGTGATGAAACTTTTGAAAGTGCATTGATAAACCATACAATGGGTTGACCCAAGCCTTGTAAATGAAATTTGGTAGACAGAACTAATTCTGAGGTGTCAGTGGTTGTACTAGCAAGAAGTCATAAGTCATCATGACCAAGGATTTGAACGTACTTGTATTGTTTAGACTGTTGATCACACTAGATAATGTGCTCTTCCTAGAAACTGTAATTAAGGTTCGCTTAGCATGGTTGCAGTATGAACCACAGCTGTGAGTGTTGAACAAACACAAATGTGCCTGAGCAAGTGTCTGCACCAGGGATTGAGTAGCTGCCCTAGTAGACCGGCATGCTCAGATATGTGTGGTCAGCCACCACTAGCGCTCTTGTAACACTTATTATTTCATTTAGAAAATAACTTTTAATCATTTCACCCCAAGCAAGGTGATAATGCCACCAAGACAAAGAATTGAAAGAGAAGTCTTTAATAGAAGGGCTCTGAAACTCAGTCCTAAAAAGATTTAGCTATTCCCCTGACTTTCCTAAGAGAGAATGTGACAGAAGTTTTTTTTTAAATGTGCATGTGTGTGGAGGGAATATGCATAAAGGCCAAAGAGAAAAATTGTCCAGTTCCCATGATCACTGTCATACTGACATTGATATTAAACTGACTCCATTTCTCTTGTTACAATGAGGTAGGTGCTGTTGCTTGGTTTAAATCTACAAGACTGGGTACCTTCTCCTATCTCAAATGAGAGAACAGATACTGTTCAATTCCATGTAAATGATGAAAGCTAAGATTTAAAAATAGGCAGGTCCTCATCCTTTGGAAGACTGCATTGCAGCAAGCTCCTTATCACTGATTTTTTCTGATGCCAAATGGGACTGATAATATTTTCATATTAATGAGTTGTGAACCAAAGATCAAAGCAGGCTAAATGAAGAAATGCATTTCAGTTATCATTTCTACAGAGACCAGCAACTGAACAGAAATTAAAGGTCTTGGTAATTAAAAATTATTAAGTTGTTTATTAAATTCTTATATAGGAAATATGAACAAAAATCATTAGAGAAACCTCAGATTTTCACCCCGAACAGAGTGATAATGCCACTAAGAGTAAAGAAAGAATGAGAAGACTTTAGGAAAAGGAATTGGAAACCCAATCCTAAACAGATTTAGTTTAAATCTACTTTTCTATCTTAATCACTAATGTTCAATAATACAATTCCATAAAAATTATGTTGCAAAACATTAGAATGGCTTACTTTTTGGTAATATTTATAATTTTTCTTACAGGTTTATCTGTAATTTAAGCTAAAACTTGTGAATAAAAGATGAGGATCAGTCAGTCAAAAGCCATATGTGATATACGCTTGGGTAATATGTTTTGAAAGAGACTGACTCGGCAGATTTTCCCACAGTAAGTTGCCATTACTGTCTGTGGTAAACTAGGTATCAACCAAGACTGAAGAACCTAATCTGTTCTGCTATTTAACCAATAGCTGGAGAGAGAAGCAGCAGATTAATACCTTTTCCAAAGGTATTTGCATATAAGTAAATGCAACGAATTTAACTGGAATTCGAACTTGGCTCTCTGATTTCTTGTTTCAAGACAATATCCACTGCACCACCACATACACATTCAAGATGAGGAGAGTTCTTCTAAAATCTACATTTTGGTGAATATTTGCTCTTTACTTACCACAAAGTAGTAAACAGTGAAAGAAGAAAGACAATTTACATTGTAATCCAACAAATATTATTGCATCTTCTAATCTTAAATTAAAAGTAACAAAATACAGGTTGTGATGGATGAACTGTTGTCTAAATTACACAAATATGAAAATAACACTGACATCACATTTTAACAGATATATTTACAAAATTTATAGAAAAATATCTTAAAAATAATAAAGGGTAAATTTATTTAATAAAATTTCCCTTGGCTTCAACCATGGCCTCAAAACAATTTCAAAATTTCCTGCAACTCTTCTAAACATTTTCTTTGTTTAAGCTGGTGAATGCTGCTATAATTCTTGTCTTCAGTTCATCTTTGATGCTACAAGTTTTCTTGGTCTCCCATTCAACTGCCCACCACACATAATAATCAAGGAAATTGCAGTCTAGGGAATTAGGGAGCCAGATGTAAGGGGTTATATGATGATAGAAATTGTCTGACAGCATGAACTAGGTTCTACTATTTGTGTGACATAGTGTAGAGTCCTGTTGCCAGACATAGGGTCTTCCAGCAGCCACCCTCTTGACCCAGGTCAGCACTACCTCCTCAAGGTACTTGATGTAGGCCTCCATGTTAAGTCTGAGGCCTTGTGAGAAGATGAAGAGGCATAATGCTGCCATCACTAGTAATCACTCCAAACATCTTCGTAATCACCATTAGCTCCGTCTAACTCTTTTCGAACCCTCTACGCTATAAGATGTTTATATTGGAGCTTCCAGTGCAAAAGCTAAGCAGTACAGCATACTGTTTAAAAATTTCTGGCAGAGTAAATTGTGCCATGGTTCTTTTTTTTCTCAGACGGTACCCAACTGACCCTACTATAATATGCAGTTGACAAAATGAAAAACAAGCAAGGCACATTTGTGAAATTAAAAATATAAAAATGGTGACAATTTACACATCACACCCTGTATTATAATCATGTTTTTGAAGAAAGTAAACTTTTATGAGTTATGCTGCTGTACATGGGAGACAACTCCTTATTGACATTATAAAATCTGTCCAACTCCATTTACCATATATGCTTGCGAATTGTGCAACTTTTGAGGACCTAATTTTGAAGCTAGTACACACACTAATTTTATATTTTGTGTATGATGCAACCCCTTGAAATTAGCTTCGAAATTAGGTCTTACAATGTTGCAAGATACATGAATATATATGGTATTTAATTTTCAACCAAAATAGGCTTACTTTTTTATCTTAAGTTTATTATTTGTGTAGTTATGGAAGATGGTCTAATATAATGTCATATGGTAAGTACCAAATTCTAACATTTTCATTTCTCTTTCAGGAGTACTGAATGCATTCACATGGTAACTTTCAAAGTGAACTGTACTTATGGAACTCGCCAATCAGGATGGCTGATGGTGACCTCCAGATGAGCAACTTGTGCCTGCTTGGTCTCATCTTTTCCACTGACATGATGTGAAATGATTATATTGAATCAATTGCTAGGAAAGTTTGTTCAGTGTCATGCCAAACAGTTTTTGTTACCAGAAGTTATCTTGCATGTTTATAAACTTACTATTCACCTGTGCATTGAATATTGCTGCCATATTTGGTCTGGTGCACCTGTTAAATCTCAAGATTCTCAACAAAATTCAAAGACAGCTCTGTAATGTGACCAGTCTTAACTGGCATCTGGACTTCAGTCACTTTCCCACTGCCATTACATGGCTTTCCTGTGTTTTTGCTATAAATATTTTCATGGCAATTGTTCTGATGAGCTTCCCAATGTGGTACTACAGAAGGATGCTGAGGATACCATGGACCAAACATGTCAGCAATGACAAGATTTTGAAAAGGATGGAAATGAAAATGAAACTGATACTTAGCATCAAGAAAAGAATGCTGAAGTTTCTGGGACATGCGATGAGGAAGAAGGACCTAGAGAATCTGATACTCACAGGAGGGAAAGGGAAAAGCAATGCATGACATACTTGATGGGCTTGAGCAAATGGATGGCAGAACAGGGTTTGAGAGAGGTAAACAGAGAAAAGGTTTTAAGAGCTATAACGGATAGGGAGATGTGGAAGGTCATAATTACCTACATCCTGAATGGACACAGCCCATAGAAGAAGATAATATTGGCAACTAGATCTCATTATTTTCCTATTTTCTAATAGTTTATTTTCTTGCACTTCTTACCAGTGGAACTCTTTTCTGGTTTTTTGTTTACCTGCCAACTAGGATGCTCAAAAGTTTTAAATCTCATTGTCTTTCAGAATTATGTTCTTTTATTCTATCTTCTCACTAACGTTTACTGATTTTCTTTCACTCTCAACAACTTTTAACATCTTAGTGGCATTATTGTCTTGCTTGGGGGAAAAAAGATTTTAAAAAAAAAAATACAATAGTGACTTGAAGATAGGTTCTTTTAAAGTAACTAGTTCTTTCATGTTCAAAGTCAAGAACCAGTTTCTCTGATGGAAACGTGGCATATATGACCAAGAGAAAAATATTCTAAGTATTCAGATGGCATAGTTCATCTAGTAAGTGTAGGACATCATCAACTATGACATCAGCACATTGCTGAAAACCATCAACAAGCAGCTCAATGTGGTGGAGTCTATTATGCACAAAGACATCTAGTACAAGTCCTATATGACAAGGAGAGGACATCAAGCCCAACAAAACCTGGGTGAATGGTGTATGCTAATCAAAATTACTGAACAAGATCAAGCAACGTGAGAAACTTGACATAATCTGGTTGCTCTCCACTGAGAATAAAATTCAGCAAGAATCAAAAGATGAACAGAAGAAATGAAGGTACCCACACTGATGCATACTAGATTCATATCATTTATGGAATGTTTAATAGCAGAAGCAGATGCATACTTAACATTAGTTCTACTAGTCGGTATATGACATCCTTACCAAGGCAGGACGTGACATAAGGTTTTTTTTTGTTTTTTAATATGAGGGGTTAGGGATATATATATATATATATAGATAGATAGATAGATAGATAGATAGAGTATTCTTGTATTTTCAACCAAAATTTTTTTCTTAAGGGTTCTTGTAGTCCAATAAAAAAACATTAACTCATAACTTATAAAAACCCATAAGAATAAAAAATTATTATAGATAGATAGATAGATACTAAGGAAAATAAGTATTTCATCCCCTACTGATTTTCTGAGTTTGCCACCTTACAAAAATAGGAATGGTCTATAATTTTCAGGGTAGGTCTGTCTTGAAAGTGAAAGATAGAATATTAAATAATCACATTATATTCATTTTTGAACATTCATTTGTATTATATTGACAAAGCTAAGTATTTCAGTCCATAGCAAAACATAACCGAGTACAACTTCCTGTAGTTGGCCACCAAGTTTTTTTTTACAGATCCCTGGGGAAATTTTGGCTCACTTCTCTTTGCAGATCCTCTCCAAATTCTTAAGATTTGTAGGTTGTCATTGGGTGACTCAAAAGATTCAGTTCCCTCCACAGATTCTCTAAAGGCTTAAAGTCCGGAGACTGACTAGGTCACTATTACCTTAATGTGCTATTTATTAAGCCACTCCTTTATTGCCTTAGTCATATTCTTTGGGTCATTGTCATGCTGGAACACCAATCCATAACCCATCTTCAGTGTCCTGGCTGAGGATTTCCCTGTACTTGGCATAATCCATCTTTTCCTTGACCCAGTGTAGTCATCCTATTCCCTTAGCAAAGAAATAACCCCAAAGTATAATGTTTCCTCCACCATGCTTAATGGTTGGAATAGTGTTCTTGGGGTCCAAGTCAGCATTTTTTTTTTCTTTTCCAAACATGGCGAGTCGAGTTGATGACAAAAAGCTCAATTTTATTCTCATCTGACCACAGCACTTTCTCCCATCCCTCTTCTGAATCTTCCAGGTGCTCATTTGCAAACTTCAGATGGGCCTGTACATATGCTTTCTTGAGTAGAGGGATCTTACGGGCCCTACATGATTTCAGTCCACTATGACAGTGTGTTACTAATGGTCATCTTGGTGACTGTGGTCCCAGCTGCCTTGAGATCATCAACAAGCACTTGCTGAGTAGTTCTGGGTTGTTCCCTCCCCTTTCTCATCATCAGGTTCACTCCACATTGGGAGATCTTGCATGGAGCTCCAGATCTAGGGAGACCGATAGTCAATTGGCGTTTCTTCCATTATCTTATCACACCAACAGTTGACTCCTTTGCACATAGCTGCTTGCCAATTGTTTTATAGCCCATTCCAGTTTTGCACAGGTATACAATTTTGTCCTAGATGTCCTTAGACAATTCTTTTATCTTGCCCATTGTGGTTAGATTAGATTTTGATTCATTAAAGGATCCTGTGAACTAATGTCTTTTATCCAAGTAATGAGTACTTGATTAAGAGTAATCATTGAGTAATAAGACTAGTCTATCTGTTTCCTGGTCATATAACTAGTTTATAGGGTCTGAATCATTGCTAGTTGGTAAGGGCGAAATATTCATTTCTTAATAAAAAGACAAATGTTCAAAAATTCTATATATTCTATCTCTCACTTTCAAGACAGACCTACTCTGGAAATTATAGAACATTCCCATTTTTGTTAGGTGACAAACTCAGAAAATCAGCAGGGGATGAAATAATTATTTTCCTCACTATATATATATATATATAGAGAGAGAGAGAGAGAGGGAGGGAATGATGTCAAATCCATAAAATGGAGAGGATAATCCAAATAGATCTTTTTTAATATAAATTATTAAGAGATAGATCCATACAGAGAGCTCAATGGGGACTATCCAGAGCAATATGATATAAAAGAAAAAATAACTAAATGCATAATCTAGAGCGATTATAAACTATAATTTATTCCGACAGGTAACCAGACGACCTATGCAAGTCGATATTTATAGCGCTGCCGAAGAAACCTGGTGCAAACGAGTGCGAACTACACAGAACTATCAGCTTAATGAGTCACATTACAAAACTGATTGTCAGAATCCTGATGAATAGAGCGAGAAGCAGAATCAGGCCAGAGATAGGGCAGGAACAGTGCGGGTTCGTCAAGGACACTGGAACAAGGAACGCCATATTCATGATTAGGATGCTCTCTGAAAGGGCATTACAAATGAAGAAAGACTTGTACCTATGCTTCATTGATTACGCGAAAGCATTTGACAAAATACGACACAAAGAATTGATGGAAATGCTAGGCAACCTCGACATTTTCGGCAAAGACATAAGAATAATCAAGAATCTCTACTGGCAGCAAACGGCCTGCATACGGACAGGTAACGACCTCAGTAGATACACAAAAATAGAAAAAGGCGTAAGACAAGGATGTGTCTTTTCACCGGATTTGTTCAACCTATACAGCGAGAATATTTTGAGGACCGGAGGCCACAACCTGAACAACATAAGATACGTGGACGATACAGTACTGATTGCGGACACGGAAATGAAACTGCAAGATCTCATACAGAAAGTAGCAGTGGAGAGTGACAAGAAGGGACTACAAATAAACTTTAAGAAAACTGAGTGCATGGTCATCAGCAAAAGATACAACCCAAAATGCCAAATACAGGTGGGGGATAACAGAATCAAACAAGTCCAAGAATTTAAGTACCTAGGAAGTGTTCTAACAGGAGATGGAAAGTGCGACACGGAGATCCGAAGGCGAATTGGCATGGCAAAGGACGCGTTCCAGAAGATGAGCAAAATACTAACACACAGGAAGATCTCAATAGAAACGAAGAAAAGAGTGCTAGACTGCTACGTGATGTCAGTTCTTCAATACGGCTGTGAATGCTGAACAATATCATCGAAAATGAGGACAAAACTGGAAGCGGCCGAAATGTGGTTCTACAGAAGGATGCTACGGATATCGTGGACTGAGCATACAAGCAACGACGAAGTGTTAGAAAGAATGTCAACAAAAAGGAAATTGATGCTGAGCATCAGGAAGAGACAACTGAAGTTCCTGGGACATGCAATGAGGAAGGAGAGCCTGGAGAACCTGATACTGACTGGACAGATAGAAGGAAGGAGAGACAGAGGAAGGCAGCGGATAACATATTTGCAGGGTCTGATCAGGTGGATGACGGAACGGGGGTTGCCAGGAGCAACAGGAGCAAACATACTAAGAGCCACAAGGGATAGGGAGACGTGGAGATCTATGATCGCCTACGTCCTGAAGGGACAGGGCACATAGAAGAAGAAGAAGTTTTCATGGCAAATTATGGTTTAATTTTATCAGAACATTAAAAAAACAGAAAGTCAAGCAGCATGATCCAGAAAATATTTTTTTCCTCTGGGTGTTATAAAGTTTAATATAATAGAAAAGAAAACAAAATCCGTGAGTCAAAACTAAGTCCAATCATAGTAACAAAATCAGGGCCAAAACTTCAACTTTACCCCAAGCAACAGTTAAAATCACGCTTTCACTTATTAAGGTAAAAAAAATCTACCTCATCCCAGTAGGATTAAAATAATGGCCTTTATTCACCAAGCAATTTTTCTGATTGGCCATGCCAGACATGGAGGCAAGAAAATTAGCATAGTTTCTGATGCTCATAGCAGTTCTTTTTGTGCTAAAAATTCTGTAATTGTTTCTTCAGCAGACCACAAACTTCTTTTCAAGGTAGGCAATTTTCTCTTTCATTACATAAAGTTGAGATCGTAAGTGGAAGTGGCAGAAGAGAGAAAATGAATCTTTCATCAGCCAAGTGTAGCTTGAACAAGTCAATGGCAAAACCAAGATACATACTCACACAACCATGTGTGTGTGTGTGTGTGTGTGTGTGTGTGTGTGTGTAGGCCAAAGACAAAAATATTTGTACATAACTGAAGATGAAACCTTTCACATCTCAGACAAATTTATTTTGAAAAATTGTTTGATTCGTTTATTTTCTATAGTTTATCAACCTTTTTTGGTGGTTATTCAAATCCAGAAAATATTTTTAGATTGTAATTTTTTTTTTATTTTGTACTAATAGCAGTTTAGTGATACTAGTCTTTTTAATTAGCTTGTAGCTAGAGTAGAAGAGGTGGATTCATACCTTACCCGAGGGTATTTGCACATAAGAGATGATAACGAACCTAACAGAAATTGGAACTCAATTCACTGATTAACAATTTGAAGTTATTATCCATACACCACCTGCACATCCAAGTTTACAGCACCTGGTATCCCCAAGTGGTCACCCATCTTGGTACTGACCAGGATCAATATTGCTTAACTTCAGTGACCATACAGTTTCAATGTGATGTAGTCATCAGCCCTTTGAAAAATTATGCCATTCCATAAACAAAAATCTCTTGAAAACTTGAAGATTCACTTGAGACTAAATAGTATTACTGAAAAACAAGTATTAGTCACAGAAAAAATAGACAAGGTGGGATTTTTAAAAAGGGAACATTATACTATTAATAACTTTTGGTGCTAAATGTCTTAGAGAATATTAAATGAGAATCTGTGAAAGTCTGGAATGTGATATTTTTGTTCATGTGTTTTTTTTTTTTAACTTTTTGATGGAGACAAATTATTACATCCAGAATGGACCAGCAATTAAAAGATTCATTTATGAAAAGTATTTGAATTAAAGATTCTTTCTTTAAAAAAGAAAACAACAGTGTGCTTCTTGTAGGGTGAAAAGCCATTGTTAAATGTAAAACACATGATAGAACTGTCCAAACAAACAGAGTCTACAAAGTTTATCATAGGTAATAACATTAATAAGAAAAAAAAAGAATAAAACATAATATAAAGCAAACAAACAATATACACAACGCAAATTATTTTTTTTAATCATTTCACCCAAAGCAAGGCAATAAATCCACTAAGGCACAAGAGGCTACAGTGTGTGAAAGAAAACGTAAAAGAAAACATTATTAATGAGCGAAAATAATAAAAGAAGAATAAATAAGACAGTAGATGTTGATTGACATGGCATTTAAATGTTTAAAGATTAAAGTTGACTGAAAAGCAATAAACCAGAAGAGAGTTCCACAGGCAAGAAGTGCTGGAAAATAAACTTAGTTACATCAAGCCAATTCAACTGTAAAATAATGAGACCCGTTGCCAATCTAGTACTGTTCTTAAATTTATAAAGTCTATGTACCATAAAGGAAAGTCTATCAGAACAATTACCGTAGAAGTATTTATAGAAAATGCACAGAGAAACTACATTACAGCAATGACTGAAGCTGAAATGGCAGGTCAGGACTAATGACACTGCAGATTCTTTGAATTTTATCAAGAATCTCTAAATATATAGCAGGAGCACCAGGCCAGACATTAATATTATAATATTTATCAATATTTATAACAACATTTGAAAACTTTCCTTTTCAACCAAGAAAGAAAAAAAATAAGCATTTACCTTTGTCTCATCAAGATGGATTCCACTTTGTTCAAAATCAAAAATAAACAATCTGCCAACATGTTTGTCAACGTCATCCATCGGAACAATGTCTCCATTTTCTAAAACCATTTTCAAAGTATTGTACAAGTCTACATTTGTATTCAAGCTACAAAGAAAACAATATGCAATTAGTCAAGTACATATTCAAAGGCTACTTTTTCCTTATCCAAATCAATTTTATCAATATTTTTCACGGCTATAGGGTGTTAAGTTGAAGAAATTTATTTTAATTCTTTTATAATACAGTTTATTTTAGCTCATTCATGTGTAGATTTATAATTGAGAACTATGACAAACATTGTCTTGCTTAAAAACTAACTGTATCTGTTCTTTTATTAAATAATTGAAAAGTTTGTAAAGTTACATTGAAAAAAAATTTTAAAAAATGCATAGTCATGATCTGTGATTTATTTTTCTTTTTGTGCATTTTATTTAAAAAAACAAATTTAAAGAAAGTGTAAAGGAAAAAGTTTAAGAAACTCTGAGCAGGCCCTCTTAATCACCTCTACCTAGTAGATAAGAGATGCAAGTAGTTCTTTTTCTTTTCTTTAATCCCATCTCTACAGTGTTTATCGCTATATATCCAAGAATTTTTTACTTTGGTCAACCTTGTGAAATACAAACATGCCAATCTTCAAATGTGTCAATCTATTCATTTTTGAATATAATGTATTAATTTGTGAATATTTGAAAATAATTTTTAATATTTTGATTTTTACAGAATTTAATGTGTGGGATGTGCGTTGTGGTGCATTGGATATCAGCTCAAAACGAGAAATCAGAGAGCTGAGTTCGAATTCCAGTTGAATTCAATGCATTCACTTATGTGCAAATACCCTTTAGAAAGGTATTAATCCATCTCTTCCCTCCAGTTATGGGTTAAATAACAGGACAGATTGGATTCTATAGCCTTGGCTGGCAACCAGTCTACTGCAGAAAGCAATGGCAACCTACTGCGGGATAATCTTCTGTCAGTCATGCCTCTTTCGGGACATGATCGCCTAAGCATGTTTCCCGTATGGCACTTAACTGATTGACTGACTTGAGGCTATGTAAACACAGTCACAAAGAGTGGAATTCAGACTGATACAAAGTTACAACTTAATATTTATTTCGTTCTCTTCTTCAATCGACCCTACTAACTCCAGTCCATAAAATATTCCCTTGTAACATATAATGAGGTCAAAATTGCTTTTTTTTTTTTTCTAAACAAGATACATACACAAGTTTGGTTTATGAGGGGGAGTGTGTTATATATACATACATTAAAAAAGTAAGTATAGGAATAAATCATTTTTACCATTTATTGAAAAAATCTCACCTAAAGAAGAACAGTATTGTTCTGAAACTTGAAAATTTTTGTGTAGTGAGATGCTTTTATAAACTATTGTAATAACAAAATTACAATATTAAGCTCTACTTTGTATTGAGCAAGCTTTATAAAAGAAAATGAATTAACAATGGGTTTTAAAACGTCTATTGAACAGGTGTAGAGGTTCATCCCTTGTTCCCTGTTTAGGATGTGGTTTCCGGCTTTCTCTCTTCTAATCTTTTCACTCTTATGTAGCCCCCAGCACATCAGTGGTGTTACTGCCTTGCTCGGAGTGATATGATTAAAAAAAAAAATCTATCTGTTCTTTCACTTACTTATTATATAAAAAAAAAAAAAATATATATATATATATATATATATATGTGTGTGTGTGTGTGTGTGTGTGTGTGTGTGTTGGCAACTAAACCAGTTACCCCTCTCCATGTTCCTGTAAGTGAGGCATTATTAATAAAAAAAGCCAACAATCAATATTATCTGCTATGAATATGGTCACAGTGTGCTGACTGTGTTTGAAAAATAAAATCATCTTTGGTAATGGCTAAAAGCATAACTAAAAGTGCTTGGACATACAAAACATTTAGATAATTTCTACATAATTTATGTCCAGAAAAACAAATAATAAGTACACAAAAAAATTAAATAAAAAAACTTGACTGCAGTAGCTTGTCAGTCATATTTAATGAAACTTGTATAAAAGAGGGATTGCTACCCAGAGAAAGAGAGAAAACATGAAAATGACATAACTCAGAATATTAATTGTGCATACTGTTTACTCAAGTATTACATACAAGCATGTTTTCATATAAACTACCATCTTCTAAATTTATCTCATAAGTATTACTTTTTTTATTTACTACTTTAGTACTGAAAAACATTGTTTTAACATCATGAAAAAAGAAAAGGCATCAAATTATTTTACAAATTTTTTTGTATTAGAATTATAAACACTTCCCAGTTTTATAATGAGTTATAAAAAGCACAACATATAGTAGTGCACAGTGAGTGTTTGTGGTAATAAAATGGTGTTTATACTAATAAAGACATGTTTTTTTTTTCCTCACTCTTAGTACAAATCTGAGTTTCATGTATAATGTAATCATGAGGTACAGATTGAAAATTGACTGTTGCAAAATTGAAATATTGAAACTTATATTGTACTCTTATGATAGTGAAGTAGTCCTTTTATTTATACGAGGTGGGGATTATACCTAATTTTCAAAAATGGTTATAAAAAAAAACAAAAAAAAAAACAAAAGCTAACATACATCCAAATACAGCAGAATGTAAAACGAGACCTAACAAAGAGTAAAAAAAAAAAAAAACTCAATAAGTCAATGGCCAGCTAACAAGAGGTGGTGTCTCAATAAATCACTGTGGAGAAGGCAACAGGAAGCCATTCCACTATTAATTCCAAAAAATATCATGCCACTAATCAATCATAATATGAAACCTAACAGCATGAAGGGAGTTAAATCTATGGGAATTAACTCCTCCCCCAATAATTAGCAACATGCACAGCAGATGTCATCTAAATGTCATCCAGTGACAATTAGCATCAAACAAGAAATAACTTTGACAACATGGAATTGTTGTTGTTAACTGCAAAACCTACCTAAATGCCGACTGCAGAAGTGACCACCTCCTTGTTATATGCGAACTAAGAATGAAACTACAGCAACTGAAGAAGCCTAATGCAACAGACCCTTAAACAATCTAAACCTGAAGGAAAAATATGAATAGTGTGAAAAGAAGATACAAAGGACTAAATGGAAATGGAATCTTGAAATTAAACACACTAAAAGAAGCTTTACTGACATCAGCAAACAATATCATCCCAAAGGAAAATGGACATAGAAGGAAAAAAAACGAGTGGATCACAAATGAGATTTTCAACATGATGCAAAGGAGATAGAAAACAATGCCAAGATATGGGATAGAATACAGAAAACGACACAAGGAAATAAAAAACAAATGCAAACAGGCTAAAGAAGAATAACTCAATGACAAATGTACAAAAATAGAGAGATTGAGTCCCAAAAATAAAGGAGATATGCATGAAAAAAAAATAATAAAAGAACAGGACCAAAGACATACTTATCAACAGGATTCATAAAATCCAAGGATGAAATTCTCATATTAGAGAAAGAGAAATACTTCAGCAATGAGATGAATATATCGAGGATCAAAAGAGAACAACTGGCAATACACAGAAATAATGATATAAATTTTAAAAACTGAAGTGGAAGCTGCACTGTTCAAATTGAAAAGAAACAAAGCAGCAGGAGCAGACAGAATTGCAATAGAGATGCTGACAGATGATTTTGGCATAGATAAGATTACAGAATTAATAAACAAAATCCACAATAGAGGTGATATACCAGAAGACCTAAACAAATCTATTTTCATAGCACTGCCTAAGAGATTAGACGCAAACGAATGTGAACTCCACTGAACAATCAGCTTAATGAGCCACATAATGAAACTTATTATCCAAATTCTGATGAATACAGCATGCAGCAGAATTAAGCCAAAAATAAGACAAGAACAGTGTGGGTTCATCAAAGACACTGAAACAAGGAACATGATATTTATGCTCAGAATGTTATCAGAAAGAGCAATTCAAATGCAGAAGGACGTGTGCTTGTGTCTTATAGATTACACAAAGGTAATCAAAAAAGTACAATACAAAGATTTGTTAAAGCTGCTCGATAACCTTGACATATTTAGGAAAGACATTAAGAATAATCAAGAATCTCTACTGATAGTAAACTGCCTGGATACAAACAGAAAATGAGTTAAGTAGATAGACAAAAATAAAAAGGGGTGTAAGACAATGACGCATCTTCTTACCAGATTCAACCTATACAGCAAAGTAATTCTGAAAGAACTAGAAATCTTGCCAGTATTCAATATTTGCCATCACAATCTTAGCAATATAAGACATGCAGATGACACAGTGCTGATAGCAGACATGGAAAGGAAACTACAAAACCTCTTATAGAATGTAGTGAAAGAAAGCAAGAAGAAAGAACTAAAACTACAAGAAAACTGAATGGATGGTCATCAGCAAAAAGAGGAGTCCAAAATGCCAATTACAGGTCAGGGATACTAAAATCAAGCAGGTACAGAACTTTAAATACCTGAGAAGTCTTCTAACAGAGGACGGAAAGTGTGACACCGAGGTTCAAAGGTATATTGGGATGGCCAAAGATGCATTCTAAAAGGTAAGCATAGTATTATGAGACAGAAAAAATTTGTTGGAAACAAAGAAAAGAGTACTGAACTATTATGTGAAATCTGTATTTCTGTATGACAATGAATGATGGACAATCCCCTCAAAGATTAGGAAGAGACTTGAAGCAACAAAAATGTAGTTCTATAGAAGAATGCTGAGGATAGCATGGGCCGAATATGTGAGCAATGATAAGGTTTTGGAGAGAATGGAAACAAAAAGGAAACTTATACTTAACATGAGGAAGAGACAGTTGAATTTTCTGGGAGACGGAATGAGGAAGGAGGGCTTGCAGAATCTGATACAAAGTGGATAGAAGGAAAGAGGGATGAGGAAAACAGCATGTGACATACTTGATAGTCTTGAGCAAATGGATGGCAGAATAGGGTTTGGGAGAAATAATAGGTTTTGTCTTGTTTTCAAGGGACAGACAGATATGGAGGGCCATGATTACCTGTGTCCTGAATGGACAAAACAAATAAAAGAAGAAGTATTGAGGTTGAGCGGAAACCCTTAAGAAAAAAAAAACCTTAAGAGGAAACAGGCAGAACAGGAAGAGAGATGGAAATAAATAATAAAAAAAAAAAAATTAATGATGAGTGAGGCCACTGCCTCAAAAACTACAGCATGGCAGGTGGTATGTAACGTCAAGACACCAAATCTCCAATGATAGCAAAGCAAGTTTCACCAAAATCAGATTGCCAACTAGTGATTTTCCTATCATTTTTACTGACATGAAATAGTGAACAAAGACCTAGACAAGTTGTAGAGAGGCCCTTTTCTGGATATACCAAGCTGTTATGCTGCTAACCAAAAACCCAGATGTTACTGTCTTCAGCAGACATGTCCTCATGCAAATCAGGACCTTTTTAGTGACTGTACTGATATGTGTTTGCCACAAGTTCACAAAACAGGTTAAAGTACAAGCTATGTACACAAGTTATGTACAAGTACTTACCTATTGACTGACTGATTTGTTTTTATGACTTATCAACCTACTTTTAGTTATTTAAAGCCAAGATATGTTTTGTTATTGTAGAAATAATAATTTTCTTTTCTTGGCAAGTGAATACTGTATTAACAATTTTTTTGGTGATTTTTAAAGATCCAAATCTTACTACTTAACTCATAGATGGAAAGGGAAGTGGATTTATGCTTTTCCCAAGGGTATTTGTACATAAGTAAACCTAATGAACCCAACAGAAATTCAAACTTGCCTCTCTGACCTTTAAAAGCAGTTATCATCACACCACCTACACATCCAAGCTTGCAACACCTAGTATTCCCAAGTGTTTACCTATTTCAGTAACGGCCACACTCAAAATTGCTTAACTTCAGTGATCAAACAAAAGCTGGTGTTTTAACATTTTATGGCAGTAAACCTACATACAAGTAAATATCATGTTTATAAACTGTATCTTATTAACTTTCTTTTGAAACAAATAAAGATTAAGAACTAAAACTGAAATCATTAATGCCTCAGATGTTATTTAAACAAGAATTTATGAGAGGAAAGGCATGCAGCACAAAAAAAATGTTACTTTGAAATAACCATTTCATTAATATTTTATACCTTCTAAATTTCTTCTCCTCCAGGAAAGAAACTTTGCAAGAGAAACATTTTCTATTGACCATTTTAACATTATGCTTGCACCATTAATTATTCAATTTGTTCATCATCTAAATATGATAAATGTGGTTGGTCTAAGCTTGTGCTTATGAAGATAAACCTGTCAAAAATTAATCTCTCATCCCTAGTGTTAGGTAATTTGGTGCATGTTTAAAAAAAAAAAGAGAAAGTGATCTCAAGTATATACAACATTAAATGTTTTTTTTTGTTTTAAATTTAAAAAACACAAAAACATTTAAAGTTTTATTTTAATCATTTCATCCCAAGCAAGGTGATAATGCCACTAAGATGCAAGGGGTTTCTGGGAGTGAAAGAGAATGAGAAGACTTTATAAAGGAAGCAGAAACCCATTCTTAAACAGGAAACAAAGAATAAACCTCTACTCCTGTTCAAAAGTGTGGGGGCTTATGGTTACATCATGCTGAAATACAGGTTCCCATATGATCACTAAATTTATGCAATGTCAAGCCTAGTTAATACCAAGATGGGTGAACACTGGGGAATACCAGGCACAGGATATGCATATGGATAATGGCTCAGAATTGGAAACTGGAGAACGAAGTTTCAATTTCTGTTGGGTTCATTATATACACCAACTCACAAATAACCTTGGGAAAGGTATGAATCCACCTCTTCTTCCCCAAGCTATGGTTTAATTAATAAGACTTGTATCACTAAACCATTATTTTCTTAAAAGAAAATTGTTACAATCTAAAAATATTTTCTAGCTTTAAATAACCTGCAAAGGATTGATAAGCTATAGAAAATCAATCAATCAATCAATCAAAAAAGACTGGAGAGGAGTGTGAACTGGATGACAAGCAAACCTATCTACTAGCAGAAGAACTTTAAGAATAACACAGCTAAGTACAAGAAGGTTCTAAAAACATTTCAGATCAATCAGACAAAAGTCTGACAAAATTCCCAAATATCATTTTTTTTTTTTAAATCTCTTCTTGGCAGAGAATATTTCAGTAACCCATTATATTGTGGGTTATTCTTTTTTATTTCTTTCTCTTCTTTTTTTAA
Organism: Ascarosepion bandense; assembly: GCA_037127315.1. Lineage (NCBI taxonomy): Eukaryota > Metazoa > Mollusca > Cephalopoda > Sepiida > Sepiidae > Ascarosepion > Ascarosepion bandense. The sequence continues at coordinate 5,940,460 of JBBBDQ010000441.1, forward strand.
CTCCTGCTTGAAATTTGTGAAAATAACTATTTATCTTTTTAATATATTAACATGGCAGATAAGCAAAGTCATCTGAATGTTCGAGATAATTTTATAGCTAATGTTATTGAGTACAATCCATAATTAACAAACCAACATTAAAATTAAAATACTCAATAAAAAAGAATGAGAAGATTAAAAAAAAGTAAATTTTTCTGCTCAAAATATTATTTTAAATGTTATTTTTGGCAGATATACATAAGACCATAAGCTTTTCCTTGTCTTTATCAATGATCTTTCTGATGTAATCAGTTTCCAAGTAGGCATCTATGTAGATGACCCCATCATTTACTCCTATCTCACTAAGAAATCTGCCAAGGATAACAAAGTAAACCTTGCTGCTGCTCTTGAAGAGGACCGTCAATCTGTGATGGATTGGAGTGAGAAATGGCTTGTGAATTTTAATGCTTCTAAAATAAAGCTGCTCTTCTTTAATCACCATAGAGAAACTTTCCTACCTTCTATCAGTATGGCTGACATTAGTCTCCCAGAATGCAACACACTGTGCTTCCTTGGCCTCACTCTCTCAACTGACCTCAAGTGGAACACCTACATTGAATCAATAGCTATATCTACTGCTAAAAAGGTTGGGCCATTGTGTCAGGCCAGGAATCTTTGCTAGTCAGAATCCATTTTGCATATTTTGTAATCTACCATTCAACATGCATTAAATGCTGTTGCCATATCTGGTCGGGTGCTCCTGCTATTCATCTCAGAGTTCTTGACAAAATCCAAAGGAGGATCTGCAGTGTAATCAATCCTGATTTAGCAGCTTGACAGGATGTGGCTAACTTCTGTTATTTCAGCAAATATCCTTTTTGATGAGCTTCTTTCCTTGGCACCCTGTCCACATGAATTTACTTGTGCTACTAGTTTGGCACCTAGGTCCCAACCTTTTACCATCAAAATAATCAAATGTAACTGCCACTTCTACTCTACTAGTTTCTTTTCTTGCACTTCCCACCTGAGAAACTCCCTTTGGTATCTTTGCTTCCCTGGCAGCTACAATCTCCAAAAGTTTAAATGTAATGTCAATTGCCATCATCTACCTCCCTTAATCCAATCCATCCCTTATCCTTTCGTAAGCACTTCTTGTACCTTGTTTTTCTTTCACTGTAATTACCTGCACACCAGTGGAGGTCCTACCTTGTAAAAAAAAAAAAAAATGCCCAGTGTGCCAGCTGATAGGCATAATACACACTGTTTAAAATAAAAATGAGACATTTATTTCAAACACAGGTGTCTACTAAAAATAATGTTTGAAGTAATAAAAATGTTGGATTAAAAATAAATCCATTAATTCTTCAGAAATATATATATATATATATATACACACACAGAGTAAATTGTTGACATTTTATATTTTAAAATTTGCATATGCATATTGTTTTTGATTTTATTGACTGCACAGTATAATAGGGTTAGGTACCGTTTGTAAGAAAAAAAGTTCCATGACACAATTCACTCCACCGGAAATTTGCAAACGGCATGCTGTACTGCTTAGCATTTATGCCAAAAGCTCAAATATGAAGATTTAAGAGTGTTTCAATGTCAATTGAGGACAGCGCAAAGGCTTTGGAAAGAGTTGGATGAGACTAATGGTGATTACAAAATTATAGCAGTTCACTCTGATCATTCTGATAAGAAAAGAACTCCTGACTTTGTTGGTGAGGAGTTCAGACTCAACACAGAGGCCTACATTAGGTGCCTTGAGGAGGCTGTCAGACAAGTTCTGCGACTACATCCCCCATCTTACATCTATATTTCTGAGATGAGGTAGTATTTACATTATTTGGACCATTGTTCTTATGCCTACCAGAAGAGACTCTACGCAAGGAATGGAGATGATATACCCCAGTGATTGTAATAAAGGGTTCTGTTTGAAATTCCCAGCATCTGAAGAAGGCTGAAGCATACAACAGCCGAAACGTCGTACAAATGCCAACAAAGATGAGGACAATAATCCAAATAATATAAATACTGTAATAAAATATTGAAAAACAAACCTAATTATGATGCTATTGTAGCGATAGTTGGTTAGTGCTACCACTAATTAGCATATAAAAGCTCAAATATGAAGATTTAAGAGTGTTTCAGTGTCAATTGAGGACAGCGCAAAGGCTTTGGAAAGAGTTGGATGAGACTAATGGTGATTACAAAATTATAGCAGTTCACTCTGATCATTCTGATAAGAAAAGAACTCCTGACTTTGTTGGTGAGGAGTTCAGACTCAACACAGAGGCCTACATTAGGTGCCTTGAGGAGGCTGTCAGACAAGTTCTGCGACTACATCCCCCATCTTACATCTGGCCACCTAACTCCCCAGACTGCAATTATTATGTATGGGGTGCAATTGAGTGAGAAACCAACAAAACTTGTAGCACCAAAGATGGACTGAAGGTAAGAATTATGGTAGCATTCACAAACTTAAACTAGGAGACGGTCCAGAAGAGTTGCAGGAGATTCTGAAATCATTTGGAGGCTATGGTTAAAGCCAGTGGTGATTTTATTGAATAAATTTACTCTTTAGTATTTCAAGATATTTTTGTATAATTTTGGTAAATATATCTGTTAAAATGTGATGTCAATGTTCCGTTTAAAAAAACAAAAATTAAAAATCAATAATGGACATTTGTAATTTTAAACTGAAAGTGAAAATACAAACTTAGCCACATGAACATTTATTTATTATCAAATTATATTTATCAGGTGGTGATATTATTTTTTTAAATTTATTTTCAGTGAAAATAGGCATAGATTACAAACACAGAATTTCATTTATATATATATATATATATATATATATAAAACAAGAAAGGACAATGTTTTAACAAGAAATGAAAGATAAACATGCCAATTAAAGTAGATAGATAAAACAACAGTCATAAAACAAAGCCCTCTTCCACTTTGGCAAAAGTCAAACTAACAGTCAATGCATACTTAGATAAACTACATATTAAAGCAGACTGATATCATCAGACCGTAAAAAGGCCCCAACTATCAATCACACACACACACACACACATATATATATACACACACCATAAACGCACACACACACACACTACAATTAATGACAGCAGCAGCCAGAAATGACAATTCGTTGAAAGGCATGAACTTGAACACAAGCTCTCCTACCATTCTGAAGATTAAATTTTGATCTTGAAATATTAATGTATAATAAATAAGTAATACCCAACAACTTCTTTACCTTCATTTTACTGAACGCTTTTTGACAGCCTTCAAGACCTAACCATACATAAAAAAACACAAAGATAAAAGTGTTCCATTTTGCAAAACTTACCGTTCCACAAGGCCAGACAAAGACATACAGCAATCTTCAGCTGCTTTAGCATACTCTTCTTGTGGATGGGCTAGTCGTACAAATTCAGACTAAAAAAAACAAAGCTTTGTCAAATGTACAATATTTAAAATTTCAGTCAAAACAACAAGAACTTCATTTCCTAAATTCAAAGATGTCTGCATTAGTAATTGTTTTTAATTTGAAGAAAAACTGTTTCTTCTATTTTAAATTGTAGCGAACATAATTAAAGTCTATAAGAGAGTTACACGGTATTTCCAAATCCAATATGTTTATTTCCTGAGCTTTATCAAATGGACATGTGGTTTCACTATTTTGGGGAAAAAAAAAATCTTACAGTACTGACCTCAAAAAAACTTTCAATTATTTGTCCCTTCAGGATTTTGGCAATCACGGCTCTATAATTTCCTATCCTTTGTAGCTCTTAATAACTTTTGTCTTTTTGTTATCTCTACCAAACCCAGATGTGCGTTGTGGTGCAGTGGATATCGGCTCGGAACAGGAAATTGGGGAGCTGAGTTCGAATTCCAGTTTGAATTCATTGCATTCACTCACGTGCAAATACCCTTGGGAAAGGTATTAATCCATCTCTTCCTTCCAGTTATGGGTAAATAACAGGACAGATTGGGTTCTATAGCCTTGGCTGGCAATCAATCTACCGCAGAAAGCAATGGCAACCTACTGCGAAATAATCTTCTGCCCAGTCAGTCATGTCTCTTTCGAGACATGATCGCCCAAGCGTGTTTCACATATGGCACTTAACTGACTGACCAAACCCTGCTCAACCATCCATTCACTCAAAATTGCCAGGTTAGTTGTGCCTTGTTTACCTCTGGCCCTCTTTTCTTCAATTTCCCCTGTGAGCATAAAACTTTCCAGATTATCTAATTCACATGTTGCACTGTTCTTTTTAATAACAACCATGCTCAATAAGTTTATACAACAAATGGGAAACTAAGTTAAATAGGCACAGTCCACTAGGCTAGGATTATGGACAAGTAACAAACCAGTATACCACAGAAAGAAATGGCAATCTACTGCAGAAACGTCTTCTGTCTAGTAGGTCATGGATTGAAAGAGAAATGATCAGCCCTAGCGTGTATCACATATGGCACTTAACTGACTGAATAATCCAATGAGAAGTCAGAGAGCCAATTTTAAATTCTAGTCAGGTTCATTCCATTCAGAATTTTTAATTCTAATCAGGTTTGATTTAATACCATGAGGCATGGATGAATAATGAATAGTGGTTTTGATTGAGGAATCAGAAAGCTGAGCTCTAATTCCAGTCAAATTCATTAAATTCACTTATGTGCATTGTGGAGCATTGGACATTGGCTCGGAACGAGAAATCGGGGGGCCGAGTTCAAATTCCAGCTGAATTCATTGCATTCACTTACGCACAAATACCCTTGGGAAAGGTATGAATCCATCTCTTCTCTCCCACCCTATAGCTATGGGTAAATGAATGAACAGACTGAGTTCTATAGCCCTGGTTGGCAACCAGTCTACAGCAGTAAAAACAGGCAACTTACTGCAAGAAAATCTTCACACCACATGCAGTTGGGAACTGCTTGTGAAGGCCAGAAAGTCCCATGACACTTCTTCTAGGATAGAACTCACAAGTACATGTACATTACATTAACTTACATGCAAATACTATTGGGAAAGGTGTGAATCAATGTCTTCTTCCTCCCACCAACTATGGGTAGAATAGCAAGACAGGGTTGGGTCTCATAGCCTTGGTTGTCAACCAGTCTATAGAAAGAAAATCTACTACAGGAAGATCTACCTACTCACTCATGAATCAAAAGAAATATGTTTGCCCAAGTGTGTATCACATATAGCACTTAACTGACTAAAAAATCCATTAAGCAAACAAATTTTGTTACTACTAATAAAATATTAGTATTAATCTATATTTCTGAGATGAGGTAGTATTTACATTATTTGGACCATTGTTCTTATGCCTACCAGAAGAGACTCTACGCAAGGAATGGAGATGATATACCCCAGTGATTGTAATAAAGGGTTCTGTTTGAAATTCCCAGCATCTGAAGAAGGCTGAAGCGTACAACAGCCGAAACGTCGTACAAATGCCAACAAAGATGAGGACAATAATCCAAATAATATAAATACTGTAATAAAATATTGAAAAACAAACCTAATTATGATGCTATTGTAGTGATAGTTGGTTAGTGCTACCACTAATTAGCATATAAGTAGATGTCATATAGAGGTGAGCTACATAAGGTAGTTGCAATGGTACTTGGACTTGAGTTATAAATAATTTTTGCATAATTTGTAGTTAGAATAATATATTTATCATTGAAGCTGGTTCCCCAAAACAGAAACTACTTATGATACAACCTAATACATTTTACTTTATCAAATAATTGTGTTACCTTTAAGAATCATTTTTATGAGAAAAAGAATGCTACAAGTGCCAATAAACCATTTGCAAATGATAATGCCTCTTGTATAGGTAGCGTAATAGTTATCAATACCAAAAGTGGAATCAGAGAGTCAAGTTCAAGTTTTGTTCAAGTCTATTGTGGTTCAGTTTGCGTTAATGCTCATGAAAACTTCTCTTCTCCTCCTCCCTTTCAGCTATAGCAGAATACACTGAGCTCTCTAGCCTTGGCTGGCAGCCAGTTTATGAGGAGAACTCTGAATTTAAGACAGTGAAGAAAGCAACAGAAAATCGCTCCACTATCTTCTGTAAACAAAATGTGGCAATTCAAAGAGAACAAAGGAAGTTGTGGAGAGCCATGATCACCTATAACCTGAAGAGAGCTGGCATTAAAAAATGGCCACAACAAAAGTGCTGTATTACATTTATTATGATTTAATGCCAGGTTTCTGTTAGATGTTGCTGATAACGTAATGGTCAGCAACTTGGAAAGAAGACCTTAGCAAGCTGACTTCAAATTCTGGCCAAGTTTGTTCCAGTCACTTTCACACAAGTATCCTTGGGAAAGGTAAAAATCCACTTCTATCCCAGATATTTTTTTTCATAATCATATTGCCCCAAGCAAGCCATTTCACTGCCTCTGTTGTGCAAGGGGTTACATAGGAGGAAAGTTATGAGAAAGAGTGACAGGTTATAGGGGTGTCAGGAAGTGGGTAAGAGAAGGATGAAAATACTGATGAGAGTGGAGTGGAGTGGACAGAGAAAGGAGCATGAGATGCAGTTTAGTGAGATAGGAGATGACTATTGACTTTACATTTAAATTTTTGGAGATTGTAGCTGTCAGGAAAGCAAGTAAATGGAAGGGAATTCCACAGGAGGAAGTGCGAGAAAAGAAGCTGATGGAGTAGAATTTGTGTTTACATTTTATTGTTTCTACAGTAAAAAGGTGGGACCTAGTAGCTAATCTTGTGGCTCGAGTAAATTCATATATAAGGAGCATCAATGAGCTAAGTTCATCAGAGCAGAAGCCGTGAAAGTATTTGTAGAAGAGACACAGGGAAGCCACATTGCGCCAGTGAGAAAGTTAAATAACAGGACAGACAGGGTTCTCATGCCTTGAGATAGTCACCAATCTAGGAAAAGAAAACCCAGCATGAAGATGTATGGTCTCTGGTCAGCTACCTTGTTGCCCTGGACCCAATATTGCTGCTGTGGCTGCAGTACATGCAGTGCCCCAATGACTTGGGTTATGGGAATCATGAAAAATGCTAACTTCATACCAATTTCTATTAACATATTTGTTTTGTGTGTATGCATCAATATGTATCAATATTTGCTTTTCAACTGATATATTTATTTTAATTTCAATGTAAATAAATTAAAATATATCGGATTTTCAACTTGATTCTAATATATCCTGTACTTTCATCATCCAGTTTACACACCTCTCTGGTATTTTAAACAGTAGAGATTTATCCCTTGTTTGGCTTTAGGTTTTTGGTTCCTTCTGAAGTCTATTTCAACTTATACTTCTAACATCTCTGCCTGAACTCTGAAATTTTATTTAGTATTTATTTTTCTCCAATAGGAGATGGGTTTGCCTATCATCCGGTTCATACTCTTCCCCAGTTTTTTGAACTAAAGTACAGGTTTATCCCTTATTTTCGGTTTAGGATTGGATTTTCGATACCTTCTAAAGTATTCTCATTCTCTTTCATTTCCAGTGACTTCTTATGCCTTGCTTGGGGTGAATTGATATATATATTACATTTTAAGAAAAAAATGAGGGATCATATTTTACTACTAAGACAGAATACAAAACTATCACAATGTTAAAAATTTGCTAGATGCCTTTCAACCGACCCTTCTTTGGCACAAAAATTGCTGTTGCCCGACTCGCTTCAGTTTGCTGAATATATGTGACAATACCAAACCTGAACCAAAACCCAATTCTGACACTGAGTATTTTTATTCACAAATGTCTCAATTGATGCAACAATTGACATTTGTGCCTACTTTTTGTATCGTGGCCCAACAGTCTCCATTCTTCCCAGAGAATGTCTTTGTAGAGTTGATGGAGATGGTAGTTAAGTCTGTCTCCTTCAGCTTTGACAATTGGAGTAGATAGGCTAAACTATCGCCTGGCTCACACTCCACCCACGTCTATTGAACGGGTGAAGAGGCTCATCCCTTGTTTCCTGCTTAGGATGTGGTTTCCAGCTTTCTTTCTCTTTTCCAATCTTTTCACTCTTACGTAGCCCCCTGCACATCAGTGGGGTTACCGCCTTGCTCGGGGTGATATGATTAAAAAAAAAAAAAAAATTGCATGCATCAACAAATAGATGGTGTGGCTATGGATAGTCCATTGGGTCTTCTGATAACCAACATTTTTGTTGGCTTTTATGAGAAATAACTTTTTGATAAGATTGATAAACCTTATTGTTACTTCCGCTATTTTTAAAATATTTTTACATCGTTTCCCAATAGTAGTAAGGTGGAAGAGTTCTTGTCACATTTGAATAATTTCCATCCTGCATTAAAATATACTATGGAGGTAGAAGATAACAATCTTTTACCTTTCCTGAATGTTCTAGTTGAAAAAACAGTTTCATGCTTTCTTACTAGTCTTTACCATAAACCCACCTTCTTTGGGCTTTATTTAACTTGGGACTCTTTTGCTCCCAGAACCAGGAAATCTTATTAGCTGTCTTACCCATCAGGCACTGATGATATGTTATGAGTGCAAACTTGATGCTGAGCTAAAGAAAATTAAACAACTATTTCTGATGAATGACTATCCCAAATGTGTGATTACATCTGCCACTGGACGAAAAATTCTACTCCAACAGCTTCTTTTCTCACACTTCCCGCCTGTGGAATTCCCTTCCACATACTTGCTTCCCGACAGCTACAATCTCCAGGAGTTCAAAGTTAAAAGACAAAAACAAGAGCAACAACTTGTCCCAATGCAAATGGTTCCAAAATGGAGGATCAATTTACTATAACGTTGTATGAAAAAGTGAGCCCCCCCCACCTTAAATTGTTTAAATATTGAAATTTAAAAAATATTTTTTTTTATAATCGTAAACTTTATGTAATAACCAATGAGACTGCACTGAAAAAAAAAAAAAAAAAAAAAAAAAAAAAAAAAAAAAAAAAAAAAAAAAGGTGGTGGCAGTCTCCTTCAGGTCCGCCAAAAATTTACAGTAATTTACACTGATTAAACGGAGCTGATTTTTCCATAAAATATTCTTTTAAATTCTTGTATCTTACTGGCTGGTAAATATGGTTCTTTAGTGTAGAATAGCAAAAGACAATTTAAAAAATTAAAGTTGCATATGCTACAGCAAATGTTTATTTTATTCATGGCAGCTCTAAAAAGGGAGACTTGACATGAGGTTTTTGTAACGAGGAGGGAGAACTCACCATGTCAGCCACTTCGACATAAAGAATCAGATAACTGGTCGAAAACTTCCACAATTTTTCTTGTTCGCTTTGGACCAAGGGCCTCTTTAACTAATTTCTCCACCTCTCTTTCAACCCGTTCTTTGAGCAAATAAAAGCCATTGTAGTCCCGCAACTCTGGAATGCAGAACAATCCCTGAGGAAGAGAAAGATGTGTAAAGGAAATATAAATATTTTCATAGTTTTGGGGATGGTGACCTGTTAGATATTTTGTAAAATGCTTATTTTTATAGATTATATATATGAAGATTTCCTGGCTATGTCAACTGCCATTGCAAAGATAAAAAAAATTCAAGTGCAGTCATGAAATAGTGTAAGCTGGATTCTTCTGAATTGTTTTTCATGATTTAAAGACTAAGCAATAAAAAATAAATCAAGTTACCTTTAAACTAGTTCTGGTCAATGGATAGTGGCAACAGCTGATATACATTAAACAACAAAACTCAAAAAGAAAAATTTCAATAACGTGACATCTAGTATTATAATATATTATTGGGTCAGATCAAAAGTTTGTAGCAGTTTTTAAAAGAATTTCAATGACAATATATGGATATCTGAATCTGCAATGTTATTGGTCCTGACTTGGCATCTCAGTTTCAGTTACTTTCCCATTTCTGTAATGTAGATTCCTTGTGCTTTTTATATAAATATTTTCATGGTATTTGTTCTTATGTACATTCACTCTATGGTACATTAATTTTATGAATTTAAGCACAATACTAGATTGGCAACATCATTTAGCAGTTAAAATGGCTAGATGTAACTATATATTCTATGCTAACATCATCTTCTATCACATTTCTTGCCTGTGAAACTCTTTGAGCTTCTTGCTTCCAAATCCCAAAACTTTGATCTTCAAAAATGTAAATGCAATTTTAATTGTTATCGTCTGTCTTAATTCATATTCTTATATTGTTCTCTAACCAATTTTTGACAAAGTGTTCGATGATATTATTGTAGAAGTCAAGGTAACTTACCAGGAACATCATGGCTGCCTTGTAAACTATCATAGCCTCCTCGCAATGGTGGGTGTCATGGCCTCCTCATGTTGGTAAAAGAGTTATACCTGGATAACCTCTTTTATCAAACATCTAGCCAATGGCAGGCCAGCAAATTTAGCCAATGGCAGGCCAGCAAATGGATTACCCCAATCCTGGACAATGGACTGGCCTATTCTGTAATAAATTGCCTAAAGTCTCTTTCTGGTGGGTTTTGGACATTTTTCGCTGACACTGTCGAACCACGTATTTGTCAATTATGCTGAAATGGTTTAACAACCTCTTCTCCGTGTCAATTCACAAGGGCCTTACACCCACGAACACCAAATTACTTGAAATTTGGCACAAATGTTTCCCTTTATGGGTTAGGAAAGTATGCCAAATTACTTTGTGCTAGACCTTACCATTCTGATTTTAGGAGGGGGCTCATAATTTTCCTATTTTGTCTCTACATTCAGGTCACACAGCACCACAGAATCTGAGTTTTTTAAACATTTTTTAAAATACTTTCATACATCCAATATTTCTTAAATTTGGTATGTAAGCCAAATAAGGACCATAGAATCCAAATATCCAACTATTTTAACCCTATACCTGATAGAAAATTCTGTGGAAGTATTTGTAGAAGAGACAGAAGGAAGCCACATTTTATTGGTGAGAAAGTGACTGGAATTGAACTACCAGGTCGGGATCAATTACATTGCAGATTCTTCATTGGATTTTGTCAAGAACCCAGAGATGAATAGCAAGGGCACCCAACCAGATGTGACAGCAGTATTCAATGCACGGGTGGATGGTACATTTATATGTGCAAGATGGATTCAAACAAGAAAAACTTCCTGGCCCTACACAGTGAACCGACCTTCCTAGCAGCATATTTAGCTATGGATTAAATGTAGTCATTCCACTTGAGGTTGGCTGAAAGAGTTAGGTCAAGGAGGTGCTGTATTTTGCTTTCAGGGAGACTAGCCTGATCCATGCTGATGTGGGGTAGGAGCGATTGTCTATGGTGGTTAAAGGATAAAGCTTCATTTTGGAAGCATTCAAATACATGAGCCATTTCTTACCTCAGTCCACCACAGATTGAAGGTCCTTTTCAAGATCAGTGTAGATGCCTACTTGGGATCTAATTACATCAGGGAGATCATTGAAGATCAGAAAAAGCATAGTACCTGCCAAGTTTAGAGTTTTTTTCCTATGTACATGCAGGATTTCAGTGAAAGGTTATAATTAAAAACAATCATCCTAATGCTCCATGTTGATATTGTGCTAAGTGACTTCTTAAATTATTATACACTGAGATTCTGCAATGCTGTGTGGCCTTATTTTAGAGACAAAATATAACATGCAGATATTCCGGCTGCTAGTTGTGATGACTTGACACAGTAGCTGGTCTTCAAGTCAACTATTACAACGGTGTTTATTCCTCGCCCACATTATGAATTTTGATCTATAGGAAGTCACGCTGAAATCTTGCTGTCTTGTTACCAAGTTGAACCAGACCGGATGTGCACACATTTGGGTTAATGAAAACAGCACCAAAAATAAACTGAATGACGCCTGAATAAGTTGCGAAAAAAGTCTCTATATAAAAAAAAAAATAGAATGTAACAATTGTCAATCTCTTATCTCTACAATGGAATAAAAGTTTCAGCTAAGAGTAGTGTTTGTCTTCTTAACATTAATTCAAGCTTTTGGTTGGTAATGTCTGTTCACTCCAATCAAAATTTTCAAGTTTGTGACGATTCAAAATGTCTTATTCGAGCTTTTCACCTAAGCTTTACGGAAACTGCCGAAGATTGATTTTTGTGTGTGGAGGGTAGCGGCGGCGGTATTTCGTTTTATCTGTCAACTACTGGTCAGTTCATTGTTTAACTCTTTTCGGTTGGTTCGTCTGTTTCTTTACATCCTCAGCCAGGAACTCTATCAGAGGCTACTGTCTATCTCTATGGTTGGCACCCAACAGCATGGCAATGGTCGTGGCTCCCCGGCTGGGAACTGTCAACCCCTTATCATTACATTTTGACTGCAGCTCAATCCAAAAAACTGATTTTGGCCCTCTGGAGCCCTATATTTATGCTTGTTCCAAATTCTCTTGGGGAGGCATGATGGACGCAGGGTATCCATGCAAATCAAATCCTTAGCTAATGAAATCACTCCTGCCTTTGCATTTTGAGGTGGAGTTACTTCTTTCGCTTGGTTTAACTAATGAAGCAGCTATATTTCTGGTGACATCATTTCTTTCTGTCTTCTTCCTTTTGATTCAACTGATTACATCATTTATTTTTCAGGTTTTAAAATCTGTTCACAGCAAATTTGAGAATTTCAGGATTTAACCTTTTTGGCTTCAAAGATTAGTGACAATCCCGAAACAATGTTTTGGCCACCACTTACTTCCCAGTTTCGCCAGCTGTAAGGCTCAGTGCTTTCAATGGTATGCTGTTTCCGCTTTGTCAAATAATGGCCACTGATGTGATGACCCTGTCTGACCTGCTGCCCAAACCTGCAAATGTTTTTTAATTCACTCAGCTAGTTTCCAACATTTCATTTCGCAATATTTTTCACAATTCATATTGCAACCGAAGAAACAATCTTATTATCCATTAGGCTTATTTTTCTCTCTGCTCACATTGGAACAATTAATCTACACAATTAATAATTTCTTTCGCTCCATCATGCTAAAATAGTGTTATATTTTTCCGCATGCAAAAACAGTGTTACAAAAATGGGAAAATTATAAGCCTCCCCACCAATCAAAATGCTTATCACGATATGCTTATAATTATTCTTTTCAAAAATTGTTTGTTTTTCATGGGTTTGAGCAAAGAACTACAAATGAAAATGTGGTTCATTAAGTTCTTTTTTGTTAGATCATGAGACACCCAAACATTTATATATCCAAATATTTTCAAATGCTTTATATGTGAGATATATCAAGTATCTCTAGGATGTACCATGTGTGATCTAGATTTTTAAATTGATATTTTGATTTGATCACTGTGTAAACCTACTAGAACATTTTTTACTTGTGAACTTAATCACTTATGCTATGGTACCATCACAATAAATGGCACTTATCTTTTTATCCATTTGTTTTTAAGATTCACATCCACACATGAATCCTAGAAAAAGCCTTAGAAATGTCACCTTTCTGAATATGAATAAATGTCATAAATTTCAATCATGTGTGGAATGAAATCTCATGTTCAAATGCTACCTATTAAAAAAAATGCTACAAACTTTTTGTTCCAACCTCAATGTGTGCAAAATATTTCAAATTTGAAAGGCATTTTATAGTTGCACTCATTTAATACAATTATCATTTGACAATAACAATAATAAAAAAAGAAAAGCAACTTACAGAACTTTCTTTTTTCAAACTGAATGCAAGTTTTTGCCTTGGTTTTGTGTTGAATGCTGCAGTTAATGATGACTGCTGAGTTGTATGAACATTTTTGTGTGATATTAAACCAAATGATTGCCGCAAAAAGTAATTAGTCAAAAGATCCTGCTTCTGACTCCTGAGGAGATGTGAACCGAATGAGAAGAACCAGTGTTTCAAATTCATTTTGATTTATGAGTTTACGAAATCTTCACAAATATTTCAATTAGAACACATTGGATATTACATATGCTAGGTCCCAGATTTTTTAAACACCATCACCTGGAAAAAAAATTACATATACATGTATAAAAAAAATTACAGTATTTGTTTTGCTTCTTTAATTGTATACAACTTTCCTTCATTTAATGAAAATATGATTTCTCTGCACCTTAAAAAAAATGATATTTCAGTAATTGCATTGGTTACATTTTCTGTATATAACAGATTTTCATCAATGCAATTAACTTTACTGTTGCAAATAAGAAAGAATTCTGCTTTTTATATCATGAAAATAAAAATATCCAAAGAAAGCCAATATGAAGCAAGATACTACTTAAGATATATATTTTTTTAAATCATTTCACATCAAGCAAGGCGATAAGGCCACTAAGGAGTTGTAAGAGAATATAAGAAAAAACACTATTAAGGAGAGAGAACAATAAAAGAACAAGAAAAAAAATACAAAAGATGACAATTGGCATTGCATTTACATTTTTGATAATCAAAGTTGACTGGGAAGCAAGAAGCCAGAAAAGTTTCAGAAGCAAGAAGTGTGAGAGAACTGTTAACATAGAACTAATGTTTACATTGAGCCAATTCAACTGTAGAAAGTTGAAACCTTGTCGACAATTCAGTACTGACCTTAAATTCATGATATCTATGTACTAGAGAGGAAAGTTCATCAGAACAATTATCATGGAAATGTTTATAGAAAAAGGTACAAGGAAGCTATATTACAGCAATGGGAAAGAGTGCATTACCTTACTGGTGTCAGGTGACTAATTCCAGTGACTTGACCCAAAGAGTTGTGAGTTCAATACCAGACTACAGCAATGGTAAACAAATAAATTAAAGGGAGATAACTACATGGCTACCAGAAGTGGCTTTACACATGGAATGAGAATAATATACCCCAGTGATCAAAATAAAAGTTCTAGTTCAAAATTCCTAGCACCTGAAGAAGGACAGAGTGTACAACAGCCAAAACAGTATAAACATGGCAATAAAGATGAGGACAACAGCCTGAATAATGTAAGTACTTCATCTCAGAAGTATAGACAAATATATTGATTTTTTTTAAAAAGTTTGGTTATTAAAAGATTGGTTAGGTTTTTATACTTTAATGATGTAAGAACAGGTAGGGAGTCTGAGAAAATAATGAATCTGTCTGACTCACCATCTGTGATAATATCCAAGGCTAAGTCTATTGCCATAGCTTTTGCACTAAATACAGAGGATTTGTCAGGTAGGCGCTTTTGAAGTGTAGTGTATATATGCTTAAAATTTGTAGTTTTTTTTTGTTTTGTTTTTTAAGATATTATGGATTTCTTCCATGAATACAGATGTGTCAGTTTCAGTTTTGGGGTGTTTTGTCAGGCTTATATTATAAGGGGTTGATTAATTGACCAGGAAGGATTTTTTTTTTAAGAGAATAGATTTGTATATAAGGGAAGTGTTCATTTTGAGTTCATTGAAATTGTTTTCTATGCAGATTCTAAGAGGCTAATGGCATTTTTCTTTAAATTATATAATTCGTTATATTAAGGTTAAAGAACACAGTTGTATGCTGAATTACTTGTGCCTGAACAAAGTTTGATGCAATAATGTAATGTTAATATATGCTGTCTTAATGTCAAATGTGTGTTGTGGTGCAGTGAATATTGGCTCAGAAATTGGGAGAGCCGAGTTCAAATTAGAGTTGCATTCACTTACGCACAAATACCCTTGGGAAAGGTATTAATCTGTCTCTTCTCTCCAGTTATGGGTTAAATAATAGTACAGATTGGGTTCTATAGCCTTGGCTGGCAACCAGTCTATTGCAGAAAGCAATGGCAACCTACTGCAAGATAATCTTCTGCCCAGTCAGTCATATCGAGACATGATCGCCCAAGCATGTTTCACATATGGCACTTAACTGACTGAATGCCAAATGTGATTTGTGTGCTTTGGCTTACAAGCTTTCAATTTGGGACATATTGTAGGCTCCTAGAACAAGTCACAGACTCTGGTGATGGATGGTATTAAGTTATTTCACGTATGATTTTCTAACTGACCCATAGATGAAGCATCCATAATTCAATTTAAATCTAACCAATGCCCAATAGAGTTTCGGTAGCATGTCTGTCTGCCAGCTCCCCAGTCTTTGTGAGAGATAACTGAGTAGTTATATTGCTTTATTACATTTGTCATATAAGTGGTACAAAGTATAATATTTTGTTGAAGATTATTTCTAGATATTTGTATTGATCTACTACATGCACTTCTGTACTATCAAGTCTTAATTCAGGATTATGGTGTAGCTTTTGTCGTTGGCCAAAGTGTATACATTGAATTTTTTGTCTGGAGAATCACAATCCATTTTCTTTGGCCCACTTGTTTACTTTAAGACACACTTAGAGTTGCCATTCAATTGTATGGATATTTTTCAATCTGTAATTTATAGAATCTAATAATTCTAGTAAAAGAAGAACCTGATTGTACTTTATTGTTAGAGCAGAAGTTTAATTTTTCTGTTTTTTTGTTTTCTAGGTTGATTTTACGTGATTTCTTCCTTACAGAGTCTTCTTTTTGACTAGTTTGTATTTTTCTTGCTTTTTGTGTTTTGTTTGTTTTTGAGATCTTCCTCTTTGGGTTATATGTAAGGAATCTCTAGATTGAGATGCATGACAAGATGATTCTTTTGGTATTTTAATTTCTAAGTTTAACCCTTTAGAAATTTCTATATTGTGATAGGGTACATCAATGTTTTAGAGGAATGAAGTGTAAATTGTTGATTTTTCCTGTTAGTTTCATGTCACAACACTGGAATAATGTAAAGTGAAATAAAAGACCCTATTCAAAGACATACGATAGTTATCTGATAAAGGCAGGAGAGTGCATAGTTGGAAACATGTTGAAAACAAGATGAACAAATCCTTGTCATTATCTTTGAGTATTAGGCTACAACAGCTGGTTAGTTAAAGATGTTGATTAGTATGAACCCAAAGTCACAAACAAGCAGATTGCAGAAATAGTCAACCTTGATAGTTAAATACATTTTAACAATAACTTGTAATACTAATTAGATAGATATACACACTTAATCAGTAGTCAAACACGTTTGACTCATGGTTTTCAGTTTGGATACAAATTAAAATTCATTGTTGAAACAACAAATTGTAAAACAATTCTTTTATGAGGGAAAAGATGGGGGTATTGAATTGCATGAAGAAATCGTATCTACTGTCCTCCTGATTTTTCTTTTGTTCTCACTCCTTATTAATGTTTCTGTTTTCTAATTCTTCCACATTCAATAACCCCTTGTGTCTTAGTAGTTTTGCCGCCTTGCTTGGGATAAACACCATTAAGAAAAAAAAATCCAAAGCTATTACAAAGTGACAACAAAAAAAACAAAAAACAATACATTTCTTTTTAACCAGTAAAAATAAAAAAATAAATGCTGTTCTTGCTTATAAAAAACTTGCTTAAAATGTAAACTAAACACAATGATATAGAAATTAAATAACTTATATTCAGGTAGCATTTTTTTTTTCAGCCCAGCCTTTCTAATACTACTATATATTAACAATTTTATTCATTTAATTTAAAAATTTATTTTTATACAAATACTTTAATCATAAATTATGTCAATTATACATATAATACATATATACATATATATTAATAAAAAATGCTGATACTATGATTTTATTTTCATCTGGTAAGATACTAAATTTTAATGTTGTGATAATACAGTCACTGAAAAATCTTAAATATTAACAATTAACTTTATAAAAGTTAAATTTTAAGACACAACCCTCAAAATGTTTCATTTCACCATTGTAAGTTGTCAAAAGGTGTCCAGGGGCTGCAAGAAGTGGATGTTCTGTAACAAGAAGGTGACGTTGTGTTCCAGCAGAATATTACCCACCTATAAGATGCCCATGCTACTCAACATGGTTAGTATGATTGCTTGACCTGTAATCATTGAATATGTAGGGACAATGTTTGACTTGTCCAGTTAGTCCAACTACAAATCTTGCGGTATTGTATCAAAATCTTCAAAAGGCATGAAGTAATATGTTGCCAGATGATATTCACTATCTGTACAATTGCATGGAAACCTGTATTAAGGCCCAAGGAGTATATACTATGTATTAATATGCGGTCTCATATTGTATATCTCTTATTTTGGAATTTATACATGTATATATGACCCTTTACAATAATCCAGTGATATTATCTGTGTGTATAGAGTTGAGTAAACAATAACATTGTCAGGGTGTTATAGGTTCATTCTTAAAAATCAACACCATTCAATGCAGGAGCAGCAAAATGTATGCCTCTCCCATTAGCTGGACAACCTTTATTGGGTACATCTACATTCTTATTATTAAGAGATAATGGCAGTCCACTCATTTCTGAATATACCTGTCTGCCAGATTTCTGTTGCAATAGAGAATTCCCCAAACAGAACCTATGATTTATACTGCCACTATGCTGAGTTAGTTTCTGGAAGAGTGTGTAGAAGCTGACTTGATCATAAGTCAAACGGAGGTCAGTATGCTGAAACCCTCAGTTATGATGACTTGTGACTGATGAGTAGACAGTTAAAGTTTCTGGAGACCCTGAAGCTTGAAAAGATATGGTGGTCTCCTTCACAACCAGCAGCAATAGATTCAAGGGTCCAACTGCAAAAATGTAGGCTATGAATACCTCCACAAATTCATATCAAAGGTTTAAAATGAATTTTTAAAACATAAAATCACTCTTAAAACCTTTATTTAGATTTCAAATTAAAAGATTAAATTTAATATTTCTAATAAGCAAAATACTTTGCACTAATTCAAAACTGATTTAAATTGACTGGAAGAGTTTATTTTGGTTTTTGCTTAAAAATTTCATTTTAGTGTCATTTTGTTGCCCGCATTTATTGCAAAGTCATTCTCTTTATTAAAAGAAAATCTTCCAAAAATAAAACTTCTCTGAAACTTTTTTTGAGGAATATTAGCTGATTTAAAGTATAATTAATCTGTTCTGAAACAATTATTACTTAAGTTTAAAATATGACAGAAATGCATTTTTTTAACCCAACAGTCTACTGCATCAGCTTCTTTTCTCACACTTCCCACCAGTGGAACTCTCTTCCATATTCTTGCTTTACTGATGGTACAACCTCCAGGAATTTAAATGCAATGTCAATACCCATCTCTTAACCACTTGACTCTCGTTCTTTCTACATCACCTTGTATATCTTTTCCTTTCTCTCTACTTTTGCAACTGTCATCAGTTATACACATTTATACACATAAAAAAAATGTATTATTTTAAAAATATTGTTGATAATGATTTGGACTAAGCCTTTCCATTTATAATTAGTAAATATAATTTTTACTAATAAAATCATCTGAAAGGGGTGAATTTAATACAGATTTTTAAACTTTTTAAATTATTCTAATTAGAAATGAAAAATGAAAACAATCTTGAAAAAATTCATTATTCATAAAAAAGGTGGCGAAATTTTAATTTCTCAAAACTTCATAAAACTAACTAAGGTCAAAGGTGGGGGATGTTACAGATCTAAAAAGAAAAGAAAAAAATTTTTTTACCAAAATTCAAAAATAAAAATATCTAAAAAAATAATTTAATTCATCTGTGGATAAGCTAAGAAAATATCATTAAAATCAAACAAGAATTTCCAAATCAATGTGTATTTTACCGCAAAAGAAGATGCTAAAATTTCCTATACTAATCTTTGCCACTTGGCCATGGACATATTGAAATAATTTAAATATTTAAAATTTTATTGTTAGGGATTTGATAAATTAAATAAAAAGGATTTGATAACATTATTTGATAACATAAAAATGAATTAATACTAATTTTGAAATGTGGTTCTACAGAAGGATTCTGAGGATACCATTGACCAAATATGCAAGCAACAATGACATTTTGGAGAAAAAAAAAAAAAAAAAAAATGGAAACTAGTACTTAATATCAGAAAGAGACAGTTGAGGTTTCTGGGAGACATGAAAAAGGAAGGCTTGGAAAATCTGATACTCGCAGGACAAAGAGCAAGAGGTTACAGAGGAAAACAATGTATGTTATAGTGAGCTTGACAAAATGGATGGCTGAATAGGGCTTAGGAGAAATAACAAAGACAAATTTTAATGACACGGCACAAAGAAAAACAAACTTGTAGACAGAGCAGGAATTAGGAGGAATATCAATAGGACAAACTTTACGAAGAGCTACAAAGAAAATTGTGAAAAGCCATGATTGCCCACATCCTGAAGGAACATGGTACATAGAATTTTTAAATCTCAGTAGTTTTCACCTGGAACTTTTTCTCATGCAAATTATTCTGTCACTTTTTTGTGCAGTGTAAACAACTTTCTAAGTCTAAAAATATCTCTGGTCATAAACTAAAATGGATTACACTTGATATAACTTTGTAACACTAACAGACTTTTCTCCAATTGTTCTTTACAAATATCACAAAAAATTACGATAAAATTTAACTTATACAGCAAAACAATTCTCACAGCCCAAGAAGTGACGCCAAGATTCATCATTTGCGACACAAGACAGGCAGATGACACAGTGCTAATAGCAGACAAGGAAAGGACACTACAAGACCTCCTACAGACAGTAGTTGTATAAAGCAGAAAGGAAAAACGGTAAATTTTCGTTTTAGGTACCGACGGCTTTCCCCCGCTTCAAATTTATCCAAAATAACATTATTTCTGTGCAAATGTATATGCTGAACTCAAATCAACAATTAGTTATTGAAGAAACTTACCTTTTTTGCTTTGAAAATCCATAAAAAAAAAAAAAAAAAAAACGAACTATATCTCGCACTTTTTCTCTCCTGTAACTCTCACGAAGTCATGTAATTAACTGCAGAATGACGTTCTACGTAGGCAGCAATTTTGGTCGAATTTCGTCCTTCCTGTTTTGAGAGCAATTAGTATAGAAATACAATAGCGCATTACTTTAATTCCCCGAAGTACATCGCCGGAAGTATCAGTAAATGAAGAAAAATCAAGCAAAAATCTGCCAAAATTCGTTGCATTACGCAGCCCGTCATTCTGCAGTTAATTACACGACTTCGTAAGAGTTACAGGAGAGAAAAAGTGCAAGATATAGTTGTTTTTTTTTTTATGGACATTTAGATAAAAAAAAAGGTAAGTTTCTTCAATAACTAACACTTGATTTGAGTTCAGCATATACCGGAAAAACTACATATAAGCTACAAGAAAACTGAATGCATGGTCATTAATAAAAAGAGAGGTTCAAAATGCCAACTACAGGCAGGGGATAATAATATCAAGCAGGTACAGAAATTTAAATACCTGGGAAGTTTTCTAACAGAAGACAGAAAGTGTGACACTGAAATCTGAAGGTGAATTGACATGGCCAAGGATGTATTCCAGAAGCTGAGTAGAGTATTGAAAAACAAGAAAATTTTACTGCAGAAAGAGCTGGATTGTTATGTAAGGTCTGTTCTTTAATATGGCAGTGAATGCTGGACAATCTCCACAAAGATGAAGGAGAGACTTGAAGCAACCGAAATGTGGTTTTACAGAAGGATTCTGAGGCTACCATAGAATGAACATGTGAGTAACAACAAGGTTTTGGGGAGAATGGAAATGGAAAAAAAAACAAAAAAACTAATAATTAACATCAAGAAAAGACAGTTGAATTTCCTGGAAAATGTAATAAGGAAGGAATGCTAAGAGAATTTGATAATCATAGGTCACATAGAGGGGAAAAAGAGACAGGGGAAAGCAATGTGTAACATACTTGGTGGGCTTGAGCAAATGGATGGCAACGTTTGGGAGGGTTAACAAAGGAAAGGGACAGGTGGAATGCCATGATCACCTATGTCGTGAAGGGACATGGCACATAGAAGAAGTATTTACATGAAGACCAGATGGTTTGTGTAAAAATTGTTAGAAATGTATATTTTTTTGGCTCAGAAGTTAAAACCCAACAAAATTGTAGGATTTAATTCCAGTTTATGGAAATGGTTTTTCATATATAATGACTAATGTGAGGCATGGTTTCAAACACTAATAATATCCTGAACAGTGGGGTAGAGATGAGCTTAAATTTTTGAATACATCAAAATCAGGTCAGGAGATATGAGAAGACCTTTTGACAGCAAGGGAAGAATGCAGGTCAACATCTAAGAAGTCATTTACATTAAGAGAACATCGGGAAGGCTCTGTTACCAGCCAGCTAGAGAGAGCAACAATAGAAATTTGATGTTTCAGGGAAAATTCTCCTTCAGTTAGACAGCCTAAATTGAAAAAAAATCTTAAAAATTTTATCAAAAACAAACTGTGTAAAAAGGGACTTTTAAAAATTGCTGTGTTCCAGAGACACCCCTCGGGGAATTTGAAAGCATGTCTTTTTATTTTTGATCAAAAGGTGGTTGCACCTTTAATTATTTTACTACCTTATTTTCTCTTTTCGCCATTTTTAAAAATCCTCGTCTCCCTCCCCCCCATTTCTTTTTCGCTGGTGCGTGCTTATAGGTACCTCCACCCATTTTCAATACCTAAATAAGTTATCTTCAAGCAGCAAGCTTTAAAATTAGCTTTAATTGAAAGCCAAGAGATTAAATTTTAATTCCAGTAAACCGAAATTATATTGATTTTAGCATTTAAAATTAGATTAAAATTTAATCCAATTTTTTTCTGATTTATAGCTATCTGTGAATATAAAAAGATGAAGTATTTTATTTTCTATTTAACTAATTTTTCTCTCATCCTTTCACTTTTCACAAAAAAATCTTTTTAATTGATTATGGCATTTTTTTTTTCTTTTCAAATAAGAATCATCATCATGGATAAAAAAAAAAATAAAGAAGGGAATACTAAGACAAGAAGAAGAAGAGTAAGACTACTAACTTATAAAAAAATTATTTCTACCAAATCAAATTCCTGTGCCAGACACACACACACAAAAGAATCATAGTAGAAATAGCCAGATAAATTAAGTGCAAAAATTTAAAACACAAGACAACCACTGCATAAAAACTTTAAAAAGGGAAAACACATTTTTAACTAATTACCCAAAAAATAACAAGTACAAACAAAAACAATATTGAAAATATACACAAAAATTTCCTTTTGTGTGCTTAGTTTCTTTAAAGATGATTACTGTGTTGAAAAAAAATATATATCAAACACACAGGATATTTCAATTTTATGACAAACACAAAAGAAAAAAAATCTCTGAAAATAAATCTCGCATTCAATATGTTTGTAATTAAAAAAAAAAATAGATGATAAGTACACGTTCACTAAAATTAAAGCATTTGTTTGAAACAAAGCAATTTTTAGAAAGTGCTACTTAATTCGATGAGGTAGAGCAATAAATATTTTCAACGGATTCGGCAGCTTTTGAAAAGAAATGTTTAATATTTTTTCGGTAATATTACTAAAAAAAAAAAAACTTAAAACTAACATGTTTTTGGTCGGGAGAAATGAAAGAATCAAAGGACTGTAAGTGCTACTAAAAATTTTAAGGAAGAAAAAACAGTTTTTTTTATATTTTGATTTAAGCTTGAGACTAACTAAAAGCGGGGATGGACGAATTGAGTTTATTTTTCTCTTTCAAGAAAATAGATTTTTATTGAGATCAAATAAACATGAATACAAAAAACAATGAGAACAGACAAAAATACAAAAAACAAATAGGAGAGGTCATAAAAGTAAAGTTCCTTCCTTTTTTGTTCACCCCCCCCTTTTTTTTTTATACGGCCTTTCTAATTTCAAGGAAGGTTCGTCAGTTCAACAAACTTTCGCACTTTGTTATTTATGCAAAAGAAAAATACATGCAAAAAATTACAGATATTATTTTATAATTTTATTTATAAAAACTATCAGTATGTTGTCTTAGATAATTTGGCCTCATTTTCTTTCAATATTTTTCCATATTTACCTCCAAAAACAAATAAACGCTTAAAGAAGCCCAAATACACGCTTTTTTCTTTCTTAAGGAAGAGTACCACGACAGTCACGCTCGAAACAAAATGTAGTCTAAATATTCGGTGGGGTGGGTTGTTTTTTTGTTTTTTTTGTTTTCTTTTTGCAGACTGCACAAAATTAATACAATTAAATTCAGAATACATAACATAGCAATTTGGCGACAAAAAAAAAATATAAAATAAATGTTTAGTGAACAAAACAGTAGAGAAAAAAAGGAGCAGAAATAATTTAGAAAAGCTGATACATACTTGTGGAAAAAATTTCAACACAGTCTATGCATTTTTAAGCTTTGTAGATTACGACGAAGCTTTTTCCATGAAAATGTTATGGAAGGAATCGCCATTATCACCATCACTGGTGAAACTGCACACGGGAAACAACAAAAGAAAAATAATTTGCAATAGTTAATTTTCTTATTAGTGTAAAAGTTGTAATCGGAATTAAATGGATAAAATGTACCGAATTTTCATGGTAAGTTTAAATGAAATGTTCACTAGTTTCAAGGCCAGACATTAAAAGGAACATAAATCAGAAGGAACTTATTGATGTACAACCGGTGAAATAGGAAAAAGTTTCCAGTGGAAAAAAAGCGCGTAGTTTCCTATTTCCTTTCAAGTTATTATTGTAATTTACTAAGCGCAGCTTAGATGTGGCACAAGGCCGAAAGTATGGGGCACCCAGTGAGGTTCGAACTCACTACTTAATTGCAATAGTTCTAGCGAGACAAGCTTGCTAACCATTACACCACCTTGAGGTGCCCCTTTCAAGTTATTATTTAATTCCTATTCTCTTAGGCTTTGTAATTTATAAGAAATTGGTAGAATATGTAAGTATACTGTAATGCCCAGTGCCTTCAGGAGATAGGAATCCCTCACTCTCCACAATACCTCTTTGTAAGAGTGAATGAATATGCTGCAATAAAAACAGTGGAATGGTGTCTCGTTGCCTTCTCTACATTTTAAATTCAGAGTAGTCTTTTTCCTACACTAGATGCTACAGTTACAAGGTTGGTTATGGTAACCAACTCTGCAGACCTTAAGAAAAGGTGAAGTGACACAGGAAAGGCAAGAAGGACAAAAACAAGATGTTAAGTGACAAAGGTTGTCAAAGTTTGACAACTTTTGTTGTGTTACAATTTAAAGAATCTCTGGTTGGCTTGAAACTGTTGTTGATTGAGTGATATTCACTGCTTGCAGGCTTGAGTTGATTGGGGCATGTGGCTAGCCAGTCATAGGCCAGGGAATTAAGACTGAAGTGTTGGTCATTGCTGCACTAGGCTGATTATATTGGTCTGTCAGGTGGCATAGACTGCACTAACTGTCGAAGTATGGGTTGATCCAGTGACAGGTGTGTAGACCACGTTAATAGTTAATAGTTGAACAATCAGGAGTTAAAATAGGGTTGCTATGCTGGAGATTGTTGGTGGGTTGAACTGGAATGGTTGCTTGGTCGCTGCGAGGTTGAACTGGGCTGCTTACCATACTGGAAATTGATGCCAGGTTGAATTGTACTGCTTACTACACTCCGGGTCAAACCGGGCTCTACATTGGAAGTGTAGGGGTTGAATAAAAATACAAAATAAAATAAAAGTACAAAATAAAATAAACATAAAATCTCCTAGAAGTCCTCTGACAGGAAAGACAATTTATGCATGTGCAAAAAGAGAGGCTTCCTGGCGCCAAAAATAAACTCTCTCTCTTTTTCTTTTGGACTTTGACTGGTAAAGATGTGCTGACTGTTCGGGAAGGAATTTCCCTAACAAGAGGTCGTTGGAATCAAAAAAATGAAATCAGTATCCAAACTGTCCCTCTCATGTCTCTGTATCTTTCTTTTTTTCTTTGCCTATTTTTTTCAGCAATGAAAGCTATTCAACAAGTCTTGGATGTTTAGGTGAAAGAACCAACCCAGCACTAATAGCCATAACATCCATACAAGTCACTGCATTGAGCTGGTGCATATCACGGTAAGATAAGTTTTCTTGCCATGAAAAAGGCAATTGTAATAATTCAAGTTTGTTGTCCTGCAAAAGACAGTTGTAGTAATGTGGTAACAGTAGTAGTGGTCAGAAGCAACGGCAGGGCAATAACAGCAGTAATGGTCAGAAGCAACGGCAGGGCAATAACAGCAGTAGTGGTCAGAAGCAACGGCAGGGCAATAACAGCAGTAGTGGTTGAAGGTGCTGGCATTAGTCAGGTTGCTAAAACAGTATCAAATTAACCGTACTTTCTTCACCCAGGTCAAGCCAGCTACTGGCGAATTTGTCTTTAGGCTGCTGTTTTTATATGCCTCTATGTACATCACAGATATTATATACCTTATTTTTGTTTTAGGGCTTTGATAACAAAACATTTGCTGAGTCAAGATCATGTGA
This sequence comes from Ascarosepion bandense, assembly GCA_037127315.1. Taxonomy (NCBI): domain Eukaryota; kingdom Metazoa; phylum Mollusca; class Cephalopoda; order Sepiida; family Sepiidae; genus Ascarosepion; species Ascarosepion bandense. Next base: position 5,966,652 of record JBBBDQ010000441.1, read on the forward strand.
TGTAAACATGAAAGCATTGAAGTGAGTAGCCTGGAGCTACAATGCAACTCAAGACTAGTGCATGATTGCTGCACTTGTCTAGTAAAAATATTCTAACAACAACTAGGAGTTGACAAAAGACATTAGAAAAGAAAAATATATAAAATCCTCTTCTCTTCCCTCTTTACCTACATCATGCTGCAAGAACAAGTCATGTTTTATTTCCCATTAAGAGTGGTATTACTTAATCCTCAGATAACCATTGTACACAGTACAGACATATCTAATAATTCTACCAAGTTGGGTACAGTCTGGTATGTGGTACAGTGGGGATAAAAATTCCAAGAGGGGAAATGACATATCTTGTTCTTACAACATCTTGTGGGCAAAGAGAGAAAGAAGAAAGAGTTTTACAGAACTCACCACTGTAGTGCCCTTTAATTTCAGTAGCATCTCTTAACCATAATAGTAGCAGTAGCAGCTCTTCAAAATAATATTAGCAGGTTTTAGTCTTTCCATTGAAAGCTGTGCATCCAAGGTCTCCTCTTAGGTTAAAACTGGCATCAATCCTTTCATCGCAGCCAGCAAGTTCTGACTTAAACCCCATTTGTTCTTCTGGTTCTCCCCTGCTTGCTTGGCTGTTTCCGCCCACAGGAATCACTTCTTCCAGCTTTATTGAAGCCATGTGTCTGATCATAAGTGACTTTTTGCCTCTGCTTGTAATGAGGATCCTAACTGATGCTACACTGTTGTTGGCTGACAGAATGAAGCAGCATATATCATCCGACAAAAAGTATTGGCAGCTCTGCAAAAGTGTGTTAAACAACAGCAAGCCCTCAATCCTTTGTTTAATCAATAAAGTTAAGGTCCTCACAGCTTCAGCAGACAAGGCCAAGTGCTTTGCTCACAGATTCTCCACCAACTTCACATTTGATTCATTTGAAGTATCTGCACCCGATTTCTCACCTAGAACTGAGGCTTAATTGAGTGACATTTACATTACCCACTTTCTGCTCTCTGACATAATTTCAAAGCTTAACTCTCCTATGGCAAGCAAAGTTGAAAGAATCTCAATCATTGTCATGAATAAATATGCCCCTGAACTCTCCTCTGTCCTCTTCAAACTCTACAACTACTACCTCTCTGCTTCTTGTTTACCTGCCTGCTAGAAATCCTCCTCTGTGATTCCTGTTTTTATGAACACTAGAGAAACCCTAGACCCCTCTAATTATTGCACTATCAGCTTCCTACTGATTTTTGGAAAAGTGTTCAAGGCTATTATCAATTCTGAAGTGGTTCAACATCTCTCAACCCACAGCCTCTTCTCTGACAAACAGTATGGCTTCTGCTTCACCAGGTCTACTGCTGATATGCTAACAACCATCACAGAGTATATATGCCAGGCTCTTGATAAGAATGGCAAAGCTTGAGCTGTTGCCTTGGATATCTCCAAAACATCTGACAGAAACTAGCACACTAGCCTTCTACACAAACTACAAGGCTATGATATAACTGGATGCTTGTTTGATCAAATCCAATTGTACCTATCAAATTATGTAATGATGGTAGTATTGAATGGGCATGCTTCCAGATCCTATCATATGAACATGGGTGTCTCTCAAGGCTCTATTTTGGGTCTCATGCTTTTTCTGATCTTCATCAATGATCTTCCTGATGTAATTAGATTCCAAGTAGGCATCTACACTGATGACAACACCATTTACTCCCACCTCAGTAAGAAATCTGCCAAGGCTGACAAAGCAAACCTTGCTGCTGATCTTGAAAAGAACTTCCAATCTGTAGTGGACTGGAATAAGAAATGGCTCATGAATTTCAAAAAACGAAGCAGCTATCCTTTAACCACCATAGACAATCTCTACTACCCTCCATCAGCATAGATCAGTCTAGTCTCCCTGAAAGCACTACACTGCACCTCCTCAGCCTAACTCTTTCAGCCAACCTCAAGTGGAATGATTACATTGAATCCATAGCTAAATATGCTGTTAGGAAAGTCAGTTCACTGTCTAGGGCCAGGAAGTTTTTCTTGTTTGGATCCATCTTGCATATATATAAATCTACCATCCATCCATGCAGTAAATACTATTGTTACATCTGGTCGGGTGTCCTTGCTATTCATCTCAAGGTTCTCAACAAAATCCAGAGGAGAATATGCATTGTGGTCAGTGTAATTCAGGTAGCTTGAAGCCAGTCACTTTCTCACCAACTTGATGAGGCTTCTTTATGTCTCTTCTAGAAATACTTTCATGGCTTCTGCTTTGACAATTTTAACTCCCTGTTGTACCCTTTGCATGAATTTACTCGAGCTACTAGACTGGCAACTAGGTCCCACCTTTTTACAATGAAACCAATCAAATGTAACTACAAGTTCTACTCTATCAGCTTCTTTTCTTGCACTTCCCACCTGTGGAACTTTCTTTTGTATACTTCCCTCCCTGATAGCTACAATCTCCAAGCATTTAAATGCAATGTCAATTGCCATCTCTTATCTCTGACTCAGAAAGCATCGCCAAGCAGACTGACTTGAGAAGAGAGTCATCAATATCCCCTTCACCTAAGTCAAGTGGCTTACTACGTTCGCCTCCCTTACCTCTTTCCTTCTTCCCTGCCTTTACTGACCTAAGGAGCGAATACATCAAAGACATTCCTTACTTACACGCTCTCAAATTCCGAAACATTAATTCTCTTTTAGCATTTTATTGCCATGAACATTTTAACCTCCGTTGGACCTGTACTTCATGTATTACTTCAATTGTAAAAACATTAATTGATATGTGTATATATAAAATGTTATCTTTCAATTCAATTTGCTTTTCTTGGTTTATAACCTTTCTTGAAGAATTGTAGTGGGCTATCTACAACAAGGCCAAATTTTGTTACCCTGCAACAGTATACAACTACCCTTCACTAGAACAGACTCTCCACTAACTAATAGAAAAGAATAGATAAGCAACCCACTATGACAGTTCTCATTCCACTGCTGATGTCTAGTGATATTGTATAATTCTTATCTCTTTGTAATTCTATCTGTTTGTACAAAATTGTTCAGAATTTTGACATTGTTTCTTTCTTTATCCTTCTGTAACTTGTTTTAACAAATTTAAAATTTATTGTTTGCTTGAATTTCATGTTTTGCACCCATTTGTATTTTCACCTAGATTTACATGAGTCTGCCAAATTTTTTTGTGGGATAAGTGTACCAAGAAATTAAAAAATTATAATACTTTCTATTCCTGCAACAAGTTAATATCATGTTTGATTTTGTTCCAGGTAATAACAGGAACTCTTTCAAGTAAAAATTAAAGCTTCGCTTTCTTTGAAAAGGAACTTCAGATTAGTTACCTTCAGTTCTTGAGTTAACACTCTTGTAACTTAATATGAAAATTTCTTTAAAGATTCAGTGGCATGAGGAAAAAAGGCAATGTCCATGATTAAAATCATGGGTTTATAATCTTCTAAAATGTTTGACATAAGATTCCGAGTATATGATGGTTGTGAAATGTAGAAATCAATTTCCTTCTCTAGTTACCCTCCGCAACACAGCAGACAAGTACTCATACACTTGCACACAAGTGCATGAACACATGTAATTGTATTCATATACATTGCATACATGTGCTCACACACACACACACACACACACACACACACACATGTGCACTCACACACAATACATACACATTCATGCGTGTGCATGCACGCACACAAAACACATACACAACACTTACATATATGCACACATACTCATACACACATATATACATATGGACAATTCAGCTAAAGTTTTCCTAAGATTCTGATTTCAGCTTAATTATTTTATATAGTCATATTTTTTCATCTAGTATTGTGTTGCTTGGTTTTGTATAATTAGAAGATAATAGAAACTTGAATTAATGACGTTTGTTTTTTATATAAAACTTTACATTTTTACATCAAGTTAACAACCGTTAATTTTTGTGTGTGGATACAGGAGCAGACTAGCTGACTTCTCTTCACTCTGGGAGGATAGTAGTAAACGCATCTATCCCTTCTGGACTCTAGTTGTCAACTGACAAGCCTCTTCCTCTTTTCAAAATCTCTCCACCAAACTACTGTCCTTTGCTCCTACTTCTTACTCCTACTTCTTACTGCTACTCCTTCTAAAAGAAACCGTTAACTTGCTTAACGGTTTTGCCGCCCAATTTTAAATTCTTGGTGTCAGTGTGTCTACCTTTTTCTATTTTTAGCACACTCGCCATTTTATAAACCATAACACTAGTTTTTTTTATTTTTCAATTTTGCTTAAAGCAATCCCTAGCTTTTAAACTAATGAAACAAGATTTTATTAATTCTAAGAAAACAGACTATTTTGTCACTTAAAATTTTTACAAGATGATTAGCATTACAAAATCTAGTTAATTTTTATTGGAAAGCCAACATCTTTCTGGAAGAAACAATTTTTTTTCAGTGCAGATGTAATCCTATATGTGAACTAAATGAGAAGAACCACTGTTTAAATACATTTTGATTAATAAATTTATGAACTATTACCAATTGGACAGATTGGAAATACACATGAGTATATGCTAGGTTACAAATTTTTTTAAACACATTAAAAAAAATATTATATATATATATATATATATATATATAAAACCCATCCGCAGTCAGGCCTGTTTCACAGCTCTTCAGTGCAGCTAGATTAACCCTTTGCCTCAAGCCGGGACTGAAACCTGACTGATTTGACAGCAGTCAGATATTCACCCACTAGGTCATTGGCACACATCAGAGAAAGGCCGATTTCATAGTGTGTAATGTGTTTATGAAATGTAAATAATGCTAGCAGTGAGAGTGTTCTATTGTGGTGATACCGATCGAGCAAAAGCGACGGACCGGATGTTTAATCTATAACGACCAGAAAGCAAATGACCAAAAGTCGTCAGTGCGCATCCGAGTTCGCACAGATGTTCTGGTTGGAAAATAAAAATTAATCAAATACTAAATTTCCATTTCGCGAACCTACGCGAATTTTAATTATCAGCCAATGGGAAGCCCAGAATCAAATACAAGTGTGAAATCCCAAACGAGCTGCTGTGATCCTAAAAGCAGATATAAAAAGCAGATACAGGCAGACCCCAGCAGGCAGAACTTGAGGAGAAGAGTGTAATCAATATCTGCTTGACCTAAGTCGAGTGGCTACTACACTTGCCTCTTTACTTCTCCCCTGTCTCAAAACTACTTACTGACCTAAGGAGCGACTACAACAAAGACATTCCTCACTTACACGCTCCCCACATTCCTAAGCCTTAAATCTCTTTCAGCTTATTATTTGCCATGAACATTTTAACCTCTGTTGGACCTATATTCAAGTATTACATTAATTAAAAAAAACCCAAATCTGCCGAGCGCATTTATATTTTGCGGAGAGTTCAAAATGAACATTCCTTATGTACAAGACGCCTCGACACTACTTTAAGTATTGAATTCTCCTTGTCAGCCTTCTATTACCGCTATACTATCTAATAACCGCTTCGAAAAAAATTAAAGTTTTGGTTTTGTTTCTTTAATTTCATGAAAATATAAATTTAGCTGCACCATCAAAAAATGGTGGCAATTTTTACATTTTCTGAATGCAACTGATTTTTATCAATGAAATTAACTGATTTTTATCAATGAAATTAACTGATTTTTATCAATGAAATTAACTTTACTGTTGCAATACAATTATCATTTGACAATAACAATAATAAAAAAAGAAAAGCAACTTACAGAACTTTCTTTTTTCAAACTGAATGCAAGTTTTTGCCTTGGTTTTGTGTTGAATGCTGCAGTTAATGATGACTGCTGAGTTGTATGAACATTTTTGTGTGATATTAAACCAAATGATTGCCGCAAAAAGTAATTAGTCAAAAGATCCTGCTTCTGACTCCTGAGGAGATGTGAACCGAATGAGAAGAACCAGTGTTTCAAATTCATTTTGATTTATGAGTTTACAAAATCTTCACAAATATTTCAATTAGAACACATTGGATATTACATATGCTAGGTCCCAGATTTTTTAAACACCATCACCTGGAAAAAAAATTACATGTACATGTATAAAAAAAATTACAGTATTTGTTTTGCTTCTTTAATTGTATACAACTTTCCTTCATTTAATGAAAATATGATTTCTCTGCACCTTAAAAAAAATGATATTTCAGTAATTGCATTGGTTACATTTTCTGTATATAACAGATTTTCATCAATGCAATTAACTTTACTGTTGCAAATAAGAAAGAATTCTGCTTTTTATATCATGAAAATAAAAATATCCAAAGAAAGCCAATATGAAGCAAGATACTACTTAAGATATATATTTTTTTAAATCATTTCACATCAAGCAAGGCGATAAGGCCACTAAGGAGTTGTAAGAGAATATAAGAAAAAACACTATTAAGGAGAGAGAACAATAAAAGAACAAGAAAAAAAATACAAAAGATGACAATTGGCATTGCATTTACATTTTTGATAATCAAAGTTGACTGGGAAGCAAGAAGCTAAAAGAGAGTTCTACAAGTGAAAAGTACAATAGAATAAGCTGTTAGCTGTTAACCTAGGGTTACATCTAACCATTTCAATCATAAAAGGATGAGACCTAGCCACCCATCCAGTACTGCAAATAATTAATAAAATTTAGGTACTAGTAGAAAGTTCATCAAAACAATAACTATGAAAATATTTATAGAAAAAGCACAGGGAAACTACATTATGGTGGTGGGAAAGAAGACTGCAGCAAAAGATGCCAGGTAAGGACAAATAACATAGCAGATTTTTCTTTGAATTTTATCAAAAATCTCTAAATATATAGCAGAATTACCAGATGAGATGTGGCAGTAATATTCAAAGCAAGAACGAATGGTAGACTTATAAAATATATAAAATAAATCCTAGTGAGAAAAATTGTCTAGCCCAATGTAGTGAACCAACTTTCTTGACTTAGCAATTGATTCAATATACATTTTCCACTTCATGTCAGCTCAAAATGTTAGTCCAGGAAGGTGCAATGAGTCATGCTCCTGGAGTTCAGTATCAGCCATGCTAATGGAAAGTATGAAAGATTCTCTCAGATGATTAAGAGAGAGAGAGAGAGAGAGAGAGAGAGAGAGAGAGAGCAGTGTTTTGTTTTTTGAGGCATTAACATTAGCAAGTCACTCCTTGACCCATTTAACAACAGATTGTAGGTCATTATTTTTTAGATCAAATGCCAATTTGACTTCATGGAATTTATCAGACTTACTATTAAGGCAGGAGTAAATAATTGTGTCATCAGCATAGATACAGAGTTGAGAACTGATGACATCTATGTCATTAATATCCACCACTAAATAAAGTACTTTAACAAGGAAGGAGATTATATTAAAAACTAATTCTTTAATAAAGTAAATGCTTTTTCATCTTTCTGATATATATATATATATATATATATATATATATATATATATCCAAATGAAATGAATAAGGAACAAAGAAAATAATTTCAACAGTCAAAACATTTATTTAAAACAGTGTACAATATAAAAATAAACCAATAAATATTTATTATTATTATTTTAGAACATGTACAAACTACTACAATATATATATATATATATATATATATATATATATAACTGGGCATAATTATTAGGCCACCTCAGTTTTTTTTTTAAAATAATGTATTTCATACTACTTTTAGTATTTATTGCCAAATGGATAATTCTAAACGAAAATAGAATGGTTCTTTTGTTATTATTACCTTGCAAAAGTTTACAAGGCAGCCAGGAAGACTTTGCTTCGGCCAGCCAATAAGAAGAAGAGACTAGCATGGGGAAGAGGGCACAAAAACTGGACACCAGAACAGTTCATTTGATACATATGTTATTGTGCAGTATTAACAAAAGAAAACATTCTATTTTCATTTAGAATTATCAACATGGCAATAAATACTAAACATATTAAAAATGTAATGAAATACATAATTGTTTTCAAAAAACTGGAGTTGCCTAATAATTATGATAGTATATATATATATATATAGGGCATGATTGATGAACTCTTATTTTAACAGTTATAGTTACCAAAATTACTCAAAAATGTCATGAAATCCTAACAGGTAAATTTATTCAATAAAATCATCAGTGGCTTCAACCATGGCCCACAGACGACTTTGGAATTTCTTCTAGACAGTCTCCTTGTTTAAGTTGGTGAATGCTACCATAATCCTTGCCTTCAGTTTATCTTTGGTGTTACAAGTAGTTTTGTTCGTCTCTCACTTAACTGCACCCCACACATAATCAAGAGAGTTGCAGTCTGGGGAGTTAGATGGCCAGTTGTAAGAGATGATGTGGTCACAGAAATTGTCTGACAGCAATGACTGGATTCTTCTGCTTGTGAGGCATGGTGCAGAGTCCTGTTGGCAGACATAGCATTTTCCACTCTCTTGACTCAGGGAAGCACTACCTCCTCAAAACACAATGTAAGCCTCTGTATAGAGTCTGAAGTTCTGTGAATGAAGATGAATGAAAATATAACATAGCCATCGCTACTGATGACTTCAAACCCCTTCATAATCACCATTAGACTCATCCAACTCTTTCTAAATCCTCTGCACTATCCTCAGATTGACATCCAAACACTCTGAAATGTTTGTATTGGAGCTTCCAGCATGAATGCTAAGCAGTACATCATGACATTTCTAAATTTCTTGTGGAGTGAATTGCATCATGGTACTCATTTCTCACTCAGATGGTACTCAATATTGTGAAGTGAAAATAAAAAATGAACAACACAGATGCGGGAAGTTAAAAATATAAAATGGCAACAATTTACTCATTGCACCCTGTACTACAATTTATGTATCAGTTTCAACTGACAGTAACATTAATAATTCGGTCAATGAATGCTGATTGTCTCTTGTACGCAGCTAATTTTACCATAACAATAAATACCATTGGAAAAGGCATGAATTCATCCCTTCAATCCCCAACTAGGAGTAAAAATTGAAGGATAGACTAGCTTTGCATATCAGTGTTGTGGAGTTATTTTTCGCATTGGAGGCTAGTATTTGTGCTAAAGTCGGTCCTAATAGGTTCGACATACAAAACGTTAGGAACTTGATATAATTACGCAGTGTAATCTTGCCAGGTCACTGACTAATTTCATATTCGACTAACTGTCGACTACTATCATCCAACATCGACTGACCCTTGTTCCTCTTACTACTCCTACTTAAATTAGGTAGGAGAGTCTATTCACTATAGAATAGGTTTGTTTCACCATAACAATCAATCAGTTTAGAAGAAAGAAAACCCAGAATTAAAAACTAAAAACTGCGGAGAAGGTTTCTCAGCAATTGCTGGGTAGTCTGGACTCTTTAGCCTTGGTTGGCAATCTAAGACAAGAACAACTCTGATTTACTGATTTATTTATAAGACATTTGTAGTCTATTTAAAGCAAGAAAATATTCTTAGATTATAAGAATATTTTGGAAATAATAAAAATTACTGATAGTTCCTACTAAGTAACCCATATCTGAAAGAGAAGAGGTGGCTCTAACCTTTTCCAAGAGGAATTTGTATGTAAGTGATTATAACTAATTAAACAGGAACTGGAACTCAGCTTCCTGTTTTCCAATTCCTAGCCACTAACATTACACCACCCACACATTCAAGCTTACAGTACCTGCTATTCTTTTTATCTTAACTGTGTAGGTGTAGGGAGCTGGTTAATGTTTCTTTGATTTGGCCTTGTGTCAGACTTAATTGAACTCCCTACAGCTTACAAGTTTTATTTTTTTTTATTTATTTATTTATTTTTTAATCATCTCACCCCAAGCAAGGCATTCCACTGCCAATATTGCACATGGGGCTACATAAGGGAAGGTAAAGAGAAGGAGTGGTTGGATATAGGAAATGTCAGAAGGGAGGTGACAGATGAGTAAGGATACCGAGGATGAGGGTTGGGCAGATGGGAAGAGTGTTTGATAGAATAGGAGCAGGTTAGTGTGTTAGGAGGTGTCTATTAACCTTACATTTAAACTCCTGGAGATTGTAGCCATCGGGGAAGCAATCATGTGGAAGGGAATTCCACAGTCAGGAAGTGCGAGGAAAGAAACTGTTGGAGTAGAAGTTACGGTTGCATTTTATCGGTTTCACTGTAAAAGGGTGGGATCTAGTTGCTAATCTAGTATCTCGTTCAAATTCGTATTTAGGGGGCACCAGTGATCTAAGTTCATCAGAGCAGAAGCCATGAAAGTATTTATAGAAGAGACACAGGGAAGCCATGTCATGCCAGTGGGAGAGAGACTGCAGGCGGTCTGCCAAGTCAGTACCTATCACATTACAGACCCTCCTCTGAACCTTATCAAGAAGCCCAAGGAGAATAGCAGGGGCACCCGACCAGATGTGGCAGCAGTATTCAATGCACGGGCGGATGGTATATTTATATATGTGCAGGATAGATTTAGACGGAAAAAACTTCCGGGCCCTACACAGAGAACCGACTTTCATAGCAGCGGATTTAGCAATGGATTCGATATAGTCATTCCATTTGAGGTCCGCTGAAAGTGTGAGACCAAAAAGGCGTAGTGTTTTACTCTCTGGGAGGCAAGCCTGGTCCATGCTAATGGGAGGTAGGTGAGATTGTCGATGATGGTTAATTGAGAGTAGCTTCGTTTTAGAAGCATTAAAATTTACTAGCCATTTCTTACCCCAGTCCAGTATGGATTGGAGGTCTTTTTCAATCTCGGCTGCGAGTTTAGCTTTGACGCCTACACCAGATTTTTGTAGGAGGCGAGAGTAAACTGTGGTGTCATCGGCGTACAAACCTATTTGGGCTCTTATGGAATCAGGGAGATCATTAATGTATATCAGGAAGAGTGTAGGACCTAAGATAGAGTTTGTATGGTAGTTCTGGGAGGCATGTCCGTTTAATACCACCTTCATTGTGCGGTTAGAGAGGAATGACTGGATTAGTTCAAACAAATGTCCAGTTATACCATAGCTCCGCAGTTTACATAGAAGGCCAGCATGCCAAACTCTGTCGAACGCCTTAGATATATCCAATGCAACGGTTCGGGCTTCGCCATTCCTGTTGAGTGCCTGGTATATGTACTCGGTGATGGTCGTTAGCATATCAGCAGTAGACCTGGTGAAGCGGAAACCATATTGCTTGTCCGAGAGGAGCCTGTGTGCTGTGAGATGCTGAACCACCTCGGCGTTGATAATGGCTTCGAACACTTTGCCAAAGATTGGAAGAAGGCTGATAGGGCGGTAATTTGCAGGGTCAGAGGGTTCTCTAGTGTTTTTAAATATAGGAACTACAGAAGATTTCCAACAGGCAGGAAAGCAGGAAGCAGATAGGCAGAGGTTGTAGAGCTTAGAAAGGACAGAGGAGATTTAAGGGGCACATTTCTTTAAGACTATGGTTGGGATTCTGTCACCACCGCTCGCTTTGTGAGGGTCAAGTTTTAAGATTATCTTAGAGACAAGTGAAGGTGTAATGTGGACATCATTCAGTTGTGCCTCGGTTCTAGGTGAGAAGTCGGGTGTAAAAACTCCAGATGAGTCCAGACTCAAATTGTTCAAGAATCTGCGGGCAAAGCATTCAGCTTTATCTGCTGGGGAGGTGAGGACCTCAAATTTGTTGATTAGCGGGGATATTGTGAACTTGCTCTCGTTAAGTACTCTTTTACAGAGTCGCCAGTAGTCTTTAGCGCCGAATTTAGAGCATGCTATGCGTTGCTTCATTCTGGCAGCAAACAACATCTTAGCTTTGTTAAGTATCCTTTTACACTTATTACGAGCTGAAGTGAAAAGGCGCCTTTTATGCTGAATTATCATCAGAAGGTTGGTTATCGGCAGGTTGGAATATGTGGAATTGTGTGGAATAGCGTAAGAAGAATAAAATATGTATTTTGCATTTTAAAATAGAGATTTATTAAAAGGAGGAATAGCATAAGATGTAGAAGTTAATGCTCAATTCGAAACATTAAGAAGTTATGAGTAGAGTTTGGGCAAAATGTTCCTAGTAGTAATTGTTGAAAGAGATAAGGAGAAAGAGAACAAGGTGCAACCTGACCTTATCTGGGTCAATTTGAAGTTGGTTACATTTTAGTTCTCTCAGTTCCCATCTGTCTCTCATTTATATAGTCTTTTTGAATTTAGCACTGGATTGTAAATCCAAGTCTTGTAAATCGATCCCATTGGTCAAAAATCATTTTAACACCTACTTGCGAAAAGCACATGGTCAATCCTTTTTTCTATTTGGGGAAAACCAGGATTTCACATATCATTGTGAATTTTCTTAAAGTGAAGAAGAAGGTTAATTTTAATTAATTTCTTATCTGCTACAACTGTATTAGCCTTTTATATTTTCCATTCCAAAATTTATTTTGTCTCTCCCTCACCTCTAGTGAGCAAGCTTCTTGATTCTGCTTATAGGCAGAATACAGTAGCCACTCTTATTTTTGTCACTTGGATTGGTCCAACTGACACAGTTTACTTTTTATTTAAATGAAAAGTTTATAATTTAGTTACTTTTATTTTGATTATTGGGTTTATCCCCACCTTACTCATTTCATGATAGTTTTTTATCTGCTTTTTAAAAAAATTGGAAAAAAAAATAGATATTTTTACATATTGTAAAGTTTTTACATCATGGGTGTTTTAGTAGAATCCCTGTGAATATGCAGTATTCTGATATATATTAGATTGAATGAAAGAGGATGATTTCATGTGGTAGTTGAGTCAATTGTTAGAGTGAATCGGTTGCAAATCAGAATTGATAGACATAGGAAGACCAGTCTTTCTCCACTTCCCCTTCAGTCTTGTAAAAAACAAAAATGTCTAATTATTTGAATAAACGTTCCTAACAAGATTGGGATCAATCAATCAGCCAGTTAAGTGCCATATATAATACATGCTTGGGCAATGATGTCTCTTTTGATGCATGACTGACAAAACAAAAGATTTTCCTGCTGTAGGTTGCCATTTCTTTCTGCAGTAGACTGGTTGCCAACCAAGGCTATAGAGCCCAATCTGTCCTGCTATTGAACTCATAGTTGGAAGAACAAGAGATGCATTAAACTTACTAGAGAAGGTTCTGTAAATTAGTTTAGCTTCAAAGGCTTCTTTCAACTTTTACTAAGTTAAAACTTATTAAAAAAAAATTTTTTAAAAAATAAAAAAATTTTTTTTTTTTTCGATTGGAGTAGATAGACTAAACTATTGCCCTGTTCACACTCCACCCACATCTATTGAACAGGTGAAGAGGCTCATCCCTTGTTTCCTGTTTAGGATGTGGTTTCCAGTTCTCTCTTTTCTAATCTTCTCACTTTTTTTTTTTTTTTTTTCCAATTAGAGTATATAGACTAAACTATTGCCCTGTTCACACTCCACCCACATCTATTGAACAGGTGAAGAGGCTCACCCCTTGTTTCCTGTTTAGGATGCGGTTTCCGGTTTTCTCTTTTCCAATCTTCTCACTTTTTTTTTTTCAATTGGAGTAGATAGACTAAACACTTGTTTCCTGTTTAGGATGCAGTTTCTGGTTTTCTCTTTTCCAATCTTCTCACTTTTTTTTTTTTTTCAATTGGAGTAGATAGACTAAATTATCGCCCGGCTCACACTCCACCCACGTCTACTGAACAGGTGAAGAGGCTCATCCCCTGTTCCCTGTTCAGGATGTGGCTTCCGGTTCTCTCTTTTCCAATCTCTTCACTCTTATGTAGCCCCCTGCACACCAGTGGTGTTACCGCCTTGCTCGGGGTGATATGATTAAAAAAAAGAAAATTAAATTACATCATTTAGCATCCACCAAAGTTGGGTTATCCCCACAGTAGAAATGAAATTTTTATGTTTGAAATTTTATTCCATTATAGGCAAGTTCTTAAATCGTTCTTTTCCTCTACAGAAAATGCACTGCTGTAAAATTGTTCTTTATGAAATTTGATATTATAACAGTTTGAATGCTCAAAAGTGATGAAACTATTAACTGTCAGTCTTGTTGGGGAGGCAAAAAATTTTGTCTTCCATGTGTAACATGGAAGACAAAACCATTTTGTTGTTGCTGTTGTTACAGCTGTGGAGGTTAATTATTTCTCTACCTCAGCAAACGTAAATCAAAGTGTCAAACAAAAGAAGATGTTGAGTATAAATGTATAATTTATTTATATACAAAGACCGGTAACTTCTATCTGCTGCTGTTGCTAAGACAACAAGGAGAGAGAGTGGTAAAATTTAAAGTGAATAGACACTTGGTGGTGGTGGTGGCACCTGATGTGCTGTCATTGTCAGTGATGTCTCTCTCTAGGTGTGTCATTGTTGACATGAAGTGCTGATCTGTGTAGGGTCTGTTTGAATTTAGGTATATATAGTTTTTATTCGACTCAAAATTAAAGTTTAGGTTTTTTGAAAAGAAGTGGCTCTGACTGGTCATAATATATTATTAATTTTGTTTTGGTGAAAGCAGTTGTATGCATTGAGCTGATGTGCAAAAAATGTATTTATGCAGTCTGCTTTGGGTTATCAAGTGGCAAACATCCAGTTTATGTAAAAAATGTAGGAGGAAAAACAATCTTTTCAAAAGAAAGCTTATGAAATATGTTATTTATTCAAATTACAAAACCTTACAGTTTTCATAGAAAATTCACTAAAATAGTGTTTAAGGCACAGCTATTTCATATGATATATGTTTCATATGATCCATGTTAAAAATATCACAAAAACAAATGAAATGTTATGATTAATTCTAGAAGTTATTTTAATACAGTAAGTTTTATGCACACATACACACATATATATAAGTTTGATTAAATGCTAACTTTGTTCCTTGTTAATTCTTCTTCTTCTTCTTCTTCTTCTTCTTCTTCTTCTTCTTCTTCTTCTTCTTCTTCCTTCCTCTTCTTCTTCTTCTTCTTCTTCTTCTATATCCTTTCAGGACCTAGATGATCATGGCCTTCCACATCTCCCTATCCCTGGTGGCTCTTAGCACACTTTCTCCTGTTACCCCACCCAACCCCTACTCTGCCATCCCTAATTTTTTGATGTTCCTGATTATTTTCTTGATCTATGGTTCATATTTGAAAATATATTTTTCTATTTCTGAGCACTGAGTATTTTTGACTAGCATTAGCCATCATCAAAGATTTCTGGGGTTTTTTTAGCTAAAAGTATTCAAACACAGAAAAATTTATTTTCAAATATGAACTTGAAATCAAGAAAATAATCAAGGACATCAAAAACATAAATAAAAATATAATTAACAAGGAATTTTCATTGACCTTTAAGTAAACTTATATGAATTAAAAATTGGTGCTCAAATACATCCATTAAGTGTATATGTTTTATTGTTTGTAGTGGACAAATTGTTTTTTCCTGTTTTCATTTTCTTACAGTTTTCCTTTTATGAGGACTAATAATGGAGATCACCTTTCTTCACTCTCTTAGTCTTCATAGAATAAAAACTTATACAATTTTCTGTCTGTTACATTCAATGAAATAAATATATAAGAAAGATTTCTACCCAACTATACAACACACACACACACACACACAACACACACACACACACACCTATAAGGAACTATTTTAAAAATATTAAATGCAATATTTTTTGAGAATATGCAAAACAATTGTAATTTTTATATTTTTCCAATTTATTCACTTATTACAAGTTACTCTTAATGTTTTACTTTCTTATCTGAACAATGGCATTATATAAAATTATATAAAACTGTTCTCTGCTGAAACCAAAAGAAAGTTGCAGAAAAATAAAAATGTTCACATAAACCGTTTACCAAATTATGTAGAAAACTAAAACAATTTTACAGAACTTCATATTTTTTGTTTGTCAAAAAATACATTTAAAAATATAAATTGTTAATTATCTATTTCCTTTTTTTTTTTTTACAAAACCACAGCTATTTGAATATTCACCAAACATCTGTTTAATTACAATCACTAAAAGCCTCAATGAGCAATTAAATTCAAGAAACAGTTGTTGAATTTTGATTTACAATTTAATTATCCAAATTTATAAAGAAAATTCTAATTTCTATTCTATTTAGTACGTAACTAAAAAGTTCCTATCACTGCTTGATAATAATAAGTATTTGAGTAAGTAACGTTCCTATACTTTTGCCAAAATGATTCTGAAGTTTAAATAGAAAACAGAAGCAAAATAAAAAATAATAGTAAATTTGAATGATTTCAGTTTTGTATTAAAACAGTTGAAAATGATACCATGATTATAAACAAGTACTTTTTTATGTTTCTTTAATATAGTTTAAAATGCGAAACTAAAACCGTAACTTTTTGTGATTGTGGTGTCACAAGATGGCGTGCTCGATGGAGGTAGACAATCCGTGCGCCAGTACCAGTGCCGGGGCTGATTTAGAATTTGAAAATGGAATGGATGGTAATGTCATTGCAGCAGCTGGAACAGCTGGTAGTGTGTCTGTATCTCTTCACCCTTTGGTCATCATGAACATCTCCGAACACTGGACCCGGGTACGGGCACAGGAGGGCAAGCCAATGCAGGGTCAGTTTTTTTCCCCTAATCAAACCACTAGTCGTCTCCTTCTTGTCATATATCAAGATGAAAATAATAATAATAATAATCTTCTTAGCTTAGTTATTGTTTTTAAGCTAAACTGTATTATTAATACACAAACCATTACCATAGTTCATTGTAACGTATCTAGCTATAAAACGATTATAAACACTACGGCAGTGTTACTGCTTTGTTGTTTTCTAAATTTATAGATTTTTTTTTTTGTTGTTCATTTATTTATTTTCTTTTTACCGTTGTAAAAAAAAAATATTGTTATGAATTTGTTAAAGCAAAACTTAAGTGTATAAGTAAACTTTGAAAAACTCTTCTTTCATTTTTTTGTTTGTTTGTTTTGTTTTTAAAAAAAATTATGTTCACCCACGTTTGCTGACAGCAAAAATATTTTATTTTTTGCGATGGATATTTTAATTTATTTTATTAATTTCTAAGAATTATTAATCATACTCTTACTTTATTTATTTATGTCATTAAATTGCTATCTCATGCTATAAGTCGTCTACCTTCGCATACTTTGATCAGCGAAACTTATGAAGTGAATTATGAATTTCAACTTCTTGGATAACGCTAAGTCATAGAACATCTTTATTCTTACAAAAATATTTAGACATATTTCCGTTTGTGATAAATGTTTGAAAGCATGTTCGTTCAGTTTAGAATTCTTATTTGTATTTGTCAGCTCAGCATATAAACACCAAACAAAACCGATTCTGTTTATTGAATATTGATGTTTTTGTTATCAACAATCAATGGCTAAAAGAAAGACAATGAAATGCCATCGTTAATTTTACAAAGCAAATGTTTGGCACCACTATTCATTAAATTCGATGTACTATAAGAGAAAAATACAGTCAACGTTACTGACTAAAATGAAAAAAGTTTCACTTTTAAAACCTTTGTTAAATGAGTAATTATAAATGTGAAAAGGTTTTAAAAACGGTTCTCGTAACAAGTTATCAGTTTTCACTTTTCAGTGTCACACTCAGTTTATTACTTTTGAATTCATTAGGAATGATAGACTTTTTGTAAAAAAAAACAAACAATTTTTTTAGTAGTATTGCTCAACAGCTCTATAGTTCGTAGTTATATTACAATTTTTTTTTAAATATTTAATTGTACATTTTTTACACTATTTACATTGTTCAGACTTGTTTTTATCTTTATTGTCATATTCACAATGTTTCGGCCGTTGTGCTCTCCTGCCTTCAAGTGATGTATGTTGGAAACAATGACCCATTGGATAAAAAAGTGTTGGTTGAAGTTATCCAGTGATTTGACACAAAGAATTGTGAGTTCAATACCTGTCCACAGCAGAGGTGAACAAAAACTTGGAAAGTAAAGTTACTAAAGAGAATCAACTGAAACTGAGATATCTAGAAAAAGCATGGAATGTGGAACTAGGACAATCTACTTCCATGGACTTAAAGCGTTTGGTTCGAAATTCCAATGTACATCACCTGAAGAAGGCCAGAGCATACAACAGCCAAAACATTGTGAATGCGATAATAAAAATGAGGACAGCAGTCCAAATAATGTAAATATTGTAAATGTAGGCTTATTGTCTTGTTTTCCACATACCCCATCTTTTTACATAACATGAGAAACCAGGTTCATCTTTTCTTTCTCAGTATGTCATGTTTCTCTCCTATACTGGCATGTCTTGGCAAACATGATTTCATCCTTTTATGTGCTTGCAAAATAATACATGATGAAATGATTTGAGTGATATCTTAAAGGAATTTTTGAAATTTTAGTTTTTATTGTTTAAGACATGTTTGCTGTGATGAAAAGTACTATTCTATGTGTTATAAATTGTAGCATTATAAAAATATGCCAACAGGAGCTTGTACATCTAGCTGTAAATTTTGATGATATATAAAAGAAATGTTATTAATATGTTGTCATATTATTTAATCCAATGAGAAATGCTATTAACTAGAAACCATTATTAATAATTGATAATATACAGACTGTTGGGTTGAAACACAAACTTTAAAATATAACTTTGTTCAAATACAACTTTTTGTCAAAATTAACACAATTAGAATTGACAAATTGCTGGAAAGCACTTTTAACTTGGTTCACATTGGTGTACACCTGCTAGCCCTGAAAAAATGGTAATCAATAGAGAACAGATTTTGTAAATCGAGAAGCTAGGGCAGGACCTTGATGCTTAACTAAATCAATTTTTGCCAGGTGGTTTGTAAAATATCACATGTTATCATGCAGCAAGAAACACTCCTTTCTATTCACTACATTTCTGATCAAAATATTTGTAACTTTTGAGGTAAATCATGACAGTAGAATTCTACCATGATAGTCCAACCAGGTTGCAGCTGTCATGGAATAATCCATTACAGCACCCCCAAAATTCTCGGGAAGAGCTTTTTGGGGTGAAGATTAGGGAAGGTTGATAGGAACAAATTTGTTGGCCTTCAAAGAATTCATTTTTCTGATTATTATGCAAAAGTCCCTTTTTATCAGCAGTGATCACATCATCAAGAAAAAGTAATTTTTGCAGTATAAATCAAAGTATGCAAGCTACTGATCATTCAAATGCATGCATTTTTGCATTTTCTTCACTTTACCAGTTTCTGCTAGATATCTTCTGGTTGTTGTATAGTCTATCCCTAGCTATACTCTGAAACCAAAATGCTTATTTCTGGATGAGCTTCCACAGTTAATGTCAATTCTCCATTGTTGAGAGATGACTTGTAATTATGACCAGGTTCATCTTGGATATCCAGATCATCAGAAGAATCTTTGAAACCAATGACATACAGCCTGTTGTGAAGCTGAGACCAGGTTCCAAGCACTCTTTATGTTGCAGGAGCCTTTGGCAACTCAATGACTGATTTTTTAACTCATAGGGTGCAATGACACATTATTCATCTTTGCTTTGATACTCTATAAAAAAATAAAAGTGATTTTTAAAAATTCAAAAAACATCCAAAAGAGATATAGAGATTTAAAAAAAAAATATATATATATATGTGTGGATGTTCATATAAACAGCAGGGGTAATGTAGTTAGAAAAATAATCACACTAATGCAACTCAAAAACAGTCATTTATTTTATCTCCCAACCAAATCAAAGCAATCATTTGTTTATGTGTGATTAATTTTGAAGTCTTGATAAAGTGTAGAAAGTCCTTCGAATGAATACAGAAACAATTTGTCATAAAATAATCTTTGTTAAACAAGAATTAGTATGTATTTGTTGAAGTCTGAATTGATTATCCCAAATCTTTTTTAAGTGAAAATTATAATTTTTTTTCTTTTTTCCTCCCATTTCCAGTTCTCGGAGCTCTGATTGGTCAACAGAAAGATAGGAACCTAGAAGTGATGAACTCTTTTGAGTTGGCATTTGATAGAGTGAATAGAGACATTGTCATTAACATGGACTATTACAAAACTAAAGAAGAACAATGTAAGTGACTGCTACTTGGATTTTACAACACGTCAAAAAAATGCTTTCACTGTGGTACCAGCATTTTGGTCAGATATTTCTGCTCTCGTCTGGCCTTTTTTATTTTGTTTTGTTTTTTTTTTATCAGTTACAACTTATTTTTATTTTGCTTTATAACTTGTTTTTCAGTTTTATTGCTTGTTTGTTAAAGTTACCATTTTAATTGATGCTTTTGTTTGATTTTTTGACTTTTTCAGAAATGCATAATTGATTATAAATTTTGATTTTTAAACAAAACAAAAAACAACAAAAAACTTTGGTTTAGTAAGTCAAGTGATGCAACATTAATAATTGTGCAATTTACAAGACAAATCTGTATCAAGTATGTGATGCAGATAATATCTTTCTTTTTTTTTTTTTTTTGATAATTTATATTCTTTTCATGGAATTTAGTTTTGCTTTTAGACACTCATCTCACAATCAGCTTTTGTGAACTGGTTGACAGTAGTCCATCCTCACTCTTGTATTTTTTATTACATAAAATGTAATTTTTAGTAATTACCTGTGTTTGAGTAGATATCCCTTTTTTAGACAGTGTGTATTACATCTGCTGGTCTATATACTAGAGAAAAGTTGCATAAAATATGCTCTTCAGCAAAGTTCTTTGTGTCTCCTTTGTATGATCCGGTGTACTTTAGACTGCTCAGCCACTCTTACAAAGGTGGATACAGGTCCAAACCATGCTGGAACACACTTTTTGTTTTTTTTCCTCAATCATTTGAAGTAATAAAAAAATATCATTTTAAAAATAAATCTATTAATTCTTTAGATGTATAAATATTTTGGGTGCATGGCTGAGGGATTAGGACAGCCACTTTCTAATCATGAGACCTTGATTAGAATCTCACCATGCTCAATTTGTCAGGAAGGTGACTGAAGAGATGATCACAGCTTGCATCACCCTTTTGGAAAGTGTCAGGATGCCATACTGCAAGTTGATCCAAGCCTTGCAACTGAAATTGGGTAGACTTTTTTTTGTTGTTTTCACCGTTTTCCTTTTATTCCACTTTTTTCTCTACCAGTCATGATAACAGGTAAAAAAAGAAATTGTAAGAATAGAAAGGATTTACTGTTGAGAATTGTTTATACTTATAACAGTTCAACATGAATTTTATTTACTGTCGAGAATTGTTTATGCGTATAACAGTTCAACATGAATTTTATTTTTCACTTACAGTCAGGCTGCTTTGTTGATGTTAAATGTGCAATTCTTTATAACACTTAACAAGTGCATTGATATCTTTCTTTGTATTTTCTGAATGTGGGCACTCCTGGCTCTCCACAACTTCCTGTTTTTTATTGCTCAAAGTGATTCTTGCTCCTTCACAACCCATCTTTGTCATTATGCTACTTGTTCTACCATTCATTTACTCAAAATTATCAAGTAGGTAATTCACTGATTTTTTTTTTCCTGCTTGTCTTCAATGTGTCCTGTAAGTGTTAAATTCTCTAAGCTTTTCTGCTTCATTAACTTTTTATTTCTTCTTAATTATTTCACCCTAAGCAAGGCAATGAAGCTACTAAGACCATGAAGGATAGGAAGTAGTGGAGAGCCTTTCAATGCCCACATCCTAAAAGGAGAATTTTGTAATTTGTAAGATTAACATTGATAAGCAAAATATGAAATAGCTGCAAAATACCAGGATTTCAGTAAATTAGTCTTTATAGTCACTCCAAAGAAAACTAGTGAAAATGAAGATAAACTCCACTGAACAACCAATTTGATGATTCACATAACTAATAATTAGGATTCTAATAAATAGAGCTGATAAAAGAATTAAAGTGTAAATAAGACAAGAACAATGTAGCTTTGTTCAAGACATTGGAACAAAAAGAATAATACAATCTTCATGATTACAAGTGCAAATAGATCTCTGTTTGTATTTCCAAGATTGTACAAAGGCTTTCAAAAAAGTATGTGAAATTCTTGAAATGCTAGGAAAGATACTCAGAAAATTTATTCAGACACTCTGTAAACTCTACTGGGAACAAACAGCTTGCATGCAGATACAGAAGAAGTGAATATTCAACAATAGAGAAGTACAACAACGATGGATCTTCTCATCAGATTTATTTGATGATTCTAAGAAGAATTATTATCAACATACATTATTCTGACAATACTGTGCTAATGGCGCATTCAAAGGAAAACTGATAAGACTATTAGACAAAGTATTTAATAAAAGCAAGAAGAAAGATGTCACCATAATAAGCAAGATTGAATCCATAGTTGTCAGCAAAATGGACAACCAAAAGTGTGAGTTACATATTAGGGATGTAAAAATCAAGTTGTTGCTGAAATATCTGCATTGTGCAATCTAAAGGTATACAAGAATAATGAAAAAATGCAAAAACTAAGCAAGTTATTAAGGGGTCTAAGAGGTATTTAGAAACAACAAAATGAATGCTGAATTGATCCTTTGCCAAGCCCCAGTTTCATCAACCACTCACACAAGCTTGTCAGGGAAAGATAGCAAGTCACCTAGCTATATCTTTCTTGTTTTGTGAGAGTTAAGTTTTCTAAGTCTTCCTTGTTATGTGTCCAAGAAGTTTCAGCTATCTGTTTTCATTCTAAGTATTCTTTATGTCATCATTTTCTTTAAGACTTATTCATTGCTTACTTGCCCCATCCATGGACTTCTCAGTATCCTTCTGTAGAGCCACATTTTTGTATCCTTCAGTTTTCTCTTCATCTATTGTCCAATATTCGTTGCCATACAAAAGGATTGATAGCACAACAATCTGATACTATTTTCTTTGTTTCTAATGAAAGTTTCCTGTTTCTTAGTACTTTATTTAGCTTTTGAAATGCATTTTTTGGTAATCCAATGCATGTTCAGATTTCAGTGTTGCATTCTTCCATCCTCTGTTAAAATACTTCCCAGATATTTAAACTTCTGTACTGGTTTGATTTTGACATCTTCAGAAATGTAGTTTGCATTTTTGGCCTTTTCTCTTGCTGAAAACCATGCTTTCTGTCTTCATACAGTTGATGGTTAATCTTTTTTTACTTGCTTTTCTTTACTCCCTTATTTAGGAGGTCCTGTAGTTTTCTTTCATTGACTGTATATCTTATATTAAGATTGTGCTCCCGGTTAATAGACCCTGGTAAGACAGTCTTGCTGTAGAGTTTGAACAGAACTGAAAAGAAGACACATCTGTTTTCCTAACAATTCAAATATGCTTTAGCATAATCTATAATAAAACATAAGTGTACATCCTTCTGCATTTGTAATGCTCTCTTCGGTATCATTCTAATCATAAATATTGCATTTCTTGTTACAGTGTCCTTGGCATAACCACACTGTTCTAGTTCTGGTCTAAATCTGCGTCATACTCTATTCACCAGGATTTGGAGGATTTGTTTGATTATGTAGATCATTAAGCCGATTGTCCAGTGGAGCTTACATTCATTTGCACCTAATTTTTTCAGTAATGCTATGAAGATGAATCTGTTGAGGACCTCTTGTATGTTGCCACTGTCATATATTTTGTTTATCATTTCTTTGATCTTGTTGACGTCATAATCATTCAAGACTGTGAGCATGTCTATTGCAATCTTATTTGATTCTGCTGCTTTGTTTTTGTTTATCTTGTTCACTGCTGATAATACTTCCGATTTTAATAACTCTGACCCTTCTATATTTTTGTGTATTGTAGGTCTGTCTGTCTGTCTGTCTCTCTCTCATCATGAAATAGTTCTGATGTATTTGCTCAATGTTTGGAGTATTTTTTCTTTTTCTGTTATCAGTGTTTCTTTGATTTTATTCAGTCTGTTGATGAGTGCAACTTTTATCCAGTTAATTATTTTTTATTCTCTTGCACATATTTGCTTTAACTGTGTGGCTGATCCTTTCTATTCTGAAGAGTTTTCATTGAGTCATTCCTCTTTAACCTGCCTGTATTTGTTTCTAATATGTGTGTTTAGTGTTCTGTACTCTTCTCCATTCCTTGGTATTATTTGCTGACACTTTCTGCTCTCTATAATTTCATCTGTCATTCATTCTTTCTTTTCTTATCTTGTTTTCCTTGGAATGATCTCGCTCGACAATATCCCTAGTGTTTCTTTCAACACAATCCACTTCAAATTTGTATTCTCACTTAATATCTTCTTCTTTTATGTATCTTGTCCCTTCAGGACGTAGGCGATCATGGCCTTCCATGTCTCCTTATCCCTGGTGGCTCTTAGCATGCTTTCTCCTGTAACGTCTCTCAGCCCCCATTCTGTCATCCACCTGCTCAGGCCCTTCCAATATGTTATCTGCTGCTTTCCTTTGTCTCTTTTTCCCTCTATCTGGCCTGTTAGTATCAGGTTCTCCAAACCCTCCTTCCTCATTGCATGTCCCAGGAACTTTAGTTGTCTCTTTTTGATGCTCAGTATTAATTTCCTTTTGGTTTCCATCATTTTCGAAACCTCGTCATTGCTCACATGCTTGGTTCTGGATATCCACAGCATCCTTCTGTAGAACCACATTTCAGCTGCTTCAAGTTTTCCCTTCATCTTTGTTGATATTGTCCAACATTTGCTGCCATGTTGAAGAACTGTCATCACATAGCAATCCAGTACTCTCTTCTTTGTTTCTAGTGAAAGTTTCCTGTGTCTTAATACTTTACTCAGCTTCTGGAACACCCCTTTTGTCATGCCAATTCGCCTTTGGATCTCTGTGTTGCATTTTCCATCTTCAGTTAGAACACTTCTCAGATATTTGAATACATCTTGCGAATTAGGAGTCTGTTGTATTGCAGTTTAGGTGCTGCTTTGGTTGACTTTAGTTTCCATAACTTTATTCTGATATAGTTTTGATGATAGTTACATAATCAACATGGTTCTTTGTGACTCCTATCTCAAAGTGTTAAAATTGTGTCTGATCCTGCTGCTTTGTAGCTCTATTTTGTCCGGTTCAAACCCAAATTAGAGTCTAGTACTACAAGTCTTTCCATGCCTTTATGTAGGTTGATGTGCTAATGTGGTTTCCGGCTTTCTCTTTTCCAATCTTTTAGTCTATTCCAATCTTTTACTCTTTTTCAATTGGAGTAGATAGACTAAACTATCGCCCGGTTCACACTCCACCTACATCTATTGGACGGGTGAAGAGGCTCATCCCTTG
Organism: Ascarosepion bandense; assembly: GCA_037127315.1. Taxonomy (NCBI): domain Eukaryota; kingdom Metazoa; phylum Mollusca; class Cephalopoda; order Sepiida; family Sepiidae; genus Ascarosepion; species Ascarosepion bandense. The sequence continues at coordinate 5,991,795 of JBBBDQ010000441.1, forward strand.
TTTCCTGTTTAGGATGTGGTTTCCGGATTTCTCTCTTCCAATCTTTTCACTCTTACGTAGCCCCCACACATCAGTGGCGTTACCACCTTGCTCAGGGTGATATGATTAAAGAAAAAATGTGCAGCAACTTGATATGGTCAAGAAGACCTGTGGGCAGATGTTAAACCAATGGTTCCCGGGTTGGTGGGAGATGGTGGCAGTTTGATTATTAAAGAGGGCAATTCCAGAATGAGTTCTTAGCAATTCATTTTTTTCCTAGAGAGTCTATGTGAATATGAGTGCATGTGAGTTAATACATATGATGCATATACAGTATGCACATGTAAAAATATTTGTGTGTATGTATGTACGTATGTAATCTAAACTTATTTATAAATGGAACTTTGTGTGTGTGTGTGTGTGTGTGTATCCATTACCTATAGACTCTGAAACAGCTGAACCGATTTTCTCGAAAATCTACACAGTTGTACTCTAAGCATCCGCGAGTGTTCTTAGGTTTTGTGTCGAGGTACCCCCGATAAATATAGAAAATCGATAATCGAAAATATCGGGTTATAGAAAGAGTGGTCCGATTTTAATCAAATTTGATAGACAAAGACATAAGAAACGATATTCAGAAGTTTCAAGGTTGCAGTTCTTACAACAGTGCAGAAAATCGATTATATATATATATATATAAAAAGGCAACATGTTTGTGTGTGTGTCTGTTTATCTGTATGTCTTTTATACAAATCCACAATTTTTATTCGATTCTCACCAAACTTCACACAAATATTCTTTAGGCTGAGTCTGAGCTCCTGGACCATGGATTAGTTTTAAAGCATTCATTACACCCAAGCAACACTGGGCTATACTGCTAGTTACATATATACTGAATAAAGATATATTACTGTATATACATACATGCACTTACATTTAAAATGGATGCCTATTGCTTTATTACATGTAGCATGCATACATATAAACAGGTGCACATTGCTTTATTACATATGACACGTATTCGGGTATACTGTCTGTTTTTAAAAATTTTAAGTTCATGTCTTGTAAACAGATCTCTGAAGATGCTTAATAAAGTGAAACGTGTTAGATTAAGATACTTTTCTTACTTTGTTCTTTATCTATTCTATCATAATCCAATATTTTTATAAATATTGTAAAATTCTAAAATTAAATGATAATACTATTGCATATCTGCAGTCTGAAGTTCTTAAGGAAAGTTAAATTAATTACCTTTTAGGCTTCCTCTACATAAACAGGTGTTCACTCTTTGAATAAGAAGAATTATGTCAAGGGAAACATTTTAGAGATATTTAGGTGGAGCATGGCAAAAAAATGGTTGGAACCACTGTTTTAAGCCATGCTTTTTCAGTAGTTATCCACAGTTCCTTGATGTTTGTAGGTTCTTGTGTGCAAATAGACGTCTCTATCATATTCCATAAATGCTTGATTGAGCTTATGTCAGGTGAATGTTGTGGTTATGTCATTTTGTTAGACGTCTCTTTTAAAAACATTTTGGATCTGATGGTATCATGCATCAGCTAGCTAGAGTAAGCTGTTGGTATGGGATAGATGAGGAAGGGTGTAAATGGTTATGAAACAATGGAGTTGTCACTGATCAATGTTTTGAGGTGGAGCCAAACCATGCCACTTAAATGCCCATCACACTATTAAAGATCCATCAACAACCGGCACAGTTCCTTGTTGACAACTTGGATCCATGCAACGAGCTACAGACTAACTTTTCTCAACTTCATACTGGAACTGTCTTGAAAAACAACTTTGTCCCTCCCACCAATTTTAATTCATCCCAAAATCAAAATTGAACTTTTATCATTTATAATTGTTTATAGCATAAATAGATCCTTATTAAAATGTTTATAAAACAAAAAAAAAAGTTGAGATAAAGTTTTTAAAAATGAATTAATATAAAAACAAATTATTGTAATTGTTTATAAAATCACAACTTTATTTTCATTAAAATGTTTCAGTTGAAACTTACATAATTTTATACAAATTAATTTTCATACTGAAGTAACTTTTACTATACTATAACAATTGTTATGCATTCAATTTTTATATAAAGAATATTAGTGAATTACAACTATTCACAATAAAAAAAAATTTCATTTACAATTACCTGTCTTATATCATTAAGTTTTCCAGTTTTACTTATTATTTAAAAAAAATTTTTCTTGTATTTCCAAATTAGTTTGATTGGCAGAAAACATTAATGATTCATTTAAGAATTTTTACTAAAAATTAACAGAAAAAGGATAATTTTCTTGCTTTGTTTATTAAAGCAAAATTATTTCTTAAACTTAGATCCTAAGGTTTTTCACATTTAGTGATAATACAAATATTGACTCTACTCTAGGCACCTCTTTTAATAAAACTTTCATGAATACTCACCAACATAATAGCAAATCTAAACCAGCTAACTTAAAAACACCCAAACCAATCAACATCTCTTTTACTAACATACAAGGTATACACACCAACTTTCACAGTGTCAAATTCTTTCTTCAGGTCAATTCACTGGACATCCTGGCCCTCTGCGAAACTAACCTTGATCCTTCTATCCTATCTTCTAAATTCTAAGTCCTTGGTTACCTTCCCCTTTTCAGGAAGGACACCAATGTCCACATGCATGGGCTTGGTGTCTACATCAATGAACACCTCCTTCTAGCTAGGGTGATATCTCTTGAATATTCTTATATGTGCTTCTGTCTATCCCTACTTAGCTCAGTTCGTTATCTCTTCTTCCTCTACTGCTCACCCTCAACTCCTGACTGTTTCATTCTTGACAGCATCTCTATTATATTGACAAGCCCATTTCCTTCCATCCATCTGCTTATATATTTATGTTTGGCGACTTTAACGCCCAACACGCCAAGTGGCTGGAAATCTCTGCCGCTGATCTTGCTGGTGTCCACACCATGAATTTCTCAATTACTCAGTCCCTTACACAACTGGTGGAGTTCCCCACGCATTTCTCTAATAACCCTAACAGACCAGACTCACTGCTCTATCTCTGTTTTACCTCCATTTCCTTCCACTCCCACTCCACCCAAGAACCTCAGACTAGCAAAATATCCTACTGCTACCAAAGAGCCGATTGGGACTCATTATGTGATTTCCTCTGCGACGTCCCTTGGAACAATGTCTTTAGTCTCCCCATTGAGGACTGTGTGGCTGAGGTCTCTTCTTGGGTTAAGGCTGTCATCGGTGCTTTCATCCCAGCCAGGAAGTTGAGACTTAAACGACACTCATTCTCATGGTTCTCTCTTGCTTGCTCGGATGCCATCACACATCGAAATCACTTCTTCCGGCTTTATCAGAGTCACCTCTTTGCCTCTGCTCGCAATGAGTGCAAGAGGATACTTAAAGAAGCCAAGTTGCTGTTTGCAGCCAGAATGAAGCAGTGCATAACATCCCATAAGTTCGGTTCCAAAGACTACTGGAGCTCTGCAAAAGCATACTAAACAATAGCAAACCTTCAGTCCCCTCTCTAACCAACAAATTCGAGGTCCTCACCTCTACAACAGACAAGGCTTGCAGCTTCTCCACCAACTCAACTGGACTCATCTGGAGTTCCTGTACCCGACTTCCCACCCCGAACCAAAGCCCAGCTGACTGACATACACATTACCCTCTTGGTGGTCTCTAAAATAATTTCAAAGCTTGAACCCCATAAAGTGAGCAGCGACGACAGAATCCCAGTCATTATCCTGAAGAGGTGCTCCCCCGAACTCTCCACTGTTCTCTCCAACTGCTTCTCTGCTTCTTGCTTTCCTGTCTGCTTAAAGTACCTCCTCCATAGTTCCAATATATAAAAATCTGGTGAACCCTCTGTCCTCTCTAATTATCACCCTATCAGCTTCCTTCCAATCTTTGGCAAAGTGTTTGAAGCCATCATCAATGCCAAGATAGTACGACACCTCACAGCCCACAGCCTCTTCTCTGACAAACTGTGTGGTTTCCACTTTACCAGGTCTTCTGCTGATATGCTCACGACCATCTCTGAATATATGCACCAGGCTCTCGACAAGAATGGCGAGGCCGGAACTATTGCCCTAGACATCTCCAAAGCGTTCGACAGAGTCTGGCATGCTGACCTTCTATGCAAGCTGCGGGGCTATGGTATAACTGGACAATTGTTTGACCTTATCCAGTCATTCCTTTCAAATTGCACAATGAAGGTAGTATTGAATGGACATGCCTCCCAATACTATCATACAAACGCAGATGTCCTTCAAGGCTCTATTGTAGGTCCTTCACTTTTCCTTATCTACATTAACGATCTCCCCGATGTAATAAGATCTCAAGTAGGCATATACGCTGACGACACTGGTTTATCTCCCACTTCGATCAAAAATCTTCCATGGCTGACAAAGCAAACCTCGCTGCTAAGCTTGAAAAGACCTCCAATCTGTGGTAGACAGGGGTAAGAAATGGCTTGTGAATTTTAATGCTTCTAAAACGAAGCTGCTATATATCAACCATCACAGACAATCGCCCCCCCCCCCCCCCCAAGCATGGATCAGGCTAGCCTCCCTGAAAGTAAAACACTACACCTCCTCTGGTTAACTCTCACAACATTCCACAACTAAGTGGAATGTCTACATGGAATCCATAACTAAATCCGCTGCTAAGAAGGTTGGTTCTCTGTGCAGAGCCAGGAAGTTTTTCCTGTCTGAAGCAATCCTGCACATATACAAATCTACCATCCGCCAATGCATTGAATACTGCTGCTATATCTGGTCGGGTGCTCCTGCTATCCCCCTAGGGGTCCTTGATGAAATTCAATGGAGAATCTGCAATGTGATCGATCCCGACTTGGCAGCTTGAATACACTTTCTCACCTGCACAATGTGGCTTCCCTGTGTCTCTTCTACAAGTACTTTCACGACTTCTGCTCTGATGAACTTAGCTCACTGGTGCCCCCTATATGCGAATTTACTCGAGCCACAAGATTAGCAACTAGGTCCTACCTTTTTACTTTGAAAGTAATAAGATGTAAATGCAAATTTTACTCCAGCAGCTTTTCTCGCACTTGCCACCTGTGGAATTCCCTTTCGTTTACTTGCTTCCCCAACAGCTACGATCTCCAAAAATTTAATTGTAAAGTCAATAGTTATCTCCTATCTCACTAACTTGCATCCTCTCTCTCATGCTTTCATCTCATTTTTTCAGTATTCTCATCCCTTCTTACCCACTTTCTGACACCCCCTGTATTCTGTCACTCCTCATAACTTTCCTTCTATGTAACTCCCTGCACAACAGTGGCAGTATAATGCCTTGCTTGGGGCAATACAATTATAAAAAAAACAATGTATATACCTAAGTTTAAGTTCTTTTAATTTTCTTTCACCAGTTTATAAAGAAGAGCTGAGGTTTTTTTTTTTGTGTGTGTGTGTGTGTATATATATATATATATATATACATATACACACACACACTATCTATTAAAAACCTAATACTGTTGGTGAGCAGTAAGAATCTTTTTTTTAAGATTTCAAGCCCAGTGGAGTCTGTGTCACACCTAAATCCTTTGATTAATCTGAAACAGTTGGAATCTTGACTCTTCAAACTATATCATTTTTTTTTTAATCCTATCACCCCGGACAAGGTGGTAAGGCCACTGGTGTGCAGGGGGCTACGTAAGAGTAAAAAGATTGGAAAAGAGAAAGCCGGAAACCACATCCTAAACAGGGAACAAGGGATGAGCCTCCACACCTGTTCAATAGACGTGAGTGGAGTGTGAACTGGACGATAGTTCAGTCTATCTACCCAGTTAATAATGTCAACAAATGCTAAACTGACCTACAAGATATACATTTGGTATTTCCAGCATTTAATATAGATCTAATTTCAGCATGTGTCTGTTACTGCAGACAATTCTGGCCATGATCATTAAGGACACATGGTCATCCAGTGCACCGTCTATTGTTGAAAGTAATGTTTTCCATGCAGTATTTGTGGTTCATAGATATATGACACCCAGTGACATAGCTTGAGGGGGTGGTTCAACCTGGGCGACACTTTTATGTGGTGAGGAGTATTTTGTGTCTGCTGTAGGTTATAAGCCTGTACATGCTGTATTGAAAAAAAATGTTTTAATATCAGGACAGTACTCACAGTCGAAGGATATTTTTGATTTTGAGTGACTTAAACTATGGCATATATACTGGCGACAATTGATAAATGAAATGTCATGAAGAATTTGCCAACAAAAAAGCACAAATAATTCTTTTGAAGATGATCCTAAGTTTTTGCATGTTATTCCCTATATGTATTTGTTTTTAACTGTTACTGATAAAGACAAAATATGTTTGTGTATTTAAAGCATACTTTATTTGAGTATGTGAAAGTAATATAATGATACCCAAAAACACACGTTTCGTTAAAACCGACTAACAACAAAGATTTAAAAAATTTTTTATTTAATTTTTCCAGTATTCTTACATGTTTCCTTTCTGTTGGAAATAAGGAATGTAAAAATGTCCTATAATTATTAACTTTCTGAGCACTTTCAGCCACTTCCTGGCCATTCTCAAGGATGTTATATTTCAGATGTTGTTATTTTATCCTCATGTTTTGACTAATGTAATTTATTTTGTGTTTTTGAAAAGGAGTGTTCTTTAAAAGTTATCATGTGATGTGTGCGACTGGACATCACGTGAACATCTATTTTTAAAAAACTTTCAAAATTCCATTTCCACCATTAAATAATGTAAGGTTGATGGTAGGAGAGAAATGTTTGATATACAGTGCCTCCATTATAGCGAAATGCTTTTGATATTGTTATTTAAATAGTATTTTTGTATTTTTGTTTACAATTTTCTTAAAGGTTCTTGTAAATTATGGCTTAAAAAATGTTGTTTTTTTATTGCACTTTGGTTGGATAGGTGGCATGTGATGCGTTTACTCAAAGAAGTGGTAGAATGTCTATTATAGGTAATTAATTTACGATATGAAATGCAGTCTTATACTAACCGTTGAAATTCTTACTATATTAGTTAAGACTTGATAGTTATTTTGATTAGAAACAGCAAGGTTTACAGTCTTCCATTTTCTATAAAATATTATAAATTTTTCATGTTTTTGAGGAATTTTGGCAGACATATGGTGTTTAATATATTTTTGTATAGTGAATTCATCCTGCCTATAATTGTTGTGAATTTTATTGCAGTTGATGTTTGTTTTGTTTTGTTTTTGTGCTGTTTTTAATACTGGTGTTATGTATTTTTTGTAAGAATACTTTTATTTGTTTATCAATGATATAAATGATATAGTTGGGAAAATTATTGTTTTATGTATTTTGGTTCACTCAAAAATATTCTTTGGGAGGAGGAATTTTGATGTGCTCTATTTAAGAAGTTCATTATTACTGCTATTTTATATATTTCTGGACATTAGCTATTATAGTTTAGAAGACAAGATTTCTTACTGGTGGGTTTTTTATACAGGTAAGTGATAAATTCTTTGGTTTTTAGTGTTATATTGACATCAAAAAATGGGAGTTTGTTATTGTCCATGAGTTCATAAGTGAATTTTCTTGTCAAGTTATTTTCCAAATTTGATTTCACATTTACACTTTCATCCCTATTTTTCATCAAAACAAAAATATCAACAGACCTTGTATAAACCTCTGGTTTATTGGTTGTTTTAAACACTTTGTTTTTGATGTAGGACCCATACTGACTCCGTTAGTTTGGATGTAAGTGTTACCATCATGGTCATAAAATGGAGTTTTTGTGGTACAGGCAATGAGTGTCCGAAGAATTGCTGGTTGGATTTTTGGAGGAGGGATTGATAGGTGTTTGTAGATACAGTCACTAATTATATTTATGTCCAGAAAAAAAGGAAATATTGAAAAAATTAAATCAAAATTTAATAAAATCTTCCTTGTTGCTCGTTTTTAACAAAATATGTCTAAAAGAAAAATGGCTGCCCAAATATATATTAAGGTGTGTGTGTATATATATATATATATATATATATATATATTTATTTGGGCAGCCATTTTTCTTTTAGACATATATATATATATATATATATGAGGAGGGTGTACATATGTATAGTATTACTATTCAGGTGTTAATAAAACAGTGCTCAATGTATAAACAGAGCTGTATTATATATATATTACCTTACGTCTATGGCCTGACTTGGAGTTTCATGTGTTATGCAATCATCAGGTGCATATTTCAAACTGACAGTTTAATAGATTTGAATTTAAGTTCACCTGATGTTCATGGGAATTAAATCTTATAAGGTTCAGTAAATGCCTTTTTAATAAGATTAAAAATTGAAATATTCTACAGTTACATCAGGATACAAATTTTAATTTGAAATTAAAATAAGAATAAAAAATAAGATTCAGGGAGAAGAAATCAAAGGGGCGTAAATCATGAGTTTTAAAAATTTAAATAGTCAAATATTACTTGTACATAAAAATGTAGGGAAAATTAAAATTTTAAATAAAAATAAGATAAAATGAAAAGAAAAATTAAGAGCTAAAATTTAGAATTTAAGATTTAAAAATGTAAGGAGCAAAAATAAAAGGGGTTTAATTCATAATTGTTAATCTAATATTGCATGGGTGGGGGAAGAAAAAGAAAAATAGGTAAACGTAAAGAGGGATCTATATCAATCTGGGTCTAAAAATTTAAGTATTTTTTCTATGACAGCATGTGGTCATTAAATCACTTCCTTTATTAAGCAAATTTAGATTCTTGATATGGTTTAAAAGACGATAAGTTTTTCTAAAAGACATAAATTACATTTATCTCCTTTTCCATTGTAATGTTTGGATTTAACTACGATATTCCAGATAATAATTGGGTTCTTATTGTTGTTTTTTTAATTTCCAATAATGTATGGATAAAGCAGTACTTTTGCTGTATTTACTGTGGTTTAAAGACAACATGTGGTTGTTAAATCTTATCTTCCACCTGTTAAGTACTTCCAAAGAAAATTTAACATCATTATCATCTGAATGAATTCGAGCTCTATGAACAATACTTTCAAACACACTGGCCATTCAATCTTTTTATTTTTATGTGTGTGTGTGTATATATATATATATATATATGTCATGTGTGATAAAGACACGTATCTGACCAATGAAACCATATCTCAACATACTGTCTTGGATTTTTGAAATCATTCATCTCTGAAAAGAAGTTTGTTATAAGTTTTAAAGACACTTATTTCCTACTTGTTTTTTTATGCTATTCATCTTGTCGGATTCCGATCCATATATTCAACTCATATATATATATATATATATATATATATAAAATTTTAAATTCTCTAGGCCCTCTATATAAGGATCAAACAAGCAACAGTTAATATAGCAATAATGTTTTAAAACGTTTATAATAGCAATGTTTCCAAAAAAAAAAAAAAAAACCCAGAAAAATTGAGTAAAATCGTATTAATCAAGTTATCTCCCTTAGATCTAAAACATGAAACAAACGCAGTAGCTTCAACAGTTCATTTCAAAACAGTTAAACACCACGTTCGTACGTGTTTACAAAAACACACTTTTTTGTCAATCTCCGTACATTCCTATCAAACTATTTCTTTGCTTACCTTACACTAATTTTTTTGGCGGACCTGATGTAGACTACCACCACCTTTAAATTTGTTGTTTTATTATATATATATATATATTATTATATATATATATATATACCTTTTTCAGCGCAATATCGGTTATTACATAAAGTTTTCGATTATCAAAAAAAAATTGAAAAAATTCAATATTTAAACAATTTTAGTGGGTGGGGGCTCAGTTTCTTATACAACGTTAAATCGGTCCTCCATTTTAGAACCACTGGCGTTGGGATCGCTTTGTTTTTTTTTGTTTTTTTTTTTGCGGGGGTGACGAGTTGTTGCTCTTGTTTTTATTTCTTCAAGTTTTCTTCAGTTCTTACGCTGGCATCTTCTTCGGAAACTCCAAGAGTGGCTTTATTCAAAAATTTCGCAAAGGATTCAGTTGTTGAATAAGCAAGCAAAAAAGTTAATTGCACATGACCGATTTTAAAATAATTTACTATAAGGTTGTATGAAAAACTGACCCCCCCCCCCCCCCCCGCGAAAATTGTTTAAATGTTGAAATTTTTACAAATTTTTTTGTCAATCGGAAAATTTAGGGTTTCATCGATAAGAATAAGATTTCACTGAAAAAGTTTAAAAAAAAAAAAAAAAAATGATAATCAACCAATTTACAGGTGGTGGTTAAATGTATTGTACCGGCGAGTGGTTCCAAATTGGAGGATTGATTTACGTTTTATGAAAAACCCTAAAATTGTTGAAATATTGAAATTTTTCCAAATATTTTTTTGTCAGTCGGAAAGTTTAGAGCGTAATCGATAAGATTGCACTGAAAAAAAAACAAAAAAACACAAATTTAAAGGTGGTGGTAGTCTACTTCAAGTCCGACATTTTTTTGTCATTATTTATTGTCTCAAAAATTTCACCTGTTAGTGTAATACTTTTCTTTTTTTGTCTTTCTTTGGAAAATCTTCTTTTGCTATTGTAACTAGCGTGCTTTTCTTTAGGTGTTCCACTTTGAGTTTTTTTAGTTCAAAAGTTTTGTATTCTTAACTACAATTGCAAATTGGATTACTGCAGATTTTATTGCAGTGCAAACATCGCTTTGTTTTTTGTTTTTTTTTTTGTTTTTTTTTTAAATCCTGGTTTTGTTATCACTGGGATTTGATCATTGCTGAAATTACCATCCAGTTATGATTTAGAGTACAAATCTACAAACCAAAGTTAATTATATAAAATAAAACACAAACTTGTGCTGTCATGTTTGTAGGATCAGCAACTTTGTCAATCATTTTAAAATGCATATCAGGAACAAAATGTTTAAAAGACTGTCAAATAAGAAAGCTGACACTCGGGATTAAAATTTAAGAAAATTACTAAAACTGTTGTCAGTAACAGATTTTCACCATCAAATATTTAACTTTTTAAGGTATATTTTAAAATATTTTAAAATTTATCCCTTTTTTTCTAATATCTAGAAATACACTTATGCTTTTGTTTTTTTTAATATAGGTTCAGTTATTTGGAGTTGATTGCCATTTATATTTTTGTGTTGTTTCCTTTTTATGTCCAAACTTAAATATTCTTAGCAACTCTGATTTGCAAAAAGTTTTAACTGCCATTTCAAGAAGTATTTTATTACAGAAGTATTGTTTTTCTTCAAACTTTCTATCTCAGAGTTTTGAATAAAAATGTTTAATGTTTGTTTAATTTGAATACAGTTGTATCCTAAGGTTTTTTGCCTTCTCCAGTTAAACAGGTGTTTAGTGAAATGGACTTCCTTGGTTGGTACACAACTGGGGGCCCTCCAAATATGAGTGATATCAAGGTACATAGACAGGTGAGTTTGATATTGTTTTTATGTTTAGGAAATCTACTTTTGTGCCTCACTTGAATTAAAAAAGGGGGAAGAAAATATTTTGACTCATTTCTTTTTCCTAAAATTAATTCAATGGCTGAACATAAAAACGCTGGTCATTTTAAAAAGATAAAATTTTGTACCAGTTTTAGCAAAAGCTTAATTAATTTTTTTTTTATTTTTATTCCTACGGTTAAAGAGTCAAATTTTGGTTGTGAATAATTTAATATTTGCCATTTTAATATTTTGTTATGAGGACTTATATAAACAAAGCTTAAGGAACTTTCTTAGATAAATTAAAGATTGGACTAAAAAAAATTAATAAATTCTAGAAGTAGTATTATTTTTCCCTTTATACTAATCTTACAAAAAAAACTTCTTACATGAAATATGTTAAATGTTACCAAAAATTAGGCAATTTGAATACTGAACACAAGTGTATATACAGACTTTTGTCATTACTCTTTATGAAATTTCTGTATCTAGCTATTTTTCAACAGATTCTTCCACAATTTTTTTTGATAGAACCAAGTATGAATATTTTGGATTCCTGATTTCTATTTTGTGTTATTCACACTTTTATTGCACTCTTTACAAACTAAAACCCTTTGCAGTACAATGGTTTCCTACAAATCTTTAAATTTGGCAACTTCAACTCTTAAGCATCTCACATTGCATGATGATTATTCTCCTGGGCTCTCTTTCCAATATGACTGATTTCTTAAAGCAAGATTAGCATGCTACACTTGACTTGAATTATTCTTCTACTAATATTGATTGATAATCTAGATTATGACTCGATCAATTAAGTTTCTGCCCACAAAAGTTTGTACTGATGACTAATAATAAGAGAACATGGTATTGCCCATCCTCATCTTTTACAGATCTATTCTCTATGTATTAGATGCATAAGTGATCTAGATAGAAACAGCATATTTGTTATCCAGGTATTATTATTTTTTAATTTCGTGTTCTTTCAGGATGTAAGCAATTATGCCTCTCCGCAGATTCTGTTCCTTTCTTACCTGTGAATTGTCATGATTTCTTTGAAAAGATGCTGATTTTCCATTGCCTTTTCCATGGTTTTGAATTCAGAGTAATCCTCAGATTGGCTGCCATTCAAGGTTAGAAAGTCCAGTCTATTCTGCTATGAAACCCATTATTAGAGGAAGCAAGAAGAGATAAAAAGCATGCCTTTCAAAAGAGCATTTGTGCAAAAGTAAACACAACAGGTTAAATGGGAATTTGGAATGTGAAAATCTCTTCTCTACAAAACGCATAAATTCTGTGATCATGTTGCGAATGAAATATTACTTAATTAGTAGTGTATCAATTGTCGACATACAAATGATAGACTTTACTTGTATATAATTCATTAAGATTGTTTGTAATTCAACCAGACTTTGTCTCAATTTACTTAGAAATTATAAATTTTCTCAGTCTTTTCTTTTTTTTTTTCTTTTAATATTCATCTTTGATACTAAACTGCAACTGTTAATTAGTGTTATAAATTACTTAAATTCTATTTTCCTTTTAAGTGGGATCCTGAACTCTTGAATTAATATGAAATAATTGAATAATAATTGAAAGTACTTGGGAACATTGAGAAACAAATAATAAAATCATCTGTCAAAGTTACAGCACATTTCTTACATCTTTCAGTTATAATATGCAAAAAATTATCCATGAGTACAGAACAGATTTTATTAAAAATAATCAGACACAATGTTTGCAGTTTCTTTCATCTCATATGCCTAAAAGAAAATTTGCTACCTAAATACACAAATTTTATGAAATGTTTACAATTTCCAACATAATGGTTGGATTATGAAGCTTATCTCGGTTCAGGTCATTGAAACAAATGATTAGCTTCATCACAAAAATGCAAAAATATATTTCTTAGGAAATACTTAATAATGGGATATTAAAAAATATTTCTGGCCAGTGGATTTTAAGCCTTTGTAATTTTATAATCCTTAGAGCAATACCCAAAACAATGAAGGTTTTTCATCTCTACAATTTTTTCATCTTCTTTAATCATGAAGATCTATTTGTGCATTTAATTTTCATCTAGCATTCAAATTAGTTATTTCTGCAAAAAAGTGTCCATATTTCTAATCATTGAATATAAATATATATTTCATCTTTACTTCACTACTATAGGTCAATTATTTCACAAAAATTAGTTATCCCAAACTAAAATTTTATTTTCAATATATCTAAAAAACCTTTAATACTGGCATAAAGAGCTTGACAAAATATTTTTAAAAAATGGTATCAAATTTATCTATATAGATCAATTATCAACCAAGTTAAGATCCTTTCAACAATGTATAACTTAAGATGCCAGCTTCAGACTAAAAATGATTATAATGTTGTATAGGTAACCTTGAAGTAAAAGAAATATAATACAAATGGAATCAATAATTATTAGATCAGACAGAATAAACATTGGGAAAAATTGTTTTTCCAAAAATGAAAGTTAAAACATGACACTGATGGGTAATTTTGACTCTTGATGTGTTTCCTTTTAACATTTAATGCTTTGCAGCTTCTTGCTATGATTGTTAGTACAACAGATTAGGCTAAATCTTTTTCAGTAGTACATGAATAAAAACTCATATTTACATCATTGAAAAACAGCCGGATACATAATTTTGATAGTAGGGCAAAGACAGGTCAAAAGTATACCATCTGGAACTTGCCATAAAAAGTATCCATTGCCTGAAACATTTTATTAATTTTGGGATGAGGAGTCCATAACAGTTCTTTTCTCTGAAATATGAATACCTTTTGTCATAGATGGATCTAATTTTGGAAAATAATGTAATTTTTAACTTATCAAAAAAAGAGACAGTAATGACTACAAAACTTAAGAAATTTATTTCATTAATCATTGCTCACTCTTTCAAACAAATGCTTATTTTAAATCTTAAAATTCATTTATCTTGAAACTAAAAAAGTGAAACAAAACAGATTTATTGGAACTGATGAAAAAGACTTTCTCGGAAGTTGGAGTAGTTCTCCTACATTTCTTCTTCTGATGGTGATTTAAAATCTGAATTCATTTATAAAGCTCTGTTATAGCCAATCTTCATGGACCATTCCATATCATATCATCACTTGAAAGTGGTTTTATATCAAAGTCACATTTAAAGACACATTGATACCACTTGTACAATATCATACAACAAAGACCATCAAAATTGTTATTAATTTTGATTACAGCATTGGATGGACGTGTAATATCGGTGCCTTGATCAGTATAAAAGTTGAAGTAATAGTATACAGTAATCCATTGGCCTTGGCACTTGTAACGGAAGGCCATTTGAAGTGGTTCTTCTTCATCACAAATGCTGTTTGAATAAAAAAAAAAAAAAAAGGGCAAAATAAGTGCAGGGTAGGAAGTTTTAAAATTGGTTTTCAGATCTGGTTAAGAAAATGTATGTGGATAAAAATAGGTTTTTGTCTGAGAAGACCCCTAAAAAAATAAAAACAAAATGGTATTGAATGCTATTCCCATTATGCTCATTCTTCTAACCCAGCCATGTGTTTGATTCTGGGGGTCACTCTATATCTCTGTCACATAAACTTGTAGAACAGTTGTCTCTCAACTATGAGAACCATGTATATTTTTGCACATTTTCACAGAAAAAATATCATTTTTATAAAAGATTGAATAAGTTTTATTTTGTAACCAACATAATGATTCAGAACAAAAGACAAATCTAACAACTACAAAAAAACAAAATCTCTGAGATATTTTTTATTTTTTGGACGTGTTATCCAATCTGATGCCTTTTCTACACACCAAGCTTGTGTAGATCTCTCCATCTTACACTGAAATCTACAGGATTATATCTTCTTTTATTCATATATAATTTTGACTTTAAACAGATATTTAAAGTAAGAAAATTAGGTGAAAAAATTTTTTATAAATCCCTTGAAAAGCATGTTCCCTATTTTTATTTTTTTTTAAAATATTTCATCCCAAGCAAGACAATAATGTTAGAGAATATGAGAAAAAAATACCATTAAGGAGAGAGAACAAAAATTAAGAAGACAGAAAATAATGATTGACATTGTATTTAAACTTTTGAACATCTAACTTTACTAGAAAGCAAAAAAAGTCAGAAGAGAGTTCCACAAGCAAGAAGTATAAGAAAAGAAACCTACAGTTACATTTAGCCATTTGAACTATAAAATGATGAAACCTTACCACCAATCTATTACTGTGCTTAAATTCATAAAGTGCATTGTAGTGCAGTGGATATTAGCTTGGAATGAGAAATCAGAAAGCCAAGTTCAAATTCATTGCATTCACTTGCGTGCAAATACCCTTGAGAACGATAGTAATCTGTTGCTTCTCCCTCCATCTATAGGTTAAATAGCAGGAGAGATTGGGTTCTATAGCTTTGGTTGGCAACCAGTCTACTGCAGAAAGTTATGGCAACCTACTGTGGAAAAAATCTTCTGGCAAGTCAGTCATGTCTCTTTCAAGACATGATCGCCCAAGCATGTATCACTAACTGATCATAGAGCAGAGTTAATCTAAACAATTACTATAAAAGTATCTGTAGAAAAGGCACATGGACGCTGCATTATGGCAGTGGAAAAGTGACTAAAGCTGGGATGCCAGGTCAGGACCAATAACATTATGCCATTTGTTTCATTCTGACCTATGTGGAAGAGATATTGTTGCACATGTCCATCAGTTCAACTCTCCAAAGAAATCCCAAATTAGGCAAAGTATATGACAATGGTAGTTGTACTGAGTCATTTCTTTAAAGTCACTGCTGCAGCATTAACAAGCTGATAAATCATCTGGAACTCTATTGAAATCTTAAATTCTGAATGTGAATGCATTTTAGACAAGTTATCAGATAGCAACAGAGATTTTCTGACATGTTTAGTACCCAGAACCTAGCTTCAGATTGAGTAAAGTTTCTGAACTGATACGCTAAGCCTCTCTTCAAGCTGATGTAATAGGACCACCTTTACTATTTTCAAGTATTTGTAGGCTACAAAAAAAATCACCAGATAAAGAAAGCTTGAACAGAGCTTGTTGAATCTCATGACAAAAATTTTCTCCTTGATAAGTCTACAGCAATGGTTAACCTCACAGGAGCTATGGTCATTTTTTTCATGCTAGAAAATTCCACCCTTGTACATTATTCTTTACTCCCCACCACCAAATGTTAAAAGAAAAAAAACAGGCTCATGATATGACTCATAGCATGCAGACCCCACACTTGCAAACCACTAGCATTACATTTGCCCAAAACAGGGAGAAAACATTGCGTGCTACATTTGTTTTACATGCAAGTCAAGCACAGACAAT
This sequence comes from Ascarosepion bandense, assembly GCA_037127315.1. NCBI lineage: Eukaryota > Metazoa > Mollusca > Cephalopoda > Sepiida > Sepiidae > Ascarosepion > Ascarosepion bandense. Next base: position 6,008,558 of record JBBBDQ010000441.1, read on the forward strand.
TGGTAAATGATGGAGGGTAAAATATATGTAAATCACAGTTGCCTTGCTCTTTAATAGTAACATTTCTTTGAAGCAAAGTCCAAACCAATACTTTACACACTTAATCAAGTCTTTTTCAACTGGAGATAATACCCAAATCACACTCCAAGAATGTGGATAGGATTCTTTACTTGAATGTCAGTCAGTCAGTTAAGTGCCATACATGATACATGCTTTGGCGATCATGTCTCGAAAGAGATTTGACTGACTGGGCAGAAGATTTTCCTGCAGTAGGTTGCCATTACTTTTTATGGTAGACTGGTTGCCAGCCAAGGCTATAGAACCCAATGACCCATAATTAGAGGGAAGAGATGGATTAATACCTTTCCCAAGGGTATTTGCGCATAAGTGTGTGCAAGGAATTTGACTGGAATTCGAACTTGGCTTCCCAATTTCTCGTTCTGAGCCAATATCCACTGCACCACAGCACACATCTTTACTTGAATGGCTTAGGCAGAACAAAAAACTCCTTTCATACATCTCACCACAAGCTGTTAGATTTGTCACTGTTAATCTTGGCCCCATCACTTTGATGTGCTGTTGAACCATCTTCAATACCTCTTTAATGATGGGATATGTGTAATACTAGGATTGTTCCATTATGCAATCATTCTGCCTTAAATGCTTCCAAGGAATTGTATTCCATACAAGACTTATCTCTCTACTTACACAAGAAACTTTCCAGTTCAGAGAAAGCAAACTCTGTCAAATTGACTGTGTGATCTCAAAAGTTTCTGAGCATTTTCTGTTCACTTTCACAACAGTTTTGAGTCTCTGGTAGAGGCCAGTTATTTGTCTATATCCTTGTCTCTTTGTTTGAAAGATCTGAGTTAAAACTTATTGATTAGATCAACCAAGCTTTGATTGAATGAAACAAATCTGCTAGCCCCTTGCCTTTTTGTTTAAATCGATATGAAGGATGGAATTTCAATCATCTATTAGAACGTTAATTCAGAGCCATCAAAAAGGGCTCTAATTGCTGAAAAACTTATTTATTGCTTGGACATTGATCACAAAACCATGAAAAGTTTTGTAACATCATCAGCTTTTGTCAATTTGCCCATCATGCATTTAGAGTGTATGTAACAACACATGGCTATTACCAACATAATCAAAGTGAGTCTCTTGAATAGTGAGAACCTCCATGCAAAAGAAAAGCATTATTTCTTGCAGTCAGTGTCACAAGTAAGATGAATGTTTTCTGATGTTAAAACACTAACAACCTGTTTTAGATTAACGCAGACTTGTATGGATGTCATTCTGCTGAGCAGACAATCTTGGTGATGTCTTTGTAGAAGGTTAATGTCAATCATCCTGTAAAATCGAGAGATGAACATAAACCACGTCCCTCAAAGATGAGTGGTTTTCCAAACTTTGTAAATTTAGTGAGTTTAGTTTCAACAAGTGTTATAAGAAAGATTACTTCTTTCAGCATTCTTACACATGCAGTTGCCTGCTGCTCTTGTTTCTTCTGACTTTGAAGGTAAAAGAAAAGGAGAATAAAGAAATACAATGAATGCTAGAGTTTTATAAGAATGAAAATAATTTATTTACAAAATTAAAAATATAAATATATTACAATTAAACATTCAAAACAATATTGATTTAGCCTAGGGGATATTTAAGAATTAAATCAAACCAGAAAAAAATGAAAGATAATATTGTCTCCAACAGAAAGTTATCAGTTTTATTGATCACAAATTTTAAAAGATAGAAGTGAGTGTTTTACCGGTGATTCTGTGTTAGGCCTCTAATCATAGGGAGGCAGGGCTAGTTCTTTGATTATTTCCATGATAGCAAAATTGTCTGCAAGCGCATGAGACAAACCAGACCTTTCATTTATAGGTGGACAGCTTTGAAGAAAGGCATTGCCATTTCCAGTGTCTTCTAAATCAAATGGGGTGAGGTGGGGGCATTCTCCCACTTCCTTTTTTATTTCAGAACCAACTTAAATAAAATGGATCTTTCTATTATGACATAATTTCATCAATTGCAATATGCAGGACTTGTTGTCATCATTTATATTTTTAGTATTTTCTAAAAAAAAGGGGTTCTTTAATACAAGTCACTTCAAATACACAAATTAGACTGGGGCCCCTGTGCTTGTAGAGCCCCCAGGCAAGTGCTCATTGAGCCCATGCATAAAGATGGCTCTGCACTCGACCACACAGTATCTATCTTCAGAACTGAAGTAAGTTACCAATGAGGATTTCTTAAATGTTTGTTGTTTTGTCAGGATAGAACTTTGGACAAATATTTTATTCTTGGTTGCTATGTTGACTAGCTTTCCAGGCCATGCTGCCTCAATATTCTCAGGCAATTTACAGTATGAGCAGCAGGGTTGTTGGCAGTGGCAAATGATACTGTCCAGAATAGTATCAAAAGTCATTTTCATTTACAGAGAAAAAGAGTTTCTACAGTGTAATCTGCTGCAGGTGATAATGGGCTTAATATCTTCTACATTTGCAAATGTAAATTGTACCTCCACATGGTCTTGGACAATATCAGCTGGAATAATGTATAGGATTACTTTGATCTTCTGGTGTCACATGTACTCTTATCATATATTCTCTTACTTACTGTGGTGTATAATTTTGCCCATAAGTGTATTTTGCAATGAACAACATAAGGCTGGAAAAATTTAAAAGAAAATAAACATTGTTTTGAAAGAGTGCAAAACCCCAGGTGACAGGCTGGGTTTTGTTTCGATGAACAGTAGTCAAAGTCAAGGAGGTAAGCACTTGAAATATAGACAATGTGCAGAACGGAAGTAGCACATGTCAAACAAAGCTCGCTTATATAAGGGACAGATCAGAGGGGAAAGAAAACACAGATGTCAGAGAAGAAAACCCAGCAGTTAACTGTTCTCATATGTGTGGGTGCTATTGCTGCGACCAACCTCCACTCCACACACATCACATAACCAAAGAAAAAAGAATAAAAATGTAATTGTATATTTTTATAAATCTGTGTTTGTTGTTCATTGTTGATGTCAAGTCAATCGCCAACTTTGGCTCCAGTTTATTCATTGTTGAAGCAGTATATACCAGGCGTGGCTGTCTGCAAACCTCATTGTTTTTTAATTTTTTGAGATAAAGAATTATCATTATGTGCCTTTTCCTTTGAACTAGTATATTCATCTTGGCTGTTATACTCATTGGCATTCTTCAGCTATTTGTCATTGTATTTGGTAACCATTCTACAATTTTAGATTGAAACTCTCATTCAGTCCATAGAGGTAGATTGTTCTCATCCCACTTTTCATACTTAGGGATATGTTCTGTCTCCTGATTCGCATCCTTACCACAGACAGCCAGACAAATGCTTTATGACAATTAAAACTGTGAAAGCAAAAGTCCTGTTCATCAGCAGCTTTATTGAAAGCCAAAAGGGTGAAACTAGAAAAAGAAATAAATACAAACTTGAGATGAGTTTAGTTTGAATAAAAAAGGAAAAGGTAGAAAGGAAAAGAAAGACTCTGAAAAAGGTAGGCAGAAGCTGAACATAACAGTGAGACCGTGTGTCTAAATGAGTAAAGGAGGGTTGCAAATAGTTTGCTTACACGAATATGTTATAAAGTTTGCAGTAATAAGTTCTCAGGAAGAAAGTTACAGTATGAAAACAGTCAACACAAGGTGAAAGGGGTTCTACATGTGTAGCAGTAAAATTAAATGTATACAAAGTAGCTACTTTAAACTAATAATAAAGTTGACCAATGCAGAGAGAAAAAGGTTACAAAATTAAATACCAGTGAGGCTATCATTTGTGGGTAGATTTAGAGGGTTAAGTAAAAACTGTGTGCTTTGACCCTATGCTTTATTGTGCCAATTCTGGTAATTACAATAGGTTAAATTGGAAGTAGTAAAAAACAATGACTAACTGAAATGTACCTAATATTTAAAAAGACAGCAAACAAAGGGAAACTAAAAGAATAGAGATGCTGTATCATGGAAACAACAGGATATTTCCTATTAGTTAATAATTTCAGTCATCATTATGTTGCTTATCCATTTTTTTCACTGAACCTGGGCATTTAACATTTGACATACCTAACCCAAGGTTAGAACTCACAACTGCCAAGGACCAACTTATGTTTTAATGAACATTTTAATTCACTTTTCTCTTGGACACATCGCACCGACTTGAATAAGACTAGTGAGTATTTAACTGAGAGGAGATATCCATTTGTCAGGGAGAGTGAAATGAGAGCAGTCTACTCCTGTGGCTTGCATGTTGGAAATATTCAGTATGAAATTCTGAGAAGGTTACCAAAGGGTTTAAGGATGAACAGGTAGCTGAAGATGTATTGGAGGAAGTATAGAAATTGAAATGTGAGTATAACAATCTAGATAAGTATGCTCATCTAAAGGAAAAGGAATATAATAATGCAAATCTCACTTTATTGTTTCTTTGTTAACGTATTTTCATTTGGGAGCAACATGTAGGCTTCCTCAATGGCATACCTGCTGACACTGACAAGTTTTTTTTAGATTGTCTAATACTACCAAGGATGTGCATTGTGGTGCAATAGGTATCAGCTTAGAATAAAAATTCAAAGAATCAAGTTCAAATTTCAGTTGAATTTGTTGCATTCACTTACGCATAAATATCAGAAAAAGTATTAATCCATCTCTTCTCCCTCTAGCTATGGGTTGAATAGCAGAACAGAGTGGGTTCTATAGCCCTGGTTTGTAACTAGTCTACTGTAGAAAGAAATGGCAACTTACTAAGGAAAACCATCTACCTAGTCAGTCATGGATTAAAAGAGACCATCCACGCATATATCATGTATGGCTCTTAATTGACAGACTACCAAGGAAAGGCAATGCAAGATTTATACAAAAAAATGTATGAATTTTTATTTTTTTTTATGGTGGCTTTTGGCTGCTTCATCAGAGAAGTTTTTGAATTTAACTTGAATTTCTTTTTCAGATGTGTCGCATCAATGAGAGTCCTATCTTTCTCAAACTGAACCCTCTTGCAGGACATACAGATGTAAGTCTTAAAGATAACTTTTCTGAACCAAATCTCTTATTTTCTTTATTTTGTTTATTTAAAGAATTTCAGTGAGATCTCTTTATTTTAAAAGAGCATTTGATTATTTCAAACCACTTAATGTTTGTTCACTTCATTTGAAAGTGATTATAATTTCACATTGCTTTTATTTATCCCCTTGCTTCTGAAATAATGTGAGAAAACAGCATACAATTTTTCTTTGTTATGAAGTTTGATTTTATGTATACCACAATTTGATAGAATAATTAGTGGGAGATTGTTTTTGTTTTGATTACAATGTGTATTATTGTCCAGTTATCTGTGTAAACAAAATGAATTATTTTCAATGTTTCTGTTGGTTTATCTCCATTTTCTACAGGTAGTATTTTTGAAATGATTTCTAAATATGGCTGGGTTTTTTTTTTTAATAGAGCTACCATTTAAATATAACTGGAGATGAATCAGATGAAAATATATCCTACAAATATGAGCTTCATAGACTTTATTTGATTCAAATTCAGGTGTTTGTATTTTCTGAAATTCTAGTAATCATAATTAACATGATCATCTAATTTGTTGAGTGATAATATAGCGAGATTACTTAAAATATAAAGTAAAACTTGTTTTGATGTTAGCTTTCAGAACAGATTATAGCTTATAAAACCTTTTGAACAAATTACTGTTTTAGAATGCATGCTTTTGTGTGTGTGTCGATTTTTAGAACCAATTTGGCTATAGATAATACAGTTTTTTAATTTTTGTATATTTAATTACTCATTTTTCCTTCATTTTTAGATTCACATATCATAGAAAACTGAAAATATTTATAGCTAAAATACCTAAGCCATTATACTATTTATTTTGTAATCATAGATTGGAAATTTAAGTGTTACTGAACCCTTAAGTGGAAAGCTATTCAGTATATAATATTAAAACTTTTCTCTTTAAACTTGTTCACTGCTACACGACACACATGTGCATAAATTTGTAAAATTTCTTTTAATAAATTTAAGCTGGAACAGTTTCATTTAAAGAGCCAGTTTTCTTAAGGGTTAATAAATTTTAAAATCTCTTTGTTTGTTTTGTGACAAAATTTGTTTCTGTATCCATCACTATAATGGAGTGCTCATTGATGTGTGTTTTCTACATTCTTTTTTATGTTTTTGTATTTTACTTCTGCTATTAGATGAATCTAACTACATTTAATCAGGGATTGTATCTGTATATGATAGGAACATTGTTATAGATTATGGAAACTTGGGGGAGGGGCACACTTTGTGTTTTGCTATTGCTTTAATCTATCTAAAAGTAACTTTGTCACTTCTGCTTCTCAGCCTGACTTGTGGCTGTCTGAATGGGGTTATTTGATATCTAAACTTTCCCATCATCAAGCTACAATTTCATTATAATGATAATTTTTTTTTCTCGACAGGTCTGTATCCCTCCATCTTTAAAGGGGAATAGGGTAAGCTTGTGCAGATGAGAAGGTGTTTCTAAGGCTTGGCTCAGTATTTATTCAAATTATTTTTTTTATTTTTTTCCCCCCTTTTAACTCGCAACATTAACCCAGTTCCTGTTTTATACTTTCATAAATTAATCACTAATACTTGACAGACACATCTTAAAGGGGAGCAACTCTGAAGAAAATAGGAGCATATTTTCAAGGGAAGTTACTCTTGGATTTGTTTTATTTGGAAATTCTTAAAGTTAAGGTAGAATTTCCTGATATTATCTACTTTATGCTCAGAATTTATCTTCCTATTAAATTTTACAGTCTGCAATATTTTCACTGTTTTTCAACTTAAAACCTAGTTGAGATTTGATTACATTAAGGTGTCATTCAAATGACCTTTTCTCATATTTTGCAACTAACGTTTTCATTCATGACCCCCTCTTGAAGCCTAATTTATTTAGGTGTTGTCTGCTCTCAATCCAGGAACTGGGGTATAGTTGTTGAGTACTGATTTCTTCAAAATATCTCTGAATACTGTTGCTCCCACAGCTCAGAGACAACCTGCATTTTTCCTTTTCAAACAAAGGTTGAGAGACATTATTAAATGTTTCCTGAATGTCCTCCCTGCCCTTGTCTTTTCTCTGGTTAAAGACCCTTGAGTATACGCATGTACATATGTGTATACATGAGTGTAGCCTTTAAGACTCTGCTCTCTGTTTTCTATTCTTCTTTCATCATAACTTGGTAGAGTATAGTTTAATCGACGATGAACTTTGGTTCACTGATATACTTGTCATCATCTTATTTTACTCAAGGTTATTGTCTGATCTTGATCAGAGTTCTTCAAAAAGTAATTGGATTGCACTGCTTTCCACTGGATTGCTTGATGAGGAAAAAAAATGAACCTTGAAAAATATCTATGAAATGCACAATATATGTAAAAGAAATTTAAAGCAATTTATTTTCTAATTTTTCTTTATAAAAATTTTGTTGTAACCTTAGATTAAATGAGGTCACGTAGGGTCGTGTTGGATAGGTCATGCTATTATGTTGGTTTGGGAGTAAAAGTTTGAAGAACACTGATCATGATATATTTGGGCAAATCTGAGTCAATTGATAAAAAACAGTTAATACTCTTTCTTACATTTGTGTGTGTGTTACTATATTATTTTCTTGTTTTCAGCTACCTGTTACACTGTATGAATCACTTATTAATGGGCAGGTGAGTACTAGTCTTTTTTTTTTATTATTGCATGACATCAAGTACGAGGCATTTTCTATAAGCTTTTAAATTAAAATAATCCTGCCCTTATTTTCTTTTTTTTCTTTTTTGTCTAGATTGTGGGTTAAGATTTAACTTAATGTCAGTTCCTATTTATTGTAAAAATTGTTTTGCCTTCCAGATATAGGGATTTTTATTACTTAGTTTTGACATATTGATGAAGAAAAGTGAACCTTAACTATATGGGCGGGGGGACTTCATTCTCAGTAGTACTTTGTAGATTGTTTTAACATCATCTACCTTATGATTGGATTGACAATTATTAACATTTTAATGAATTTGTTGCACAAAAGACATTTTTTTATGTTCTTCCTTAAATTTTTATTCCTCATCTCATCTTCTGTCTCCTTAGTTCTTTAATTTTGCTCTTTCCTTAATATTTTTTTGCAGATTCTTTCACATACATTAACCCCTTGTGTCATAGTGGGTTTATCATGATGTTTGGGCTGAATTTTTTTTTTTTTAAAGTGTGTGTGTGTGTGTTAGGGACAGGGTACTGAAACATTCTAACTCATTTTCTAAAATGTGTCCAAATAACAAATAAAAAATGGCTTTTTGTTTGTGCTGAAATTTTGTAGCATCTTCTTGGATATGTGGAGATGATCATAAGCAATGATAAATTGTCTAAATGTTAATTTTATATTAATTTGAAAAAAATATTTGTAGTTTGATATCATCTACTATGTAATATAAATTTATTTTTTTCCTTCTGTATGTATATAAATTTTCTCAAGTTATATATATTACGACCTTGCTTAGGAGATCGATATTGCAAACATTTCTTAGTAGAATAAATAAAATTCCTTTATATTCAAGCATCTATTGATCTGCCTGGTAGCCTGGTACCTTGTGATGTATAAAGCCTCTGCAGAATATTTCTATACTGCCCTGTTTACCACTGCTGCGGTAAATTTTTGTTTTATTCCCCGAAGGTCTTTACCCCTTCAAATTTTTCCAAAACATCCTTATTTCTGTGCAGATCTAAATGCTGAACTCAAATCAGTAATTGTTTATTGACGAAACTAACTTTTTTTCAAGTTTACAACCAGAAAAATATCTAACTTCTTTTCGCTGTTTATCTCACCTCATAACCACACTTCAAAAAATGTTTTTCACTGCATAATGACTTCACGCGTAGTTTGCCGATTTTTTGACCAATTCACTTCTTTTTTGCAATTACTACGTGGAAATTGAGTTCCGAACCCAAACAAATCGCGGAGTATTTGCTCAAAGGAAGTAAACTGGCCGAAATAAGTATCCTACACCTCAATTTATTCAGCAGTGAATCAGATATGAGAACAGTGGTAAGGAGGGGAGATGTAGTCCGATTTTTTTCTGGTTGTAAACTTGAAAAATGGTAGGTTTTGTCAATAAACAATTATCGATTTGAGTTCAGCATATACATTTGCACGTAATTAAGGAACTTTATGAAAGATTTGACAAGGTAAAGCTCTTCGGGGAACAAAACAAAAATTTACCACTGCTGCTTATGCCTAACCCCGAGATTGGCCTTCTTCACAATCTTTCACCATATTGTACTTGGTCTTCCCTTTCTCTTTTGGAGGTCCAAGTCAGTGCCAAATTGCAATCATTGTTTGAGTTTACTGTAACACTAAGGGATTCTAAGGTGGCATGCTGGCAAAGTTCAACCTTTTTAACATGATCTTGCCATCTAATACTGAGGATCCTTTTATAAGCTTGTCATTTCCCTGATGCATTTTCCAGGTCTCACACAGCAGAATGGGATGGGGATGACCTAGTTCTTATAAAGCCTGATATTGGTATTTCTGCTTATTTTAGTCACACTCACCACCTTCTTCAGTTGATCAACTCCCACTCTAGTCTTGATGTCTTCCATGCCACCACCTTGTTTGAAAGTTGTTGGCCCCAGATAGATAAAACTCTTGACATCTTTCAATTCTATTCCTTTTACTCACTGGGCAATATTGATCTTGCTTTTAGCTTTGCTGATCTTCAGCCCAACCTGCTTAACCAATCCTTCTAATCTTTCGGTTTTCGCTTGCATGTGTTGACATTTCAATGATGATATCACAATGTTGTCTTTGAAGTGAAATGCCAATGGATGCTCCTATCACCATTTCTGACAGTCTGCCCTATGACCCAATCCATCACAACCAGGAACAGGATGCTTGACATGTTGCATCCTCGCTTTACTCCAATCTTGATTTCAAATCAATCAATGTAAACACCTTCATTGATGATAGCACACTTGAAGCCATTGTAAAAAGCTTTCACCATAATGATCATCTTTTGAGCTACTCCATAACTGGCATTGACCCTCAAGAAATTTTTCTGATGTATGGGATCAAAGATTTTTTTTTCTGTCACTGATAATCTTACCTAGGATCTTGCTTACCACAGACAAGAGTATTACCACTTTCTCTCTTTCAGATTTTCTTTCTTTGGTAACTTCATAATCAACCCTTTCTTCTAATCTTAGGGTAGGGTCTCACTTTTCCCATATCTAATCTAGCAATTTCTTCATGGCCTTGGTAATAAACTCAGTGTCTGCTTTCAATATCTCTGCCATGACACCATCCATTCCCGAAATTTTATCGTTTTTTGTTCTGATGGCTTTTATTAAGCTCACCTGATTTCATCTATGCCTTCTGCAGTTTTCTTTTCACCAACTGGTTTCTTTGGTTCTTATTGATTTAAAACTTCAGCAAAATGTTTGACTATCTGATGCACTTTTCTTCACATTCTGTGATGATATTACCATCTTAGTCAAGTTCTGCAGCACTGTCTCTGCATCTTGTTGCGTTACACTCTGTATGTTCTCCTTGTATTCTGTTGTTTCACAGTATCCTCTACCTCTGACACATTTACAAACATGACACAAGACAAAAGGAAGCCCTAATTGGTGTTACATGCTAGTATTTATGTGCCAAAAAAGTTTTCTTTCTGTATCAATATTGGGAGTATCATTACAGTTGCTTCCTTATTTTTATTGCAGTCAACTGTTTTGTTTGTACCCCTTGAATATACTCTTGCCACAGAGGAAGCTGAGAGAATTGGTGTTGATCACGTTGCCCGGGTATCCACCTCAGACTCTGGAGAAAGCTCATCAGGTAGGTTGTGACACTTCCAGTTTATTGTAACTTGGCTCATAAACTTGTAAGTAAATATCTTATGTTTCCTCAATTGCTGAATATTTTTGTATTTTTTTTTTTTTTTTTTTTATAGTGATTGTTATGTATTATTGTTTAAGTTTAAAGATCTTTTGAATATCTATGTTGAATAAGTTGGGATTTGTAAAACAATATTAAAAAAACGTTTAGTGTATCCTTGTCTGTACAAATTAATTATAGTCCCCTCTAAGTGTCCATATTCCCAAAACACCAGGAATAATGTTAGATCTTTCATGAAAGTCTGATTTATCTCAGTTTAATCTGATGTTATAGTCAAAGCCAAGAAATCTTTTTCAATTGCATTTATTTTCAGATCCCAAACTCTATGTGCTTATACTTTCCATATTTGTTTTCATTACAGTAGCAGAACATTTGATTGCTCAGCACAGTTCAATTAAGATGTTGGACAGCCGTGTTAAACTCTTACTACAGTACATCAAGGCAGTTCAAGCTGGTAAGAGGCACATTCCCTTATAGATTGTTATGTCACACTCTCTGTTTAGGTTTCAGGATTTTAAGAAATTTAATTATTTTTCTTTAACCTTTTGCGTTCTTAGGTGATTTAAAGATGAATCATGACATCCTCCGAGAAGCCTATAGCCTGTGTTATCGACTACCTGTTATCAACACTCCTAAATTTAGAGAAGACTTTTACAATGTAAGTATTGGAAAAAGAGTTTTAAAATGTTTTTAAATAGCTATTTTAGAGCATGTAGATGTTGACTTGTTTTTATTGTATTTATTTTTTCTTCAGTGGGTCATGTTTGAAAGTTATTCTGGTAACCAATATTATGTACACACACACACATATATATATGAAAATGCAGGATTTCCATTGAATTTGTATTGTTGCTTTGGTTCTCAAAACTATTTTCTTGGTGACTTTCATGTGTTTTAATAATTTACGTTTACCAGTTTTCTCATCAAAAAATTCATTCTAAAACAAAAATCAATATTTAAATCATTTTTTTAAATTTACAAATTTGTCTTTAAAAATAATCCTTGTAGTATATTCATTATTTTGAAATATGTTTAAAAATAATGATATAAAAAATATCTTTTAAAAATTTATGATTATTATTATTAATGCTGGATAATTGTTTCCTTTTCTTTCTAGCAATGTAATGACGTGTGTCTCATGTCGTACTTAGGTACTATAACAAAAAGTTGTAACACAATCAATCAGGTAAGAAAAATAATTTTTTTTTTTTTTTCACTTCTAAATTTCTCATAATATGCACATTCTTTTGAATTTGTTCCTTGTTAGTTTCAAATTAAACATTTTGTGTGATCACATGTGTTAAGCAATGTGGAGCCTGGTCAGTAGGTAGACAGGTAACTGCTTGGGAATTCCAGGTGCTGTAAGTTTGGATGTGCAGGTTGTGTAGTGGATAATGGCTCAAAATTGTAAATTGGAGAGCTGAGTTTCCAATTCCACTTGGGTTCGTTATATTCACTTATGCACAAATACCCTTGGGCAAGGTATGAATCCACTTCTCCCCACAAACTATGAGTTAATTAGTAAGATATTAAATCATTATCTAAAAACAAAATTTCTTAGAAATAAAAACATTTCCTGGCTTTAAATAACCTGCAAAATGTTGAGGAGCCATAAAAACAATAATTTTTGAAGATTGGAAAACCTTTTTAGGAAAAGTAACATGTCAGTTTTCAGTAAGCCCATTAGGAAGATTGATATCTGCTTTAATTATTTGCTATTTCATGAAGTTGAGATTCTTCAATTCTCATGGTTTTAAATAATTCAAATCTCTTAGAAAAAAGTGAGGATAATTTTTTGTTTTATATTTTGATATTTTGTTACAGAATTAACATATAAATAAAAATACCAACATATTTTTTTATTTTCATACTTATTATTATCAGTTATCTCAGCAACAATTAATCTATTTTTCTTTTTTTCCCCAGTTTGTCAATAAGTTTAATGTGCTATATGACCGGCAAGGCATGGGACGCCGTATGCGAGGACTATTCTTTTAATAGCAACAGTTTTGCTAGCATGACACTGTATTACTACTACTACCATTGTTTGTTGTGTGCAACAGTGAACATCATGATGACAGTGGAAATAATGGTGTGATGATGGTGGTAGCAGCAGCAGCTTGCAATTATGCCTCCTCCTCTTCCTCCTCCTCATGCCGCTACTCCTTTGTTGCCATAGTTACAGTTCTGCGCTGTTCCCTGCTTCTCACTTGTGCTCTGCGTCAGGTGGCTGCAGATTTTAAAAATACAAGAAAAAAAGAGGGAAGAAAACAAAAATGAAAGCTTAAATACTTTCCACCAGCACTGCGACTGCAACACACCATTCATCCTTTAAGAGCGCTTATGTTCCTTGGACACACACACACACACACACATACATACATACATATATATATATATATATATAAAAACATTTTTCTTTTTTTTTTATTACATAAAACTAATAGATCATTATAATATTAAATAATTAAAAAAAAATTCCCTAACTTTTTTTTTCTTTTTTAAATAAAAAAAAAATAACTTTCTTATCTTCTGTTGTTGTCTTTTGTGTGGGTCTATACATTTCAATCAAGCTTATTTTAGATGTTGCTTGGCTTTCTTTTTTTTTTTTCCTTTTTTAATCCCCCCCCAAACAAGGCAATAATGCAGAGGATTACAGGGAATGCATGAGAAGACTGAGAATTGGTTTGATCAAAGAAAGAACAAACAAGGAACAGTGTTCAAGAAGACAGAAAATGATGTTTAATGTTGCGTTTAATTTTTTGAAGATTGCAGTTATCATGGAAGAAAGGAATCAGAAAGGAGTTCCACAGGCGATTGGTGTGAGGAAAGAAACTGTTAGTGTAGAAGTGGCGGTTACATCTAGCTCGTTCAACACTAAAACGGTGAGACCCCGTTGCCAATCTAGTAGCATGCTTAAATTCATTTAGTCGGAGCACCAGGGGATAAAAACTCATTGCCCTGAAAATATTTGTAAAAAAGATAGATGGAAGTCTCATCATGTTGGTAAGAAAGTGATTGAAGTCGAGATGCCAGGTCAGGATTGATTACATTACAGATCCTTCTTTGGATTTTGTCAACAATTTCAAGATGGACAGTAGGAGCACCAAACTAGATATGGCAACACTAAATTAAAAACATTTTAACTAAATGGACTTTTATCTGTCTATTGATTTTACTGTATTTTGACTATGAAAGAACAACCTGATTAGTAATTTCTTCTGTGTGCTGTATCCATTCAGGATGTAGACGATTATAGCTCTCCCCAATTTCCTGTCCCTTGTAGCTCTTAATAAATGTTGTATTTATCTTATTTTTCTAAACCCTGTTCACCATCGATTTACACAAGCTCACTAAGTAAATTATATATTGTTTTCCTCTGATCTTCTTACCTTCAAACTGTCCTGTGAGTATCAAATTTTCCAAGCTCTCTTTCCTCATGTGTCTTAGAAATTTAAATTGTCGCTTCCTGATGTTAAGTGTCCTTTTTGTTTCCATTTTCTATAAAACTTTGTCATTGCTCATGTGTTTGGTCCATGGTATTATCAACATCCTTGTGTGTTCACTACCATTGTCATCTGGTTTACACTCTTCTCTAGTGTTTTGGACAGAAGTAGGAAGTTTATTCCTCGTTTCTTGTATAGGATTGAGTTTCAGATTCTACTTTGTACTTCTAATGTCTCTACCTGAACTCTGAAATTTTATTCACTAATTGAATCTTGACCTGTTCATGTCTAGTTAGCTGTTATCTTTCTTGTCTACCTTCAAGAATCTCACTTGTTTTTTCTTATGCTAATACAACTCCACACAGTAACCTGCTACTTTGAGTGACTCTTTGGCCTTGTATTGGGTAAATATTAGTAAAAGACAAAATATTGGTTTGGTATGCATGTTCCTGCTGTACCCTTATAAGGCTGGGCATGATGATTGGTATATTGGGCTTCATATATTTGTATGCAAGCTTAAGTTTGTTGGTGTGCTGCTCTCTTATTCAATAATAATAATGATAAGTTGGAAGGATGATGCATCCATGGAAACTTGGGAATCACATCTATTTGGGAGCACTCATAATCAGTGTCTGCTTAAGCAAAATGGGTAACTTGACCTGAAGGTATTTCTGACTAGGCTACACCTGCAATGTTATATGCTTCTTTTACCAACACCTGTCACCATATCAGGAGTAGAGGTTTATCTCTTATTTCATCTTTAAGATTGGGTTGCATTTCCTTATAAAGTCAACTTCAGCTATACTTCTAATGTCTCCAACTGAACTCTGAAATGTTATTCAGTAATTAAATCTTGACACCTTCAACTCTAAAATTAGCTGTTATTTTTCCAGCATGTCCTCAAGAACTTTACTTCTTGTCCTTTCTAACGTTAGTACAACTCAACTCGGTAACCCACTACCTTGAGTTGGATGAACATTATTTAAAAAAAAAAAACGTAACTGATATTACATAACAGTTCAATACTTTTTTCTTTGTAACAAATTTTATTATGTTTCTTAATACTTTGCTGAAGTTTTAGAAGCACCTTTCGCTATCCCAATGCAAAAATAAATGGGTAAGTAATTTATTAAGAAAAAAAAATTGTCTGCCTTGTAGAAGTACCTGACAATTCATTCTAACAAATATCAAAACAAACACTGAAATTGTTTGAATGATTGTCAGTCATTTAACACTTCCACTGTTGCATTTTTACCTTGTTGTGTTTTGTTTTTTTAAGGGGTCTTTTTTGTGGCGGGAACAGGAAATTAGCATTTACTGGAAGGAAATAGAATTGTTATAAACACACAGCATTTTCTTGTGGCTCTACCATTTTGGTTTCAACAGGATACTATGCAGTTCTACTCCAAATGACATAGATATGTCACAAAGCAGGTGATACTGTAAGCGACGATCAGTCAGTTAAGAGCCATATGTGATACAGGCTTGGGTGGTCATGTCTCGAATGTGACATGACTGACTGGGCAAAAGATTTTCCTGCAGTAGGTTGCCATTATTTTCTGTGGTAAACTGGTTGGCAACCAAAGCTATAAAACTTTTGCTATTTAACTCATAGCTGGAGGGAGAAGAGATGGACTAATACCTTTCCCAAGGGTATATGTCTGCTAATGTGGAAATAGCACTAAGCGCTAGTTTATTGCATAAATACTCTGGACAAACAAAAATTATTGTATGCAACTATATGTCTACACTAGTTTGGAAATAGCACTAAGCACTAGTTAGCTTATAACAAAAACAATGGACCTACATTTCATAGATGTCTTAGATATATTGTGGAAAGTTTTGGAGATTAATCAACTGACATATTTCATTTGTTTGAACATTATTTTTAATCGATACTCATATTTGAGTAGATATTGTTTTAATTAAACAGTATATATATATGTGTGTGTGTGTGTGCTTTGTTTAATTAAAAACAGAACATCTTCTGAAATACGAGTATCAATTAAAAATGATGTTCAAATAAATATGTCAGTTGATTAATCTAGAGAACTTTCTGTAATATATATATATATATATATATATATATATATATATATATATATATATATATAGTTAGTTTAGAACATTAGAACATACAAATTATTATCTACTATGAAATGTACATTTTGTTTCGACATTGAAAGGACAATGTCTCATTAGAAAGTGTGAAGGGAGATGGAAAATTCTTTTCCTTATATTGGTAAATTTGGTGTGAGAGGTAAGTGGGGTAGAGAAAATGAGAAATTAGAATTGAAAGCTGTAAATTAGAATTTGAACAAAAAGAGGAAAATGGTGAAGGAGGAGAAGAGAGATGATTAATGTACATGTTGAAAATTTTAGAGACAGGTAAAAGGTATGGTCCTTTACAGCTTTTTATGACCAGGCCTTTGGGTCTAACAAAGAGAAAAAAAGTAGTAAAATATATATCGGGTGGAAGGAAGTAGAAGATGGGCTAAGAAGAGATAGGAATTGGTAGTGGATAAACATGTATTAGTGAAGTATAAGGTTACAAATATTTTTGTATTTAAACTTAATTTTTATATTAATATATTTATATATTTAAACTTAATTAAAAATTTATATTTTTTTATAGAATACTTTAATTAGATCACAATTTGTAGTATGAAATAAAGGTAAAATTAGAGGTAAAAATATATATAAGGAGAGAGATCATACAGTTAAAAATGAATATCATAGTACTGGTATTAATACTATAAAGGTTTATAATTTCTAGAGATCCTAACTTTAGGTTTTTTAATTTTAGCATAATTGTAAGGTTAGTTCTTTAATGTGTTTGCAAGTTACTGTGTTTTCATGCCTCTGGTTTACTAATATGTCACTCCTCATGTATTTAATGATTTCCATTTTTTATGTCGATTTATAGTGGTGGCAGACTCATAATTGTAAATAAATCCATTGGAGTTAAGGTTGATAGACTTAGAAAATTAATTCATAGAGTTTTTAAATATTTAGGTCTCATTGTGGTAATTGACCCTAATATAAAACAAGTTGACTTCTTAGACATAACATTAGACTAAGTTTCTAACACTTTTCAACCTTACATTTTTTTTTTTTTTTTTTTTTTTTTTTAAATCATATCACCCCAAGCAAGGCGGTAATGCCACTGATGTGCAGGGGGCTACATAAGAGTGAGAAGATTAGAAAAGATAAAACCAGAAACCGCATCCTAAACAGGAAACAAGGGATGAGCCTCTTCACCTGTTCAATAGATGTGAGTGGAGTGTGAACCGGGCGATAGTTCAGTTTATCTATTCCAATTGAAAAAAATAAAAAAAGAAAAGAGTGAAAAGAGAAAACCGGAAACCGCATCCTAAGCAGGAAACAAGGGATGACTTGTATTGTAATATTGCAAAACTTTAGGTTGTTGAAAGTAGGCTTTTTAACGCCGCCGAATATGACCAATAATATGAGCATGTTCCTAATTGATAAGGTTTTTTTTTTGGTCCCCACCCCCTCTAAAGAAAAATGCAAATAAAATTCTTTACAGAAATATTCTGTCAGTCTGGACCCCCGCACCCCCTAAAAAAGTAACAAGTTCTTAAAAATTGCTTCGTTTAAGTTTACACAAGGCCACATATATGGTCATTGAAAAATGATTAAAAATATTTTTACAGTTGTGCGTTGAGTAGTAAATTATTATTAAAGCTCGTTTAGTGTCTGGTACAAGGTCGCATGCTGGTTACCTTGCAAAAATTAAATTGTATTCACTCGATTGATCAGTCCATCCACGAGATTAACTTTTAGCAACTAGAAGTAACTAGATAGATTATTATTCCACTGTGAGATATTTTCTTTTTTCCTTTCACTTAAACTTTCGACGTGTCAGAGGGGCCTACAATACACAGATCGCATCCCCTGCAAAAGAAGCGGCTAGACTCCACACTAAAAAAAAAAAGTGAAAACCTTAAATGTGGAACAAAGACAACTATACACTTACAATCACAATACAAAGTAGTAATTGTTGTAAAAATGCACCACGGTGAGACAATTGGTAAAAAAAATACAAAATGTGCCAAAAATATATTGTAAATTGATCCCTTACTGAGAAGCCTGAAAACAATGTTAATGGGACATGGTTGCTTTCCCCCATTAACTTTTTCAACGTTAGTTTATTAATCTGTAATAATGCTGACCCGATCTATAATAAAGTTTAGTTCTAATCACCCACCATCCATTATAAAACATATTCCATCATCAGTTGAATGCCGCATAAGCATACACTCTTCAAATAACAAAATATTCGATAAGCGCAAAACAATTTACAATAAAATTCTTAGAAACAGTGGCTATCAATCTTCTGAGATCAACTTTGTGGAAAAATTTAGTAGATCAAAAAGAAAAGTAGAAGCAGGAAAATCATATGGTATAACCCTCCATTTAATCAGTTAATTTTAATCTGGGACATAAATTTCTTAAGCTAATAGATAAACATTTCCCCCAAAATAACCCTTTAAGCAAAATTTTTAATAGGAATACACTAAAACTCAGTTATAGTTGCATGTACAATTTAGAAAAAATAATTAAATTACATAACAATAAAATATTGAAATCATACAACAAAAATAACTCTAACACTCAAGTCATTTTGCCCTATAATAATAACTTTTGTAATTGTAGAAACCCGAACCAATGCCCCATACCTAATAAATGCTTAACAAAATCCATGGAGAATCCTAAGGTTGCTAAAATTTATATCGAAAACAAGAAAAAATGGAAATCATTAAATACATGAGGAGTGACATATTAGTAAACTAGAGGCATGAAACCACAGTAAATTGCAAACATATTAAAGAACTAACCTTACAATTATGCTAAAATTAAAAAACCTAAAGTTAGGATCTCTAGAAATGATAAACCTTTATAGTATTAATACCAGTACTATGATATTCATTTTTAACTGTATGATCTCTCCCCTTATATATATTTTTACCTCTAATTTTACCTTTATTTCATACTACAAATTGTGATCCAATTAAAGTATTCTATAAGAAAATATAAATAAATTTTCTTAAATTTTAAATTAAGTTTAAATGTGCAAAAATATATTAAATATAAAAATTAAGTTTAAATACAAAAATATTTGTAACCTTATACTTCACTAATACCCATATGTTTATCCACTTCCAGTTCCTATCTCTTCTTAGCCCATCCCCTCCTACTCCCTCCTACCTCATATATATTTATTTTCTTACTACTTTTTTTTCTCTTTGTTAGACCCAAAGGCCTGGTCATAAAAAGCTGTAAAGGACCATACCTTTTACCTGTCTCTAAAATTTTCAACATAATCATCTCTCTTCTACTTTCCCACCATTTTCCTCATTTTGTCCAAATTCTAATTTATAGCTTCCAATTCTGATTTCTCATTTTCTCTACCCCACTTACCTCTCACACCAAATTTACCAATATAAGGAAAAGAATTTTCCATCTCCCTTCACACTACCTGATGAGACATTGTCCTTTCAATGTCAAAACAAAATGTACACTTTGTAGTAGATGATAATATGTACATGTTATAAACTATAATTTATAAATATTCATAGCTCTACTTTTATATTGAGCATGGTTTTAAATTAATGTTTGAAACGTTGTTAATATTTTCTTTGTTCCTTATTCATTTATATATATATATATATATATATATATATATATATATATATGTGTGTATATATTATTCTCTGGAGAAGAAAATTTTAAAAGCAGTTTCCACTTCTGCTATATGTGTGACTCTTCAGAAATGAATTGAGTTCTTTCGGTGGCTGGCGTGTGTATACACTGCTTATATACATCACGTTAAAATTTCCCTTCTCTGATTCCATGCGTCGATGGCTTAGGGAGTAGACTCCGACTGACACCAAATCAGTCAAGTTTTGATCCCGGCCAGAAGCAAGTGGATGCGTCTAGCCACACTGATGATCTGTGATACAGCAAAACAGGCTTGTATGTGAATGATTAATATATATATATATATATATATATATATAAGGCAATTTGAGTTTTGTAAAGATGTATAAATACATTCACTAGTGGAAATGTTAAAAGTAAATTAGGAATAATGTTTATGATTTAAGTTCAAAATGTTTCAATTTCGGTTATAAGAGCTTGTCTCACTTTAATGCAAATAACTTTGGGATGTGCAGGAAGTGGAATTGGTAAGCCAATTTAAAATTCCAGCCTAATCAGATGTGTTAATTTTTTTTTTCACTTAGGCCCTTAGAAAAGGCATAAATCCATCACTCCACATCTATGGGTTAAACAGCTTGGTAGAATAGATTCTCTACCCTTGGCTGGCAAACATTCTAAGAAAATAAAAACTATGAATTTCAAATTGTGAAGAAGGTAACCAGAAACTACTTCGCTATTTTTCGCAAGAAATATGGTGCTGCCAAATCCTCACTGTCCAGTCTCGTCTTGAGTTCAGAATTGTTTATAAATCTTTGTATCTGATGAGTTATTCTCTACATTGTGACCCTTATCCCATGGACAAAATCTAGCTTCTCTCCTCTATTACTATGACAGTTGGTTGAACGAGTTACATTCTTTAGTTCCACCAGTTCAGATCTTCACAGGACCTGCCATGCCATTGTTCACAGTTGTAAACAATCACCAGTCCCTTCGGTTTTCTTTGATACAGGGGAAGTTCTACTCATCTTCTTTCTCAGAACTGTTGCTTTGTAGAACAGACTCCCGAGAGAATGCTTTCCTGACAACTACACTCTTAGTCTCTTGAAATCCAGGGTCATCTAATATCTATTCTACACATCTTTATAATATGCATTTCTTAATTCCTCTTTCCCTCTTCATAAGAATCTCACTCAGTAAACCTCCACCTTCAGTGGCTCTTGGGTCTTGTAATGGGTGAATTGTCAGTAAATAAATTCGAAAATAATAGATGTGGTAATTTACAGATAATGAAAGAGAGCTTTCTAGAGAACCATGGTTGTTTACATCTTGAAGAGACATTCTGTCAATTACCATACATTATACATGCTCTGGGCGATCATGTCTCTATAAGATATAACTGACTAGGCAGAAGATTTTTCCACAGTAGATTGCCATTACTTTTGGCAGTAGACCGGTTGTCAGCCAATGCTATAGAACTTAATCTGTCCTGCTATTCAACCCATAGATGGAGTGAGATGAAATGGATTAATATTTTTCCCAAGGGTATTTGTGCATAAGTGAATGAAATGGGTTTTTGACTGAAATTCAAACTCATTTCTCTGATTTCTCATTCCAAGATGATATCCCTTACACCACAGTGCACGTCCTTGGAGGAACATGGCACTAAAAAAAATGTTTCAGCATTTTTCCCCCCATTGAGAATTGCTTTAACCATGGTGGTTGAATTTGTCACAAAAAGAGGATGAATGTTTATGTGGACAACATATTCACTTGAACTCCTGCTCAAATAATGACAGCAAATTGGTTATTATATCCGTTGTTAGTTTTGACAAGCTACTATATTAATATGGAGGTATATAAGAAAAGTTTTACTAATCAATATTTAATATAGCACATATGCGTTTATATGATAGCATCAATTTCTCTTTAATGAATATTAAATTCAGGTGACACAGAGTCTCATTTAGGCTTTGCTTCTAACAATGACCACTAAAGACGCATGACTGCCTTATTTGATATGAGAGAGAACATACAGATGATGGCAAGATTAAATTTAGAATCCTTGAGCCTCAGACCATGCCACAAGGCAATACCTTTCCTTAGGGCGGTGACTGGAGTCATTACCTAGTGTCTCCAGAAGGGGGAAGTTCTGAGAAGTCTAGACCAATTTTTATCCCTAGCCCAAAGTCCAGAAGTGTTAAAATTAAAAGTAAATTGCATCAGACTTCAAAAACTTTTTGTTTTGTTCTGTGTTCTTTTTTTTTTTTTTTTTTTTTTGTACTTTCAACTGTCTCAGGCATTATCAAGAACAGGTAGACAAGATTTTGTTGGCTGCACCCTGACATATTTTAGGAATGCTACAGTTTAAATTAATTCAAATATATCTGTATTCTATAAGTGACGTCATATGTAAAAAATTGTGATTTTGTATGTACAGTGTGATAGGTAAACTGTTGCCATTTGTATTCATTGCACGCTGAATGTTTGTTTTTATTTTGTCAACAACACTGTATAGTAGGGTCAGTTGAGAATCGTCTGTGAGAAAAAGAGCATCAGGTCGCAGTTTACTCTCCCAGAAATTTTGAAACGGCATTTGGTACTGCTTAGCATTCGCGCCGGAAGCCCCCCTACGAACATTTCAGAGTGTTTGGGTATCAAACAGTGCCGAGGATTAAGAAAGAATTGGATGAATCTAACGGTGATTACGAAGGTATCCCTACTCTGAAAACTCACTCTGATCGTTCTGATAAGAAAAGAACTATCGAATTTGTTGATGAGGGTCTCATACTCAACATGGAGGCCTATATCAAGTGCCTTGAGGAGGTAGTGCTGCCCTGGGTAAAGGGGGTTGCTGCTGGAAGACCCTATGTCTGACAACAGGATTCTGCACCATGCCACACAAGCACGAGAATCGAGTCATGGCTGACAATTTCTGCGACTACATCAACCGTTGGATCTGGCCACCTAACTCCCCTTGATTATTATGTGTGAGTCGCAGTTGAGTGAGAGACAAACAAAACTCCTTGTAACAATAAAGATGAACTGAAGGCAAATATTATGGTAGCATTCATCAACTTAAGGAGACCGTTCAGAAGAGTTGCAAGAGATTCCGAAATCGTCTGGAGGCCGTGATTGAACCTTGATAGCGATTTTATTAAATAAATTCACTTTTTAGTATTTGAAGATATTTTTGTGCAATTTTGGTAAATATATGTTAAAATGAGATATCAATGTTATTTTTTGCGTGAATTAGACGTAACTTTATCCATCACTCGTTACATATATATATATATATATATATATATATATATATATATATATATTGCTTTTAAACACAAAGAATTCATGTTATGTTTTAAATGAGCATTATTTTGGCCTTTCACTTAAGTCCTTTGTAGTCGAGCAATCAAGACACGTCATATATATATATATATATATATATATATATATATATATATATATATACACACACACACACACACACACACACACGTTGCATATAAACTTTTGGAGATTGTAGCTATCAGGAGAAGCAAGTAAACGGAAAGAAGTTCCACAGGCGGGAAGTGCTAGAAAAGAAACTTTCAGAGTAGAAGTGGCTGTTACATTTAATATTTTGATGGTAAAATGGTGAGATCTTAATGCCAATCTAGTAACACGCGTAAATAGATGGGGTCGGGGCACCAGGGAAAGAAGCTCGTCAGAGCAGAAGCCATGAAAATACTTGTAGAAAAGAGAGGAGAAACCAGACCATGTCTGCGAGAAAGTTATTGAAGGCAGGCTGCCAAGTCATAATTGATTACATTCCAGATCTTCCTTTGGATTTTGTCGAGAACCTCAAGATGAATAGCAGGATTCCCCGACTAGATATGACAACAGTAATCAGTGCGCGGATGAATGGTAGATTTATAAATGTGCGAAATGGATTCTGACGAGAAAAACTTCCCGGTTCGATACAATGACTCAACCTTCCTAGCAGTAGATGTAGCTATAGATTCGATGTAGTCGTTCCATTTGAAGTCGGTTGAGAGAGTGAGGCCAAGGAGGCGCAATGTCTTGCTCTCTCGGAGACTAACGTCATCCATTCTGATGATAGGTAGGAAAGTTTTTCTGTGATGGTTAAAGGAGAGCAGCCTTGTTTTAGAGGCATTAAATTTACGAGCCATTTCCCACCCCATTCAATCACAGATTGGAGGTCATTTTGAAGAGCAGCAGCAAGGTTTACTTTGTCAGCCTTGGCAGATTTACTATTGAGACGGGAGTAAATGGTGGTGTCATCTGCATAGATGCCAACTTGGGAACTGATTACATCAGGAAATGATAACTGATTGTTGTTATCCTCAACACCCCGACTCTAGAGTTTCGTCGATGGAACCTCCGGGAACCATTCGTCAGTAGATCTCAGCAATTGACTGCTTATACTTCTCTATTTTTCTTATTTTTTATGGTAATATTAGCTGTTTCATCAAAAGGAAATATTTCACATTCATTGACCGAGCAGGCAGTACTACCGTCGGTTGAAACTTCTTTTTTCTCATAAAACAATTTGATTCGCATAGGTTTCGCATTTTAAGTAGCTGCTATCATTCTTAAAATAAAAAAAATTACATGGAGATAAAATTAAAATTAAAATGTTCAATAAAAAATGATTAAAATGCAAGGAGATCAAATCAAAGGGATGTAATTCATAATAATTAATAGTAATATTTGCGGGGAAAGAAAGAAAGAAAGAAAGGGAGTGAGAAAGAAAGAGACAAACGTACAAAGGAATATGTATCAATCAAGATCTAAGAATTTAAGTAAGTATTTTTTCTATGGCAGCATGTGGTCATTAATTCACTTTTTTTGTTGAGTAGATTAGGATTATTGATATTATTTAAGCTGACAAGTTTTTTTTGTTTTTTTTTTTTTTCTAAAAGGCATAAGTTACATCTGTCTCCTTTTCTATTATTATATTTAGTTTTAGCGACGATATTCCAAGTAATACCTGGGTTCTTGTTTTTAATTTCCAATAACACTAGAAGAAAAAATTGAAATGATATTCGAGACACCAAATATCTCTTCTAGCTAATTTAAGTGAGCTGAATCTGAAAATGACCTTACTTTTCCTTGGTTAGCTACCGTTTTTGCTGTATAGAAATACCTAATTTTTAGAAAAAAATGTATTTTTTTCATTTGTTTTCTGCATATTTACCGATGGCATTATTTCTCAAAGAAAAATCGTAGAAACCTCTAAATTCGTGTTTAAACCAACAAATGTTGGTCTGTTTATTGAGAAATACAATGTTTTCAATAACAAATCCTAAGTCTTTAAAAATAGCACGATTGAATATAACAAGACCAACAAGTATTTTCATCAAATCATTTAAACCAACGGCAGAAATAAAATATTCGTGAACGTAAGACCTGTGGTAAAAATGTTCAATGTTATTTAAGTTCTTTTTGATACACCAGCAGTAGTCAGTCATCATTCGTTTATCCCACCGTCCCTGGTAGCGCTCTTCCATTGTTTTGATATCCTCATGGTCTCTTTTTCTTTGTCCATTACTCGCATCACCGCCATTATCCTGAAATTTATTTACATGGCTATGTACAAAATGAACCTTAATACTTATATTAGCGTATTACTGATAAAGTTTTTCAGTTAATTTGAATTGTGGCGATAAATTGGAAAATTTTTGTACTTCTGTTTTAAAATGTTTGATTCAAAACACTTTTTTCTTACAAAAATAGATTATTTTAGGTGGCTGACATAAATTGCTCGGGCTACCTGAAAACTGATGGGTTTTTACAACCTTTATTACCTAAATGTTGCGATCAGACATGATCCTAAATTGGTCTTTTTTCCAAAAATGAACAATTTCAGTACAGTAAAAGCGGTAGCTAACCATGAAGGTCATTTTCGAAATCAGTACCTTCAAATTAGCTAAAACATTTGTTTTTGTTTCTTGGCACAAAAATCGTGTTGACCAGTGTAAGATAAAGCAATGTTTTTGCTATACTTACTGTTGTTTAAAGACAACATATGGTTATTGAAGGGATATTTCCACATGTTAACAGTTGTTTCAAAATAAAACATTAACCGAATGGATGCGATCTTTATAAATAATACTTTCGGACATACACTGACCATTCAATAGGTAGGTCTTATTTTTTTCGGCAGTTGCATTTATTTTTAGAAGGGTCATTATTATTAGTAGTTTAGTAGGGTAACTTATATTATTCAAGTTGGCCAAGTATTTATTTGATATCATATTATATTATGAAATATATTTATCTATGTTCTTGACGCAACTATAACCAACTTTAACGTTGTTGAACATCTTATTTATTGTGGGTGAATGGTAGAAATGTTTTGAATTAAATTTCGGAAGAATTTTCCAATTTTTGTTTAGACATTACGGCTGAAGGGTGGGTTAAACTAAGTAATGTTACGTTTACGTGGTTTCTGCTTATTTCTGAGTACTTTGGTTTTTGCGGAGTATTATAAACTAGTGTTGAGTTTACTTTTTTCTAATGCATTACTGTATTTAATTTTGAAATTGACAAACACTTTCTAATTACTAAAGTTAGTACTTTAAGGAAATTGGATTGATTTATATAAGTTATTGATGATTCTATGGGGGTGATTTTCAATTTCTTTTTCATATATATATATATATATATATATATATATAAGAAGTCAGTCAGTTAAGTGCCATACGTGAAACACGCTTGGGCGATCATGTCTCGAAAGAGAAATGACTGACTGGGCAGAAGATTATCCCGCAGTAGGTTGCCATTGCTTTCTGCGGTAGACTGGTTGCCGACCAAGGCTATAGAACCCAATCTGTCCTGCTATTTAACCCATAACTGGAAGGAAGAGACGGATTAATACCTTTCCCAAGGGTATTTGCGCGTAAGTGAATACAATGGATTCAACTGGAATTCGAACACGGCTCCCCGGTTTCTCGTTCCGAGCCAATATCCACTATACCACAACGCACATAAGTAGTACAAACTAATGGGCTAGCGTTCCACGATTTGTAGTGATTTACATTTTTAAGAAGGCTCGATACTTAGTAGAGCATTATATATAGTAATATTTTTATCATAAGTGTTTATAATAAAAACAATTTACTGCAACACAAGAGCTGTCGTGTTTCGGTGCTTACTTATTAGCACCTCGTCAGGTAGTAGGTTCTAATAAGTTAGCATCTAAACACAACGGCTCTTGAGTTGCAGTAAACTATTTTTATTATAAACACCTATAATAAAAATCCTTACTATATATATATATATATATATAAAAAGTTGACAATGCAACTAGAATGGTTAAGAATATTTGTTAGAGTAATTTTGCCGGTTTCAAAGTTCTATGATTTGAAAATGTTAAATTGAGATGAAGAGACGTGTGGCCTGTGGCGATTCTATGGGGTGCGATTCTATTGGTTGGTCTCTCCATTTTTATAAATTTCAAAAATTTATGAAACTGATCAGTCTCTGATTTCGATAAGATTTGATCTTCAACACTTTTCTCCCTGCGTGTTTTCTTTTTTTTCTTTTTTTTCAAATAGCTTTTTAAGGACACAGAGTTTTATAGAATAAAGAAATTAGAGCAGACAAATCACATTGTTCTGCTACTATTAACATTAGTATTAACCCTTTGATTTTTATTTTGAAATTAACTTCTCTTGTGTTCTAACAGCTTGGAAGTGGAAAACAGAGCAAGTATAGATTAGAACTTCACTACTATAACTGAAAAATTAGTCCGTTTAATTTAGTGGAGTAACATACTTATACTCAAACTCATTCCTTAGTTGTGCATACGATAGGGGGGTGTAGTATGAAAATGAAGATTATGTTTGAGTTTGCCTCCCTCCTTCTTAGAAAAATCTCAGCCCCTAAGCCCCCCTCAACACTTTCAGAGTTCCACAATCGCCACTGCGTGTGGCTATGATAAACACCCGTCATTATGATCGTTTCGTATATCCTGCTTGTATATATATATGTATATTAAATTTTCAAAATCGACCTTCATTCTGATTAGTTAAGTTAAACACACCCATATGATCTAAATTTTCTGTCTTCTTCCTCCATATTAACTCTTTAATAAGTAAACGTATTGTTTTCTACATTCAAATGTAAATCATTTCCACCAAAGTTATTGAGCATTACCTGATGCCGAGATAAATACTTGAAATCACGAGACAGAAATTTCCGTGTTGCAATGTAAATTAATTTTAAATTAAAAAAACAAATTTAATTAATTATAGTTTAGAAAGAAAAGATGTATAACAAATTGTAAAACAAAATGTTTTTGTGAGGTGCTTCGTTCAATGAAGTTATAACGAATGAAACGCGTCACAAAACCAATAACCAATTCATATATATATATATATATATATATATATATATATATATATATATATATATATAGAGAGAGAGAGAGAGAGAGAGAGAGAGAGCGGACATTGCGGTCAACGCCCAATATCCTGGATGATATATATTTTAAGTTCCTTATTTCGGACGCATGGTTTTACCTCGTTCTCCTAACCGCTACTGGATACCATTCTTTCTTGTCTCTCTCGCGGGAACTAAACTATTCTAGCCAGCGAGCAGTCACGTGATTCTCATGACGTTAGTAAATTCATTCTCTGAAGAGGGAAATAAATTCCTTTCTGTAACCCTGCAAGGATTAATAAAATTAATAATAGCTAGAATGACCCGTGAAAATTTAATGGTTTTCCTATTTTAATACTTTGATGAATTTTAATTCTTAAGTTTATGATTGAGTAACGTGGTGGTGCGGTAGATATCGGCTTGGAAAGGCCGAGTTTGAATTCCAGTTGAATTCCGCGCAAATGCCATTGGAAAAGGTATTAATCCGTCTCTTCCATCTAGTTATGGGTTAAATAACAGGACAGATTGGGTTCTATAGCCTTGGCTGACCACCAGTCTACCACAGAAAGTAATGGCAACCTATTGCGGGGTCATCTTCTGTCCAGTCAGCCATGTCTTTTTCGAGATATGATCGTCCAAGCGGGTATCGCGTATGGCACTTAACTGACTGAAGTTCATGGTGAGTTCCAAGACAATAAGATATCCTTAGAAATTCTCCTGTCGCGTCGTTAAATATTTGATTTTCACAAATTTATTGTAATAACAATAAAAAAATATGAATGCTGGTCGTTATTTTAAGAACTGGGAGCAAATGGGAAAATTTGAAAATGACATTTTTCCATTTCACTGAAACAGACGTTAAACACCTCTCTTAACTTTCATTCATTCATTCATTCATTCATTCATTCATTCATTTTCTTACTGGACCCAACTAGCGGCTCTGATATATTTTGTTTATCAAAACGGAATAGCCCATTATCTATGAGGTATTGGCAGGAGACGTTAAACATTTCTATCTTATTTTCCTTCTTTTTCTCCATGAAATCAAATAGTTTTTTCCATTTTTTATTTAGCTGTGAAAAAAACTGTTTCGCTGACGTATTTTGAATCTCTCGATTTGTCAACCAATCAGGATCCAGAGTATTACTTTTCACACTGACTTGTGCGAAAGAAAAATTTCTAGCCGTTTGGATCCTCTTTTGCGGGTGTGCAATTTATTTTGTGTTTTTTAGTT
This sequence comes from Ascarosepion bandense, assembly GCA_037127315.1. Taxonomy (NCBI): domain Eukaryota; kingdom Metazoa; phylum Mollusca; class Cephalopoda; order Sepiida; family Sepiidae; genus Ascarosepion; species Ascarosepion bandense. The sequence goes on from JBBBDQ010000441.1 coordinate 6,038,226, forward strand.
AGTTGATGGGTGATAATAGTATTTGTATCCTATATAATAATAAAAGTTCGGCGTGATAGAGTGGGTCAATATCTGCACTAGAATATATGCGGCTATTACGGGAAGGAAACTGCAAGAAACTGGTATGTACACAATCTAGAACAGCTACAAGACCTGTAACAATTTCATGGAAATTTACAACATACAGACAGAACCATCAAAGTTAATCGTCCAGATATCAAAATAAAACAAACACAAAAACAGAATGTTATTTTATTATCAATATATCATTTCCTGTAGATTGTAATGTTTTTGTTTTAGATCTTCAAAAAACTATCAAAAACAAGGACCTTGAAGTGTAAATCTAAAAAATGTGGCACATGAAAACACCAGTAATTTCAGTTGTTATAGCCCTCGTATTGATTGGAAAAAAGTTGTGATATACTCGTTGAATGGATTCCTGCTAGTCCATGCCTTAAAGAAATACAAAAAAAAAAGTTGTGATATACTCATTGAATGGATTCCTGCTAGTCCATGCCTTAAAGAAATACAAAAAAAAAAGTTGTGATATACTCATTGAATGGATTCCTGCTAGTCCATACCTTAAAGAAATACAAAAAAAAAAGTTGTGATATACTCATTGAATGGATTCCTGCTAGTCCATGCCTTAAAGAAATACAAAAAAAAGTTGTGATATACTCATTGAATGGATTCCTGCTAGTCCATGTCTTAAAGAAATACAAAAAAAAAAGTTGTGATATACTCATTGAATGGATTCCTGCTAGTCCATGCCTTAAAGAAATACAAAAAAAAAGTTGTGATATACTCATTGAATGGATTCCTGCTAGTCCATGCCTTAAAGAAATACAAAAAAAAAGTTGTGATATACTCATTGAATGGATTCCTGCTAGTCCATGCCTTAAAGAAATACAAAAAAAAAGTTGTGATATACTCATTGAATGGATTCCTGCTAGTCCATGCCTTAAAGAAATACAAAAAAAAGTTGTGATATACTCATTGAATGGATTCCTGCTAGTCCATGCCTTAAAGAAATACAAAAAAAAAGTTGTGATATACTCATTGAATGGATTCCTGCTAGTCCATGCCTTAAAGAAATACAAAAAAAAAGTTGTGATATACTCATTGAATGGATTCCTGCTAGTCCATGCCTTAAAGAAATACAAAAAAAAAAGTTGTGATATACTCATTGAATGGATTCCTGCTAGTCCATGCCTTAAAGAAATACAAAAAAAAAATGTACTCACAAGCACAGCCTACACATTACAAAGAACTTTATCTGTGTAAAACGTATGTGATCTTATGTTTGTTTGGTTTTTTTTTTTAGTTTTTTAAAACTTTTTTTATTTTATTTTTTAGTTTTTTTAGTTTTTCAATTTAAAAAAAAATTTTTTAGGTATTTTTAGTTTTTTTATTCTTAGTTTGTTTTTTTTATTAGGTTTTATTTAAATTTTTTTTTTTTTTAAATGATCAGTGGAGAATGTCATGAAGCCATTTCTGACCTTAGGTCTCTGGTTAGACCCCGAAAAAATATGTAAACAACAGAAATCAAAGGAAGAAGAAAAAAAAGAAGAAAGAGGAGGAGGATTTGTTGCGAACAGAATTCATATATCCACTAACTTTCCTTATTCTAAGTCTCGGTGAAAGGAAAACAGTTAATATATACATATATATGTACTTTCTTTTTACTGGGTACACGTATTTGAGTTGCTGTCCCTGTTTTTGTTTTATGATTATTATTGCAGCTAAATTAATAACAACCGGCATCGACTGAGAAATCATACTGAAGAAAGATTGTGCCTCTGACTGGAATCGAACTTGTATCGTCTTTTTCACTATGGGAACCACTACTATAACCTAGACGTGCCTTTATCAATTTGGGTTCGTTACAGTCACGCGCAAATAAATCGAAAAGAGGCATGATCGTTCAGATCCATCAATATACACTGGGCCAACGCCGCAGGCTAATGGCCCATTTCTCTCCATGATCTGGAGAAGGCCGACACTCGTCCAATGATCTTCACTGACAGATAAAGAGAGAAAAATGGGTCTGGTGCCATCCATGACATTCATATGAAATCTGACGACTCTATCTAGGTTTTAAGCCCATGTTTTGGTTTTGTAACAAATTGCTGTATTAGGCGAAACTAAGGCAAACAATAATATTAATAAATGGTGGTGGTGGTGGTAGTAGTAGTAGTAGTAGTAGTAGTAGTAGTAGTAGTAGTAATTAAGCGGATTGGAAGAAATTGTACATGAAACTCTGTAATTTAGAATAATCAAAATTAGTCTTTTATTTTAATAATATACCAATTCTTTTGCTTATTTTTGATGCGTTAAATGACTCAGTTATGGGCAAGAAATATTTCAGTAACTTTGATAAAAACAAACAAATTTTTATGACCAGAAAACTAAACCCGGGCATTTTTAAAACGTTCTGGCTAGTGGGATGCTCACATTCAGTTGTACTTCTTGCAGGAATCCAAGGAGGGGAAAATCCCTAACTGTTGTAAAATTATCGGGCGACCAAGACTTACCAAGTGAAATGAACGGAGTCTTTTTCAATAATTACGGGTTAATAAAAGGGCTACTCTGGCATAACTTGCAAATAATTTTAATCAAAGCAAAGGAAGGGATGCACCCTAACACAATACATAGTTCCTTTCTGTTTATGTGGATGTGTAGCCGTAGGCCAATCAGAGTATCCAAGCTAACCAATTGTTTATTGCCGAAAGCATCTTGGACATGTGAGTATCAAAACTGGACTTTGTGTGTATCAATGGATGAAAGTTTTCTGTTCAACAAATCTCACTTTTCCTTAAATAAAATAGCTGACATGGTACATGTGTGTCTTTATTATAGAGGATCGATGACTCAAGGATGGAAGGTGAGAAATGAACAAACTATTGTTACGGTTTCAGCTGCGTTCTATTCGGAAAGATGTGAGAAATCGGAGAGCACAAATGCCCTGGGGAAAGGTATGAATCCGTCGCTTGTCCCTTAAGCTATGGGTTAAATAGCAGGCTAGATTGGATTCTATAGCCTTGGTTGGCAACCAGTCTATCACTAAAAGTAATGGCAACCTTCTGTGGGAAAATCTTTTACCTAGTCATTCGAGACATGATCGTCCGAGCGTATATTATGTATGGCACTTAACTGACTCTGTTCGGAAAAACTGAGTCCTTCTATTAATGTTCAAGATATTTTGAATACGTGAGAACGCATTAAATTGCAATCAACGTCATTACAAACCGAACATTATCAGTTTCACTTTTCGTCTCAATACAATCCAAAATCATCTCCGTGTCCTTGTGGGTGATGAATTATACAACCTTTCTCACAGACGACACGTTGCAAGCCTCTCGCTGCTCCATTGCTTTTAACATGAGAAGTGTTCAGATGAACTACATTCCTTAGTTCCACCCGTTCTTTCAGGGTTAAAACCCACCATGCTACGCATATTGTAGTGAACCAGCCTCGTTCCCTTCTTATTTCAGTAGTGAGATGTAAGTTCTTTTGCCCACGAATCGCTATTTTGTGGATTCCTAAGAGGATACTTCCTCGGTTACTAAACTCTTAATCTGCTCAAATCTAGAGTTAACCGTTATATTTCCTACATATCTCTATAAACTGTACCTCTTACTCTGTAAGCCCTGCCTCAAGTGGCTCTTGGGCCTTGTACACAACAACATCGTTATAAAAAAAGCTGATGTCAAAACTAGTATCGTTCTTAAAGGTATTGTAATTTTTATTATCATAAGTGTATTTTATGTATAAAAATAACATCTTATTCTGTATTGATTTTTTCTCTGTACCTAGCAACTAGAGTTGCCAGGCGTTCCATATATACATGACATATCTTGCACTTTATGAATTTCTTGTGCCCTGTCTGTATTGATTTTATCTAGACAACTTAAATGTCCCGTATGAAGATTTTGCAAAACATCAACAGTTTATTGCTTTACGATTTAGAATTTTCAATAATTTATGTGTTAACGAGCGATGCTAATAGGAGTGTTAGGTGTTTCGTATATAAACATGATTATTTCATGATTTTTAAAAAAGTAAATGCCTCTCCAGTAAAACGCCCAAGAGAAACCCAAGGCAGAGTGTTAAGGAATAAGGAGGATATGTAGGATAGATAAATATTGACCCTAGACTTGAAGAGGTTAAGATTGTAGTGATGGTGGAAGCATACTCTCGGAAGTTTCTTTTATAAGGTGTCTCAGTGGAATACGAAGAGAATAAGAGTGATTTGACTTTGTGGATGTGACACAG